>VMDO01001950.1:0-172500 GCA_007922755.1 Pedetes capensis
TAAATTGGTGCAACCACTATGGAAATCAATATGGAGGTACCTTAAAAAACTAAAAATAGATCTACCATATGACCCAGCTATAACACTATTGGGAATTTACCCAAAGGGAGATGGGTCATCATACCACAGAGACACCTGCATCTCCATGTTCAATGCAGCGCTTTTCACAATAGCAAAGATATGGAATCAACCAAAGTGCTCTTCAACAGAAGAATGGATAAAAAAAAACTATGGTATATATACACAATGGAATACTATTCAGCAATCAAGAAAAATGAAATAGGGTCATTAGCAGCAAACTGGATGGAATTAGAGAAAATTATTTTAAGTGAACGAACACAAGATCAGAAAGAGAAACAACACATGTTTTCCCTCATATGAGGGAGCTGACTCAAAATTACAAGAAGGAAAAATCCTACTCAAAGGTCAGATCATAATAAAAGGGGGGGAGGGAAGATAAGAATGAGGTCAATATAAATGGACTAGAAATCGCATGTAATAGTTCTAACAAGATAGAAACAAAGACCACTACAGGAAAAGTTTCTATCTTAAACAGAAATGGAACCCAAGGACATATAGAAAAATACTACATAGTAAAAGATAGAGAAGACTTGGATGGGAAACTTAGATGGGAAGGGGGGGGAAACATAGAGGAGGGTAAGGGGTAACCTATATGAATAATGTTTATCAAATTGCATATATGAAAATTGTCACAATGAAAAGCATGTCAAAATGAATCACATTATGATGTACATTAAAAATTTCTAATTAAAAAAAACACATAATAAAAAAAAAGGATAGTTCCCTGTTCCTGAAATGCTGCAATCTGAAAGGAAAATGAGTTGCACATAGCTAAAAATATCTAGAGAAACTCCATCTATTGTTGTTGTTTGTTGTTTGGTCTCATCAAGTCAGATCTGATTCATAGTGACCCTCATAGGGTTGTCAATGGCTAATCATTTCGAGAGTGCTTCAGGAGTGGATTGCCATGTCCTTCTCTTATTTTTGTGGTGCTGGGGGTCAAACCTGGGTCCCCAGACAGTGAGGAGCAGCACTCTACCAACTGAGCTAAACCCTAGCCCACTCCACCTAAAGTGAAACATTAAATGTATATTTAAACCTTGAAGGTGATACATTTAGAAAAGAGTAGTGGAAATACTGCACAGAAAATACAAGTCAGGCGGATACAGGTCTTCAGCCAGGCCTTGTAAGACAGACATCATTTAAAACAGAAAAGAAAGAAAGAAAGAAAGAAAGAAAGAAAGAAAGAAAGAAAAGAAAGATAGAATTCCACAAGGGAAAACAGCATACAAGGAGTGGTTAAACAAAAGTTTTCCCAATGAGCAACAAAAGTTGTATAAAACAGGAAACTGGGGCTACAGGAAGGGTGATACTGAGCAGTCACGGGTATAATATTAAAAAGTGGAAACTATTTAGTCTTTCCTTATAAATTCATTCACAAATGTGAAGTGGATATGAATTAGGTGCCTGAGCATTTTTCCTAGTACCACAAATATCAAACTATTGGCTACTAGACAACAGAGAGGCCCTGGAATGTAAGCAAGAGATAATTCTTACTCATCAGATTTGATGAAAATCCATGTTTTCATACTGCCCCAAATAGGGAACTGTTATAAGGAGAAGCAACTCAGACTTTTCTAGGCCTCATCAATGGATAACTGGAAAAAAAGTAATGACTTGCTTGGGAGGAATGAGGCTGTCTCTTCAGCTAACATGTCTTTTCTCCAGCACTTCATAGGCATTGAACTTGAGTCCAGTTTGGGTCCCCAAGGTCCCAACCCTCATGATGTCAGCAATGCCTTCAACAGAGTATATGCCCATTAAATATTTGTTCATGGATCCTGCTCACTGTCTACAAAGGCCCAAGTAAGATCAGTGATGGGATGGTCAGTTGTTCACAGTGCCGGAGAACCATAACCTAAGGCAAAGTCCGTGACGTGTCCTCTGGGAGGTGATGGCAGATTTTTCATGATGCTTGATGAAATTGAGGGCAGGGGTCAGAGATGCTTACAGTGAGGAACATGTAATGGATTGTAGTATTTAAGAGAGAAAGCCTCATGGGCTTTAACTTCATGTTTCATATCCAATAAAAAAAGGCTAAATATCTCATGCTTTGATAAATTGCTATACATGAAACATTAGAGGGGCTCTTAAACACCTTGTTTTAGATCCTCATTACCTGAAATTAATCTTGAGCAGAATATCATACCCAACATGGCTGAACTCCATTAAGCAGCCAGTTAGATAACACAGTCTCTGTTTTCTCCAGTAAGGACAGAATCAGGAAGAAATCTAACACTATAATACTATCGCTTCTGCAGCCCAAGAATGCAGCAAGCCAGCGCACCAGAGAACCCTTCTAGAATTTCTCACATGTAGCCCTACCAAGGCCCTGGAGGAAATATAGGACAGTCTTTCAGTCTCTTCTAAAAAGCAGAATAGTGACCACATTTGGTGTTTAATGTAGCATCCCCAAAGTGTGGAGACTGGCAAGCTCTTAATTCTCCCTTGCTGACCCATCTGGGAATGGGGAGACGTTGGCTGACTCCAGACCCCTTCCTCAAAACAATCAGTGTTGGTGAAAACGTGTCTGAAATTGTTTTGTGGCAACCTCTCTCAGTATGCAGAAGGAAATGAAAAGCTCAAATTGAGATGAATGCAGAAGATGGAACGGAAGAGGGGGGGATGCAAAGTCCAAGTGCAACTCATCACCTGAGCTACAAACACACCTGAAAAAAAGTACAAACCTCCAAGAATGGAGGGAAGTTACATCCCCAAGGAACACAGGGTTCTTCCAGCCACATTGGCTAATTTCTATAAGCACAGGCCATGCCCATGACAGAGGTTTCTGTGTGCCCATGCCACGTGCCCACAGCAGAGGCTGTTGTGGACTTCCTCGTTTCAAGAGGCACTCAGAGGACCTGGGGAGGCAGATGGCATTCTGTTAGCTTTGCTTTCAACACAGCAAGTAAACACAATCTACCAGAAGGCTCCAGGAAACCTACTTCTCAGTGAGTTCTTCAAGAAGTTTTTTAACTAAGCCAGAAAAATAAAATAAAAAGCCCCTGTGTATCAGTTTTGTCCACAAGCCCATCTCAGACATCACTCGTACAGTGAGCAGAGTGGGGCAGGGAAGGGCTGTGATCAGGCACCACAACAGTGACTCTCCTGCTACAGGGGGGAGGATTTCACAATGACAGTGGCTCTAAACTCCTCCAGCAAGTCAGCTTCTGCAAAATGAAAATAGGACTTCACTGTAGTATACCGTTACTGCATATTCCTTTATCTAAATATACTGCTTCTTTTGATACATCTGGCCCACCAGAATTTCAGCATTATTTACCTTTCTTCACCAACTAGCCAATTTTTCATAGTAATCATAATTTTCCATAATTATGTATATGCAAGGTTCGCTTTTACTTGCTGTAGTTTATGTGTTAATCTAATCATTCTAACAATGCTGCATGATAAGGACTATTACCATGGTCCTCTACATAGGTGAGGAAACTGAGGATCAGAGAGACAATGAACTATCCTGCCTACAGCCACACAGCAACTAAATGGAAGACCTGTGACTGAAACTCAGCAATTTGGCCCCATCAGTCCCGCTTCTAATCCCAACACTATATGGCATAGGTTTCATTTGTTCACTCCTAAATTGAAAAAGATGAATAGAGACATATAATCCAGAAAGCAATGGTAAGAAAAACTAAGTGTGCTTGGTCACATTTCTTCCCATTCTTTTTACCTCATTCTTTATTCCCAGTATTAATTAGATATTTCTTCTGTCCCCTTGAAATATCCCAGCACACAAAGGAATGGACCCAAACAGGTCATTTATTGTTTATTCTAACTGCATGAGTACGTCTTTGGTATCAATATCTTAGCCAGTATTCTAGATTTGGGGCATTTTCCTTGACCAAAAGAAAGTGAAGAAGTTAACATTTACTGAGGACGTGTTTACCACAGGCAGGCAATGTACTGCGTGCTTTCATCTTTAGTATCCTGCTTAAATCTGAAAGCAAACACACCAAAGGTAAATAATGGAATCTCATTTTTAGGGACAAGGAAACATACTTGCAAAGATTAATATTTACATGATGGTCAAGGAGACTCCCCCAGAAGTAATGGCATGTGGATTTCCAGCAAAACCTGACCTAAAGCCAAGGCTATTTCTACAGCAGCATGCTGGGTAGGGAATACCCTATCCTTTAAAACCAGAAGCCATTCTTTGATTTTTTTTTCTTCTGAGAAGCGAGTCTTTACACATTTACTGGCTGTTAAATAGTACTGACTCTAGCTAATTCCCAAATTAACTAGATTCCTTTCAGAGCTTGTAAAATGTGCTACACACTCAACTTCCGAATATAGCACGCAAGATGATGACCACAGCACTCAGAATGGGGCAACTTTCTTGTTAGAACAATGCATGCCTAAAAGCCTCCTTTTAATTTCTACCTTCTTTTACGAGGACTATGGGAGCAGGGACACACCTAGGATACTGCATATTAATTTCAACACAGCTAATACCCAAAATGTCCCACCAATTTACTCTTTACTGACAATGTTAAAAGAAAATGATTTATGCAGATCAATCATCTTGCTCATCAAGTCCTACCCTGACAGCCAGCCTTCATCATTGCTATTTAAAAGGCACTGCTGACAGAAAAGACCGACTCTTTGATTAAGGGCCCTGTCTGGCTAACCTTTTATTTGAAGAATGATTGCTGCTGAGTGACAAATACTTTTCCATTCATTTCAAGGCAAAGATATTGACATTCAAATTCTTGATGGCTACACTCAGCAGATGCCACTGTTGGCAAGAGGCATGAGAGCAACAGCAGGTACGCATGACTCTGGGGGCAAAGGGAAGAGAATAAAACGGAAAGACACGCACACAGGCACTGGCTGAAGGTTCTCAACAAGTGAGCGCTATAGGCCTCAGCCAAACCCTGTTTCTTCGCAGTTATCAAAGGACATCTGTTTGTGGCTTCACCCCAGCCCTCTTCTTAAAAGTGCCCTTGCTTTACCTTGACCCTGCTTGGAACTGCACAGGCAACAAGGACCAGAAGTGAAAAGGAGCTAAGGAACATGTAGTCCCCAAACCTAGGAAGGATAAACATCTTTTCCATCCTGCATGGCACGATCCCAGAAGACCACAGGCTAAAGGCACTGGCCTCCGAGGATGGTAAGTGACTAAACACAAAGAAGCTCTTGAATAATCACTCATTAGGTGGGGGCGGGGAGGAATAGTTTATCCCATTTGCTAAGGAGAAGATTTTAAAAAGAAAAAAACAGGCAGAAATTGACAGAAACAGTGAGGAAATGAAGATAAACTGAGTTTTTCTTTTGGAAACAAGTGCTTTAACCATTTTAGGTTGTTTTAGATCTTAGCACATTGCACGCACGCACACACACACACACACACAATGTACACATACATATCCTCCCAGCAGGGTGATTTTGCTTGTTTTTATTTCTTAAATACAAAAATATTACCTTAAAGAGAAGTGGGAAAATTATGGATTAAGGAAAGCTCTTTGTGGCAAGACCCGTCACAAAACCTCAGGATTAATCATTTCCAGGAACAAAAGGAAAGTATCTCAGCAGGTCATCAAAGATTCCTTTTAAATCTTGTGGGGATAAAATGTGAAGGTCTCAGGCACTTCTCAAGGAACTAGGTATCAAAAACAGCAGTAGCAGAAGAGGTACAGACAGCTAAGATGCAGCCAGAACCTTCTCTCTGGTCACCCAGGACCCAATAGGTGACCCAGGCAGCAGAGTAGAGGAATGGGAAAGGGCTTCAGAAAGAGAAAGATCTCATTTCAATCCAGTCTCTGCCACTTATTAACTGAGGGCTCTGAAGCAAATTACCTCCCCAGTCCTCTATTATCTCACCTGCAAAATGGGGATGGTGTTGTCTGTCTTACAGAGTTATCTGTGTATATTAAAACATATTTACAAAATAAAGCAAACTTCCTTGACTTGCTTTCTCCTCTTCTCATATTTGTTCACTGGTTTGCATGAGAGTCCACAAGAGGCAACAAGAAGGAAAGTAACAGTTACCGCCTTGCCTCCCTTGGGGTTTTACATGAGGATAAAAGAGATAATGTTAACATTAAAACACTTTATAAATTTTAAATTGATACAGAAAATTTTGCTATTGTTGCTATTTTCCACAAATGGGCTATTCCAGTCCATCATCATTTATTCCTCACATCTATATTTATCATGGTGAATAATAAATCAATACCCAATTAATTAATAATTGTAATATCATTTCCATTGCTTACAACTCTTATTGCTGTTAGGTGCCGTTAAGTCTTCAATGGCTGATTGCTTCACAATTGCTTTGGGAGTAGATTGCCACATCCTTCTCCCATTTTTGTGGTGCTGAGGATCAAACCCAGGTCCTGAGAGAGTGTGGAGTGGCACTCTACCAACTGAGCCAAACCCCAGTTTAAAACTCTTTGTTGTTGTTGTTATTGTTAGGTGCTGTAGAGTCAGTATTTGACTCATAGTGACCCTATGTACAACAGACAAAACTATTGTCATGCTTCTCTGTTATTCATAGGGTTTTCAATGGCTGATTGTTTTTTAGGAGTGGGTTGCCAGGTCCTTTTCCCAAGCCTACAACACCTGGTGTTCGCAGGCGGTCTCCCATCCAAGTACTAACCAGGCCTAACCCTGCATAGCTTCTGAGATCTGACAGGATCAGACACCACAGTGGTAGGGCTGCAGGCTTAGAACTCTTAGTTACTATATATTCTTGAATCTAGTACACCCTCTTTCAACAGTTTTAGAGGGCTACAAAATCAGATGTGGATTAGAATTGTGTGTAGATAGGACCTGTGGTCAAGTGCTCCTATAAAACTGTTGAAAGGGTAAGGATGAGATTGGGGAATATATGATACTTCTGCAGCTGTCTGTAAGGAGTACTCAGTACTACTGACATTTCTTCCCTAACCAATATTTATCAGAGGTAATTATGAACCAGGCACTGGGAAAAGGAGGTGAATAAGAAATGCAAAATTCCACCAAGGAATGCAAATAGAGAAAGAGATGATATCATCACTACTGCACCGTGGAAGTTAGGTACTAAGGACAACAAGGAGGCCAACAAGGAAGGATGTGACACCTGGGGAAGCCAGGAAAGATTCCACTGCACCAATACCATAGTCCTCACCTGGTGAGAAGGGAAGAAAGGGCACTTTAGGGGAAAGAATGTTAGGTGCAAAGGCGTGAAGGCCTCAGAGACCACCTCATTCTGGCGGGGACAAGGGGGTGTCCAAGCCACACCATGATCCAAAATAGATTCCTGAAATTGCTGTCACATGGCCTGTGATTTAGAAATGTCATACCCATGAAAAGTTAGACATGACCAACATCCACTGGTGCCTCCTCTGTGCTAGAAAGTGGAGGTGCAGAGACAAATACAACCCTACCTTGATACCCCACCCAGGAGGGAGCTGGGGGTACTAATTCTAAGCAGTATCTGAGCACCTGCCCAACAGGAATGATGAAGCCCCACTGGCTCTAGTAGCTGTGGCTTTTTGTACAGCCTCAGAACCTGCCCTTCATACCCACCATGTTAGTGTGGGCTCTTGCCCTTCTGCCTGACCCTACTATTTCCTTTCTATCGGCACTGGTGCCAACTACAGATGGCCCATCTTATGCTCTCCAAGCTATGTTCTCTGACTTCTCCTTCCCTCACTGCTACCATCCTGCTGCTGTCCTGCTTTGACCTATAATGATGCTGAGCACTGTCTGGTGGCTCCTGAAAGCACCTCTAAAAGAAGGAGGCTCTCTGTTCCTAGCCTCTAGTCCTTGCTCCCTTTGTTATACCCATAATACAAATGTGGCGGCTGCCAAATCCTGTTTCACTGACCTTACTTTGCATTATGGTCAATGAGGGGGGTGGGATTTAAGACGCAGCATGTGTCCCTTAAAAACATCACAGTGCAGACCTTCAAGCTGGTAGCTTAAAACAAGAATTTATCCTCCCACACCTATGGACACCAGATAGTCAAAGTCAAGGTGTGAGTAAGGCCATGTTCCCTCCAAAGGCTCTAGGGAACAAAGATTCCTTGCTTCCTCCAGCTCCTGGTGGCTCCTGGTGTTCCTTGGCCTATGGCAGTGTAATTCCAATCTCCACCTTTGTCTTCACATGGCCTGTGCACCTCTGGGTCCAACTTTCCTTCCTCTATCTCTTAAAGAGATTCCTGTTATTGGATTTAAGATCCACTCTAACCTAGTATGATTCTTCTCAAGATCTTTAAATAATTTTATCTGCAAATACCTTATCCAAATAATGTCACAGTCTAAAGTTCCAGGTGGACATGAAAGGGGAGTCTGGGAGGAGGGCTCATCATTCAACCCACTACACCTTCCATGCAACCATGGAGGTCTCATGACCCAGATGCAACCAGATATCAGAGCCATTACCCAGCCAGATTCTCAAGTGACCATGTGAGATCCAGTTCCACCAACAATGACCGACACTGGGCATGAAAGGTGAGCAGGTACTGAAACCTTGTTGTGTTAAACCACTGAGATTTTAGGGTTAATTTGCTACAACAGCAGAGCCCAGACTACCTTGGCTATGACTCAAAGCATCGTGCCCCAGCTTGGCAATTCACTGTTTACAGGCCCAGGGCTAACATGCAGTGTTTCATTTGGCTTCAGTTTTTGCTCAAAAACCCTTTTAGGTTGTTCTTGCTGAATATCCTAGGAATTTCTTCCAGAGCTTTGCTTGGCTTAGGACTGTTTGAGAGGCTTCTTGTTTTCTCTGGGTAGTATAATTAGGATTTTGCTGATAACATCACTGTTTTCTCTACTGGTCCCAGAGGAGAATATGGTAGCCAATGGGAGTTAGTTTTTGCTTTTATTGGGGTGGGAGAGAGAAGGAAGGGGGTCAAATGTGAATATTTTTGACTAAATTCATCCAGAAATGAATCAAGAAAAACAGTAGCCAGAGTCCTTTTCTTACAAAAGTGGAAAGAGCACAAGGTTTTAGAGTCATGCTGACTTGGGTTAAAATTTCTCAGCTCTTCAAACTTCATAGCTACGGTACTTTGAAATGTGATATATTATCACAAAGCCCTAGTTCTCTGACCTCAAAAAAATGAGTTAATGCCACCTTTCAGTGGCTGGGAGGATTAAATGACACTAGGTACATGTTTAAGGGAGTGCCCTGATCACAGTAGTTTCCAGATAGGTAAGAACTTCCTTTCTTTCTATGGTCAATATATTCCCACTTAAACCTTTTTAGCTTAGGGGCAAGGGCTAAGCTGGAGAGAAACCATGATCCTCAGCACTGGTTTCAACTCTTCCCAGGACAGAAAGTATTCTCTGTCTTTTCTTTGGTTCATCCTTTTACATATGAATATATACCTTAGAAATAGCTGCAAGATAATGGGTAGATGTACTAATCCCTTTAATCAGTTGAGTTGTGTTCTTAAGTATTTCAACAGAAGTCATTTTGATCCTCCATTTAACTAACCCCCCATGTGTTTGTCATCTTGTTGTGCTATGGAGGCTTGCATGTTGCTGTGTTGCTGAAAGCTATGCCACTGATACTCAGACACTAGCAGGGCCATTCATGGTAGACAGGTTTCAGCTGAGCTTCCAGACTAAAACAGACTAGGGAGAAGGGCCTGGCAGCCCACTCTTGAAATAATTAGCCATTGAAAACCCTATGAATAGCAGAGAAGTACTGTCAAATATCATGCCAGAAAATGGGCAGCCCAGGCTGGAAGGCATTCAAGACATGACTAAGGAAGAGTAGCCTCCTCTAAGTAGAGTTGACTTTAATGATGGGACTGGAATAAAGCCCCTGGGACCTCCTTTTGCTGATGTGGAATGGCTCAAAATAAGAAGAAACACAGTGGCTACAAAAATGGGCTCAAACATAAAGACAGTGTGCATGGTACAGTGTCAGATAGTGTCTAGTTCTGTTGTACATAGATAGGGTTGCTATGAGTCAGACCTGACTCAATGGCACCTAACAACCACAACAACAATTCAAGTAAAAACTATATGCAGGTAGGAACTGTGACCTTTTTTTTTTTTTTTTTCTTTTTTGTAGTACAGGGGTTGGGGGCTGCTGAGCCCAGGGCCTTATGCATGCTAAGCAAGGGTTCTACCACTGAGTTGCACTCCAAATCTTTTTTTTTTTTTTTGAGTCAAGGTCTAACTAAGTTTTGCAGGCTGCCTCTGACCTGAACTCAATCCTCCTGCCTCAGACTCCCACACTGGTGGGATTACAGGCTGAACTACCACCTGGCTGGGGTTGTTTTTTACTATACCTTTGTAAACCCCACAGTAGTCCATACAATGCCAACCTGACCAGGGCAACCTCTAGAGATTCATTGACCATCAACAGAGAAAATGGACAACAGGAAGTTCCTATGATTAAGACAGGCTTGGCAGCCAGTCATGGTAGCTCATGCCTGTAATTCCAGCAACTCAGGAGGCAGAGGTAGGAGGATCACAGATTCAAGGCTAGAGGCAGTCTGCATAACTTAGCAAGACCCGGTCTCAAGATAAAGTCTTTTTATAAAATGGGCTAGGAGTGTAGTCTAGTGGTAAAGCACTTGCGAAGTATGTGTAAGGCCCTGGGTTCAACCCCCAAGTACTGCAAAACAGAAAAGAAAAAGACAAGCTTGGCATCCAAAAACATAGATGTCCACAAATTTACAGGTGAGTATTAGTTAGCTAGTATACTCACAGAGCAAAGAGGAGGTAGCAAAAATTTAAACACTTAATAAATGGGCCTCAAAGAGGTAGAACTCATCTCCATTCTGGAGACTGAATGGTTTTCCCAAGAAATAAACCAAATAATAGCCTGTTTATTATCCCCTCCCTCACTAGATCTGAAAAACTTGCTCTTACAGTTGTGTGGATATTTAAATTGTTATATGTTACACATTGTATAGTATATATTAGATAATAAAGTATGTAATAGATACAGCACTCGCTGTGTGCTAGGCACTGTTGCAAGTGTTTTACCTGTATATTAGCTCATTTAGTCTTCAAAGCTTTACATCACAGGGGCTAATGTTATTACCACCTTACAAGGAAACTGAAATCCAGAGAGGTTAACTTACTCAAAATCATAGATTTTGAAGAGACAACCTTCAACAACAAAAGCTTGTTGCAGGAACAGGAGACTAATCTCCTGCTGCAGTAAGACAGATCTGTATAAGAAAAGAGCCAGTGACAACATTTCTTAGTGATAAGAGGGGCCAAGCCCTAAGCAACCACCCAAATGGATCTTTTTGGTCTGCAAGGGGACTAGCCCACACTAATTCCCTGAATAGTGGCCCAGAATGCACAGCTCAGGCAGGATGAAGACAAAGGAACAGAAGGAGCGAGAGAAAGGCTCCAGAAAGCCTTCCTAGGTCAGCCCGGAGCGTCACATCTTTAATGTAAAAACTGCTAATGGCCAGAGGCAGCCAGCTTTCCCATCAGCCCCGAAAGGCTCGGCAGCCCACACCTTGCTCTTGTTTACCATTACTGAATAAATCATTTCAGTCTCCTCTAGCTTTGGCACTGCTCCACCATAAACAAAGTAAACCAGGACACCTCACTCAAGGCTGTCATCAAAAGCAGAGGGCACCAGTGTCCTTTCAGGATCTGCAGCTCTCGTGGGCAAAGGCCCTCCTCCCTCCTTAGACATATCGGAATGAGCAATATTTGGCTGTAGATTCTTTCATCTCTGCAGCTTTGAAAACCTCAAACGTCATATCGGATCTACAACAAAGAGCAGGGACTTCAGGGGTTGACAGCGCAGCCGTAATTAAAGACAACCATCAATAGGCTGCCATGTTAAACAATGCCACGTTATAACTGCTCCAAAACCAACTGTTTACCTTCCAGGCACTTCTACAGAAAGGTTTAAACAGGTGTGGTTTAAACTATTTTCATAAAAGGTATGCAAACAGGAGATAGAAACTTCTTCTCCCTGAGACAAAATATAAGTTACAGCATGCTATATTCCCTTGCTCATACTACCCAACTGATTTACTCACAGGAAATTATCTGTAGCAACTAATAACAATTGTTGTCGTTTTTATTGTTAGGTGTCATCAAGTTATATCCGACTCATGGTGACCCCCATAGGGTTTTCAGTGGCTGACTGTTTAGGGATTGCCTTGGGAGTAGGTTGCCATGTCTTTCTCCCACTTTTGCGGTGCTGGGAATTGAACCTGGGACCTCAGAAACTGGAGAATGGTGCTTTACCACCTGAGCTAAATCCCAGCCCTAAACTCACAAGTATTTATCATGCAATTTTTTATTGTTGTTAGGCGTCATCGAGTCATTTCCGACTCATAGTGACCCTCATAGGGTTTTCAATGGCTGATTGTTTCGGTATTGCCTCGGGAGTGGATTGCCACATCCTTCTCCCATTTTTGTGGTGCTGGGAATCAAACCCAGAACCTCAGGGACTGTAGAGCAGTGCTCTACCAACTGAATAGGAATCCAAAAACACCATTGGAAATATTACAAGAACACAGCCAAAGATAGAATAGTAAATAACTCCTAAATTTCTACCTTAAATTCCTTCTGGTTCATGGGCCTCAAATAAGAAGGTTGCATTTTAAGCTTATGTTGACAAGTAGAACCCTTTCTCCAAATCAAGTCCAACAGAAAGAAAAGGAAAATTAAAGGTTTTGAGGGTGGATCAGGGCCAAACCTGGAGGAGACTGAAATGATTTATTCAGTAACGGGAAACCAGAGCAAGATGTAGGCTGCCGTGCCTTTCTACTCTACTACCCTACTAGGCACCCAAAAGATTTCTAGAACTCTGAGAACCACTGGTGTGAATCATCTGTGTGAGTTCCTCCAGGATCAAAATTCAATGATGAACATGAAGGAGAAGAAGAGGAAGAAAAGGAGGAGGAGGAGGAGGAGATGGTAGAGGAGGAGGAGAAAGAGGAAAAAAAGATGGAGAAGGTGGAGGAGAAGGAAGAGGAGGAGGAGGAGGAGGAGGAGGAGGAGGAGGAGGAGGAGGAGGGGCAGCAGCTGTAAAACACTGACTCCATCTTTGGTCCAAAATGTCTTTCTCACTGTGCAGCATCTAAATAGCACTGAACTGATGAGGTGCTGATTCTACAAAACACAAAGTAAGTTTTACAAAGCTGCTTCCCTGCTTCTTCTGGAGTTTGGGGTAGGGCTAACTATATCCACAGCAGTGGGAAAGAGGCAGGCATCAAAGCAAATCCAAAACAGTCTTCTGGTTTGCACACTAAACTCCTCAGCTGAGTATTTGTAGCTGGCACAGCATCCCAGCACCCAGAAGGTCTGACGTGAGCCAAAGGCAAGTCCTCTCATTACTACACATTACTTCTACCTTGAAATCTCATGGCAGCATGACTGAGGTCTGCACTTGCCATCTTTTCAGGTCCACCTGTATGCTGGAAACTTCTGGGGATCTCTGGAGCCCTGGGAAAGTGTGTGTATTCAAAGACAGCCAAGAACATTGCTACAATGAAGTATGCCACAACCCGGAGTTGGGAATAAGAAGACTGCTTTGTAGAGCACCAAGAGATCCCTATGGAACAGCTGGAGCAGAGACTCCAGTGGATTTGGGAGATTCCTCTGCACCAGGGCTGCTTAACTCCCTCCTCATGATTCCTACATGGTGGGAGACCACTTGGCCAGGATCTCACTGGCTCAGGCTAAGGCCCCACACGGGACATCATGACTCATTGTGTTGACCACAGTGGGGTTTCCAATATCTGAGGATACAAGACTAGCAGAACAATTGTAAAGAGTCGTCACTTATTTCTTTGTAGACTGAAGATGTTAAAAATTTATAAGAGGATACTATCTAGTGCCTATTTGGAACCAACCAAGAGAATTGTAAAGGCTGAATCTGTCCACTTTCTATAAAAATAATATGAAGGATCTTTCTCTGGACATACTTAATGCCCTTGATAGGCCCCTCCCAGTGGGGGCTCCATGAAATCTCCAAAGAGGAAGACCAAGCCACAAAAGCCCTCGCATCTATGAAGGGAAGTCAACCAACAGTTAGTTCCAACTGACTAGGAAAGAGTGGAGTCAAGGAAGATAAAACAATATGCACCCTGAGTCAGACTGAGCCTGGGACCCTCCCTCGGCCTCGCACTGCTGACATCATTCTGGAGAGTCTTGTTTCCTTCCAGCTCCAGTGGAAACAATGACCCTTTATGGAGTTTTCACCCCAGCTTAAGTTCTGAAAATCAAAGAGCCAATATGTCTGAGCTGGAGAAAGCTTCCCTCAAAAATCTGGGAAAACTGCCTTGGGTGGTTTGTACTTAGTGGTAATATCTCTTCCGTTAAGCTGTCAGGTTGTCTTGCTGTTTTCAGAATGAAACCAGACACAAATAAAAAAAGTGTTTGAGATAGGCTACTGATTGTTGGTTTATTTTTTGACTTGAGAAGCCACACTGTTTTCCAAGCATGGTTACATTATGGTAATATGATTTTTCATAAATTTACTCTATCCTTCTGCTCATCTATAACACAGTCTGCTCCTCATCTTTCTAAACTTGGCCTGCATACAGAGCTTTTAACTTAAAATATCTAACAATATGTCATATCCACCAGTTACATGACATCTATTTCTAAGATACATAATATTATTAATTGTTTTTGAATGTAATTGAACTGTTGTGAATCCAAAAAGCATAAAACTGACATTTAGTCATCAACAGTTCTTGAAACATTAGATACACAAAAGAAGAAATACTAACGAGTCCAACAGTACTCATAATTTCAAAATTATACCCTTTGAAGCCAAAATGACATTAAGAGAAACAGAAAGGATGTAAGAACTTAAAAATAAAATTGCAATACTTGAAAATATTAAATTTTCTTTCTGATAAAAATTAAATGTGATTGAAATTATTTTTTATGTTTGCAGAACTGTCAAACAACATGCTGTCTTCTTAACTATTTAAATAGAGCTTGAGTGTGCAAAAAGATCTGGAAGGTAAAACAATGCTGATAGCATAAGCTAAGCAAGAAGGCTTGACTTCAGTTTACTCCGATTTGCTTAGAATTTGCTGAGCACCTGCTATGATCTCTATGTTGTTGTTTAGAGGATTTAAAAAAAGAGAAACAGACTAAGTCTCAGAGGAGCTTAACACACTCATTGAGAAGATAAGAGAGGTACTCAAAACTTTAAAATAATGAAGCAAGACTATCTTTGATTAAATGCCCAAATGAAATTTACAATGGGTAAGTTGGGGGCTCAAAGCAGGAAGAACTCATAGGCCAGTATAGTTGAGGAAGCACCATGTAAAAGCTGGACCTAAAGACTGAGTCTTATATAAAAAGATATGAACAAGGTCAGAGGGTATTTATAATAGGAGAAGCAGCTTAAACAATGGCTTAAAGGCTGGAACAAATATAACTTGTTGGGGGAAGGATAAGTTAAAATAAATGGGTTAGCCCAAGGTCCTGGACCTTGGGTACCCCTGACCAAGGGCATGGGAAACATTTGTCTGATTCTTTCTCCCCCACTGCATCTCCTGGCCAGCTTCATCATAGTCCCATGAGACTTGGAATTCTGAGGCTCCCAGTGACCCCTCTCACCAAGTTTGTTCCAACTAGACCCAAAATGGACCCTACTAGGTTCTCACCATGAGCCACAAACTTTCTTCCCTCTGCTCCAAGGGCTGTGTTTAATTTCAGAAACTATTAAAATGGTCAAAACCAAAAGTGGTCACACCCTTCACCTATGAGACATGAATCCCTTTAGTTCAGAGTCTCTGCACTGCTGGGAGATCAACGAGGATCAACTTTGACCCCTAGGGAACATTTGGTGATATCTGGAGACAGTTTTGCTTGTCACAAAGTATGTGTTACTGGCATCTAGTGGGTACAGGCCAGGGATATCCCAACATATCCTTCAGTGCAAAGGACAACTAACCCAAAGAATTTCTGGCCCAAAATGTCAATAGTGGTGAGATCAAGATAGAATGAATATAAACATTCAGGATTTTTTTAACAGATTTATTTTAACAAAGTAGAGAACTTTCCGTTTTCTTTCCATTAACTTCGCCTAGACCTATCTGTTGTTGTTGTTAGGTGCCGTCAAGTTGTGTCCGATTTATAGCGACCCTCACAGGGTTTTCAATGGCTACTTACCCCAAATTCCAAGGTGCACCCCAAAGCAAAATTGCCTAATCCATGCAATTCTCATCAATTTTCCCACCCTACAATAACAACATCGAAAACGACCGTGAGAGGAATGCACTGGGGGCAGGCACAATGGCTCTGAAGTGTGCTTTCTAATCCTGCAACTGAAACCCTCACACCTCAACCCCAAAGTCAGCACATTTTCTATCTCTTGTGCTCTTCCAAAGCTAGACACACTTTAAGGACTTACATTTTAATAGGGAAGAACTTTATTATCCAAATATTTACCTTTCAAGAACTTTCAGTTTGGGATTTGCACAGGGAAACAATAACCATCATGACTCCAAAATACACACTTTTAATTTAAAACTGGTTCTCAGACCAACATCTCTCCCAAGTAGCATCCAGCCCTGACACTTGTATCAACTGTTTAAGCCTATCTGATGCTTAAGTGTTCCATCAGCCCCTAGCTCAAAACAACTCTAAAATGAAACTGCAACTTTTGCAAAAAGATGTAGAGTTTCATGATCTCAGCTGAAGCGATCAGAAAATGTTCAGATTACTCTCACAGCCATTGATCGTATACCCTGACACCAATTGAAAAAGCAAAAATCCAGGATAACAAAATTCCACATGATGCTTAAATACTAAAAGATTAAGAAAGGTTCTTATAAAATTGATAAATTCCTACTCTTGCAAAAATGAACTCTCATGATTGCACAAAAGAGCAAGTATGAAGTAAAAGATGTATGGTGCCAACATATAATATTATGAGAAAACTTATGGGGAAAAATAAGTCAATAGTTGATTTTTTGTTCTGAGAATTAGATCCTAGATGCAATTACAACTTAAAATATTTTGATATTTGTATATATACACACATATATATAAATTTTAATTTTGGCTTTCAAGATTAAATTCCAAACTTTTCCCACATTTGTTATTACATGTTGCTTTCCATGTAAGTGGATTTGCCTTAGCTGGTCCTTTTCTAATACAAATTTTTGTCTACTATGGGCCTCCCTTGAAAATCCTGACCACCTGAGGCAAAACCAAAGTCACCAGACAGCCAGAATTCCTTTCCCAGTGTCACCTCGGTGCCTGTCTTACCTCAGCTGGTGACATAAGCCCTGTGTCACCTCTGCTCATAAAAATCCCCACTTGGGTCTGACAAGCACAGCTGACTCCCGGGAAGCTGGGACGAGAAGGTGTAAAGAGGGCTGAAAGTACAAACATGGGGCCTTCCAAAATCCATACCCAAAGCCCATCACTCTCAGAACTAAATGTCAAGCCCTACTCGGAGCCTACTAGCCCCTAGCCTGACTTCTGCCACCTCTTCAACCTCATCATACATCTCTCAAGGCCTCCTCGTCCATCTTTAACCAGCAGCATTGAGCTACTTTCTGGTCCTCAAGCCTTTTCACGTGCCTGCCACATGTGCTCTCCCAGGACTCTCCATTCTGATCCACAAAGCTCAGCATAAACATCCCCTCTTGAGATGACTTTTCTTACCAGCCTACTTTAAGGGCCCTCACTTTTCTACGTGGACTTAAAGGTATTAAAAAACTATGCATTCAATAGATGAACAAATGAGGGAATTACACAGAGGGACAGAAGAAGGGAACAAAGAAGGAAAGGAGGAAAGAGGGATAGAGGGAGGGAGTATGGATGGGTGAACAGACAGACAGACAGAAGGCAGGGAGGAGCTAATGCCTGTAGGAGAGTCAGCCAATATCTGCTGTCAATAGCCATTATCCCCTATGGCCATTTTCCAAGCAATTGTTTCTCTCCCTTGGATCATTTGAGACTGAATCAGTGAATCCCAAGCTAGGCAGGGAAGAGCCTGATTAAGGTCACCACACCGACCCCCAGGGACAGTTCCCTATCATCCATTTTCACATGCTTTGTGTCAAGTCTTATTTCCAGTCCCTCCAGTGCCAAGGCATCTATTACCTCCTCATGGACATGTCTACACACTCTCCCACTGTGATATTTGTCCTGATTTTCCCAGCATAAATTCCTCTCTGCTTAACTTCACCCCATTACTCACAGCTATCTCCCTCTGGACTCCAGCAAATGACAACTCTGTGGAACTCACTTTCTCCTCCTGACCCACAACTTCCCAGTCCAGCTCCCTATCCCTTGATGAAATAGTGTAGTGTGAGACTCACACAAGAAGAGTTAATGCAAATGTTCTGAATCAGTACTCGGTCACCTCCAACCTCAGAGCTCCCATCTGTCTCCCTTATCCATCATTCCCTTGCCCCTTCCCCACGTCACCCAACCTCCACAAGGCCAGTTGGGTTCTATTTTTCCCATCACATGATTCTTTCAAAATATAGGCCTATCCAGAAGTATGCACAAAGTTTCTGGAAGGCTATATAACAAGCTGTTAGTAACAGTGACCTCTGGGAAAGGAAGAGCTATGGAGAAAAAGAAATTTGGCTAATATCTTTTTGTATTATTTGCATTTCTACCCACGTGCCTACATAACTTTTTAAACTAGTGGTAACACACAAAAAATTTACCACCTGAACCATCTGAGGGCATGTAGTTCAATGGTACCCACTCTCAAGAAAACAGTCATTGAAACCCCTATGAATAGAAGAGAAGCCCTAACAATAGGGTTTTGCCTGTTGTATGTAGGGTCCCTATGAGCTGGACACTGACTCAACTGCACCTAACAATAGTTCAATGGTATTAAGTACCTCCACATTGTTGTACAACCATCACTACAAGATACAAAACTTTTTCAACAGAAAAATTTTAAGTTACATTTTTAAAAGCATAGTTCTTAAACAAGTGGTGATATAGGATAAATAAATACAGGATACTATATCTGAGCAACTAAAAATAAATTTCAATGTTACCTAGCCCTTTTTGTTATTGTTGTTAGGTGCCGTCAAGTTGGCGTCTGACTCATAGCGACCCTATGTACAACAGGTGAAACACTATTGTCAGTGCGTCTCTGCTATTCATAGGGTTTTCAATGGCAGATTGATTTTTTTTTTTTTGAGAGTGGGATGCCAGGTCCTTCTTCCAGCCCTTTTTAGTTATATTAAAAACCTTAAAATACAGGGTGACAGATACTCCATATTTTTTTTGAAAAAGGGGAGAAAATAAGTGAAATACAAAAAGAAAAATAAAGACACCTGTACTCCCTCCCCTCTGCCGTCCTTCTAATAATGATGAACCAAAGATAAGTACATGTGTTTGCATTCAAGTATAGAGAATAAAACAGAATTATGGCGATCACAGCAGTTTCTGAAAAAAATTATTAGCTTTATTACTATGAAAGGAGTTTGAATAGTAGTCTTCCAGCTGTTAAATCTGATCATCAGAACACTGCCAATTTTCTCAACCACATAGTCTTTTTTTTGTGTGCAATACAGAATGTGTTGCAATTAAGGGATTTTCTCACTTCTTAATAATTCTCAGATCTAGAAGGTTTTTCCTGTAAATAACAATCCAAGTGATGGATCATACTCAGCTCCTTTTATATAATTGTATAACTTGCAAAGGTGGCAAAGATAGGCCACATGTGAGGAAGGTGATTTTGTGTGTATGTGGCAGCTACATTTACAGTTTAGCTTCCCCCTTCTGACAGAGTAAGAGCTGAAGCAAACCTCTGGTTGCCATTTCTGAAATCAAAATACTTCCCCAAATCCCACACATTTCACAGGACATGTCTACTCTACCTGTCCCTCTTAGTTTCCAGCTCCCACTATGTCTGACTCCTCCTTGGAGTAGGTGTTCTTCTGACAGAGATAGGTTAGTGCTGATTTGCAGGTGCTGATCAACTTAGGAAAAGATAGACGTCTGAAATAGGGGATATTCAGCAGATCTGCTAGAATTAGTTATTCTAAAAAATCCGAAAGCATGTTTAGTTTGCAACTCACAATGATCCCACATATTTCGTTACAATTCTCCTCTCTCTTTCACACATACAGGCTTATACACACAATCATACTGTATTACAGCACAGTTTTTTTTTATACTTGTTGTCTGTTGTTGTTAGGTGCCGTCGAGTCGGTATCCGACTCATAGCGACCCTCTGCACAACAGGGGTAACACTATTGTCAGTGCTTCTCTGCTGTTCATAGGGTTTTCAATGGCAGATTGATTTTTGGGAGGGGGTTGCCAGGTCCTTCTCCCAAGCCTACAGCTTGTGATGTTCCCAGGCGGTCTCCCATCCAGGTACCAACCAGGCCCGGCCCTGCTTAGCTTCCGATCTGACGGGATCAGACGCCACAGGGCTACCGCTGCAGGCTTTTTTTTTTTTATACTAAGGAACCTTAAAGAGGCACTTGGCTATGGGAGTCCAGTATTGTGACATGACATACAGTCGTCTCTTCTAGGTTGAGGCTAATTTAACAGAAGCTGGGACTGAGGGACCGCATTCAGAAAAAAGGAACAAAGAAAAATATCTATATGCCTGGCTTCAGCTGGAGACTCTGAAAATGGTAGGTGAACTAAAATGAAATATAATAGCATGGCGTAAAGAATACAACACTAGGCTAGGATCTGGGATATTATATTCAAATCCCAACTACAGTGTTTACCAGTTGGGTATCTTTCCTTAAGTAAGTTACAACCTGTTAGTTCCCTTACCCATAAAGTGGAGTGATTATAATCCATCTTCTATACAAAGTTCTCATGGGAATAAAATAAATAATGCACAGTAGAGGAATTACTAAGTATGTTTATATAATAATTTATTCCTTCTCTGTCCTACAGACGTCCTCCTATAAAGCATGTTAATGAGGGAACATGGGTGTCCCAGTATTGATGCCAGTCCAACTCCTGGGAGTCATGCAAGGCCAGCACCAGGTTTCTATTGCTACTATAACTAATTACGCAAAGCCTGGTGGCTTATATCAACAGAAACTTATTCTCACACAGTTCTGTAGGCCAGAAATCTGAATCAGTGTCACTGGGCATGCTCTCCAAGGCTTTAGGAGAGAATCTGTTCTTGGTCTCTTCTACTCCTGATGCCTGTCAGCACTCCTTAGCTTGTGGCCACAATACTCCAGTCTCCAAGGCCAGCATCTTTGTAGGTGCTCCCACTACACATTGCTTTCTCCTCTGTGTGTAGGTCCAGTCTTCCTCTACTTCCCTCTTAAGGGTGCATGTGATTACATTTAGGACCTACCAGCATGATCCATATTATTCTCCTATCTCAAGACCCTTAACTTGGTCACACACAAGGACATTGCCATATTAAGTGACAATTATAAATTCCAGGAATTAGGATTAGACTTCTTTTGGAGGGCCCACTGGAGGTACCAAAGACAGAAAGTGCAAATATATCAGGGAAAGATACTAATTGAGTAACTTTTTAAAAATTCAAAATAGCCCTTGAAGTAGAAATCACATGAAGCTATGGGCCTAACTTACATTGGTCGATGGATGAGTGAAATCACTCTTCCTGACAGCACTAAGACTGAATCATTAAGTGGACATGAACTTGGTTTGAAGGGAGAAAGAAACAGAAAGCCAAGGCTGCCCGGGTACATTAGCAGGTAGATGGGAGGCATTATAAATGAAGCATTAGAAAAGCATGCAAACCCCAGAGGGTGCTCAGAGGAAGAAACAGAAAGTGATCCCTCTCACTTCCCATCTGTGCTGAGAGTCATCTCTATGAACAGACCGCAAGGGCAATGAGAAGCTTTGTCCCCCAGTGGCATTCTGTGGGCTCATTCTTTCGCTCCACAACCACATTCCAGGCATCTACTGTGTACAAGGACTCACCAAGATACTGGGAACAGAGCTGTAAACCCATTAGACAACAATGCTTCCTCTTTTATGGCCACATGTGTGTGAGAGCTAAGTCAGTTCAAGGCAGCACCTGCTTATTGAAGACCTACTATGTGTTAGATACTTCAGTGAGTAAGACAAAATCAATTCCTGCAATGAACTCGCTTGGTAAAAGTCAGGCAGTACTATTCCCAAGAAAGGAGCCTACTACATCCTCCAGGCTGAACTCCCAACCTTCCAAATAATCTATCCTGCTGAAGGTCAGTTCAAAGGGCTGGGGCACTCAGACAAGGCACCCCTTCACAGGCATACTTTTCAGGGTACGTTATAATGCCTACAGTCACCATTCTCCACTCCCTACTCACATCAAGGATTCTGGAAGCTTCCCCTGTCTATCTGATTACACACTCTGTGCTTTCCACAGGAGGGTTGCATGATTAAGTGGCATTCAATCTTCTCTGCTGGGGGATGTCAGGCTCCGCAGCATCACTCAGAGTGGGCACCCCAGCGGCTAGAGGGGGAGCAATTCTGAGCAAGTAAAGAATGAGGATGTAGGGGTGGAAGGAAAGAGGGGACGGTGGCTCCTTTTCATTCTGCACGTGAGCTTTTCAGGGTCCCATAAATTCCTCTGCCCTGTATATTTCACTCAGCTGTCTAAATGAGGTTTGCTCATATAGCCACCACTGTGCAGAATCAATCATGCCCCTCTGCACAGAATGTTAATTGTGTGCCTTTCAAAAAAAAAAAATGGAGCACACTGTGGAGGCCTCAGAGATAACTCAAAACCAGTTTTTTGGAATTTACAATACTTTTTAAATTGCCACGTGAAGTAAATAGTCACCAACACAGGAGTGATCCAGCTGCGATCCAGGTGCCTTTTGCAAGGCTGGGGAGAGAAATATTAAGAAACCACTTCACACTTCCATCAATTGTTCCACATGCTTCCAGAACCAGCTGCTAAGCTGCCCAAATAAAAAAGCCCCAAGCCTTTCCAATAACCAGTGTCCTCAGTTAACTCCACACAAAACAGTCCATTCAAATTAGCCTAGGCTGCAAATCCTTGTCTGTATCTAGCAGGGGGCAGCTCATCTCAGAGGTAGGAAAAGAAAAGAAAAACAACTAACAAAGGGCCTCCTCTTTTTCCCCACACTTACACCCAAATGTGGGAAATACATGAGGCTGGCTACTACCAAAGTAATTTTAAGTGGATGAATGACAACAGACAAAAGTCTTCACCAAATCACTATCTAGTCCCAGGACCCAAGAGTTGTGTGTTTCAGATAATCTGGTGTGATTTTTACTCTATAGAGGCCACATTATTAAACTACAGATCATGTGCTTAAAGAGAGCAGAGAAAGATGGTTTTGATGCAGAAACACACTCTCTCCCTCCCACTCTCTCCCATGCACGGGCACAAACACACACACACACACACACACACACACACACACACACACACACAATCTCTGCAGGGAGGGCAAAGAGCTGACTCCACAGCCACAGCCTTCAAGGATCCCATTGTTTCCTAAAGGACCGGATGGACGCAGTGACAACCAGATTGCCTTCCACCACCGATTTTGGGAACATGTGAAAAATATGGTTTGCTGCTTGCTGGTATGTGGTCCAAGATGACTCATAAATCTTCCTTTATCTCCTTCGTGGTGTTAGCAGAAAAGGATGAGTTGCTTTTTTCCATCTCATTCTCCCGTCTATCTGTCTGTTAGCCGTGCCCTTGAGCAAAGATTACTGATGCCCTGCCTTTGATATATGACACATCACCCACAGCAGCTTTTCATCAAGTGAATTAACCTGGAAAAATGCAAACCCACCTGCCAGTTGCTCCCAAACTTTGCACAATTCCTTTGTGTACTTCCTCTCTAATGTGCATCAGGCAAGAGGGTGGCCAGGGCGAGCTAAAGAAATATGGAAAATTAAGGGAATCTAAACCAGGGGCTCTGTGAAATAATTCACTCTCTGGGAATAGGCTGCTTTTGCATAAAGACTTTCAGAGGGGGTTGAAATGGAAAACCCCAGCTCAGCCACAGTTTAGAATGCTTTGCACCTGAGCTGGAAAATGCCATTTTCCCCCAGTCATTTACACTGTGTGGCTGGAATAATGACAAGAGCCTTGGCAGACGTTGATGACATGGTTACAGAAACTATTTGGTGACTTCCAATCAATAATCTAGAAGGGCTGAGGAGGAGCCTGAAACAGGAATGAGTGGCTGACAGGAGAAAAAGATAGGGAAAAAGTGAAAGGCTAAGATAGGGAGGAGGGAAACCTAAAGGGAAGAGAAAGCAAGAAGTGAACCTGAACCCAGACTCTCCAGCCAACACCCCCTAACCCCACCCAATGGGGACTCTGCATTCACACTCGCTGACACATAGTTCTTCAAGCCTCTTCACTAACAGAAGAGTAAAGAAAGTGAGCTGATATGCTTGATACCTCAAAGGAACTCAATCTAAACATTCAAGCAGAAGGCACATTGGATAGCATCAGTTTGCACCCTTACATCCTTCAGCTAGAGAGAGCCCCTGACCCACCCACGGCCATTCTGCAAAGCAAGGTGGGGATACGTCTGGAAACCACAGATCCCAACTCCAGGACTCTGTCCCATAGAACAAACTTATTCCCAACCAGGCATAGGAAGGCCTCCTGCCTCCCGTTTCACCACCACCACCAAAAAAAAAAAAAAAAAAAAAAAAAAAAGGTTTCTAGTCTAGAACAAATCTTGACTCTCTATCTCGTTTACCCAAGTAGTAAACTGTTTTCCTCCATATCATCCTTGATTCTGATAATAAAGCAATTATTCTTTTCAAGGTGATGTGTCTAGTGTGTGTGACTCCTTGAAGGCTTGTGATGAGAGAGATAATCCTGAAATTTATTCTTTAAAAAAATTCCAAAGGATTCAAACTATCAATCATAATTTCCTGCCCACATTTTCATTTTAAGGGAACACTGTAAAAACTGGGTTTTTTTTAAGGACATTATATAAATCTCTCTTAGGGCAGTCCTGGACTGAGGATGCATGCCATCCTGCCTTCTACCTTTACATTTATATTTCTGGCCAACAGGAATAGATTGTCTGAAACGGCTCTGAAATCTTTCATTGTCAAGGAAAGATTAAATTTTATTATTCACTATACTTCCTAAAGAAACAAAGGACATTACTGGATTTTAGAGAAACTTTTCACAAATCAAACTTGAAGTGAGAGTGGTGTCTTGTAGGCATCAGTTAGTCAGAAAATTAAATTACCCAAGACACTGTTCCCTGAATATTGTGGCTAAATTTGAAAGTAGAAATGAGAAAAGGATAATGTATGCTGACCCAGTGACTGGTTAAAATTAGATAGATCTCAATCCCCTGGGGAGTCAGCTTCTTTCTTGGTAGGAAGGAATGAAGCTTCCCCTCTTCTTGGACAACCTAACAGTTGCTCATAAAATGTGCCCACTAGTAGGGAGAGGCAGAAAGTGGGTGAACAGATCACAATGGAGTTTCTGATAAGCCATGTTGTTGATACATAGTTATCAATAAAAAATAATAAACAACATTTATTGAGTGTATAATATGAAGCCATAGATTTTTAAAACTGTGTATTGTATCATTTAAAGCCTCCAACAATCCTGTAAGGTAGATGCTCTTATTAACCCCATTTTACACATAAGGAAACTGCAACTCAGACAGGTAAAGTACCTATCCAAGGATATTCAGATGACAAGTGGTGGAGACAAGATTTAACCCAAGTGGTCTTTCCATGGCCCATAGCTGTTTACAAGATGAATGTGGCCCTGGCCTCTCATGTCAACATCCTGTTTATGTGCCTGGGTAATGCACATCTTCATTTCCAGGAAACATAAAGCACAGTTCTGAAACCCAGCCCAGTGTCAAAAAGAACAATGCCTAAGCCCACTACTGTGCACCACTCACCTGCTTCATTTTTGGTGGGGAGATAAAAACTAAAGATCTTTCAAAAAGATACGCTAAAATCTCAGGGAATTTGTATCTTTCTGATGCTACACTCTCCTAAACATCCCTTCTCAGATAGCCCTCCATTTTTTATTGTGGTAAATTATATATGCAATAACATTTACCATTTTAACCACTATGAAGTGTACAACTCAGTGATATAAAGTACATTCATAATGTTTTGCAACCATCACCATTATCCATTCCCAAAACTTTTTCATAATCCCAAACAGAAACTCTACATTCATTAAATAGTAACTCCCCATTCTCCCATCCCTAGCCCCTTGTAATCTCTACTCTGTTCCTATGAATTTGCCCTCTTCTAGGTACCTTATATAAGTGGAAGCATACAGTATTTGTCTTTTTGTGACTGGTTTATTTCACTTAGCATAATGTGTTCAACGTTCATCCATGCCATAGCATATATCAGAATTCCAATCCTTTCTAAAGCCAGATCATATTATATTATATGCATATGCCATATCTTGTTTACCTATTCATCTCTTGATGGACATGGATTGCTTCTACCTTTTGGCCATCATACATAATGCTGCTAAGAAGGCCTGTGTACAAACATCTTTTCAAGATCTGCCTTTCACTCCTTTGGATACATATCCAGAAGTGAGGTTGCTGGGTCATATGATCATTCTACATTTAACTTTTTAAACACTCTTCTTTCAATTTTTAAAAACCATTTGAACATGTCTAAACTGATGGTGAGTTCCATGCTTGCAAGAACATGATCCTTATGTAGTCTTGGACCCTGGGGCCTAGAAGAGTAAGATTTCTCACTGAATTCTCAATGAGTATTTTTTATAATGCATCAATGAATCACATCAAATTCTCCTTCACTGTGGTGGCAGCAAGAGAGCACATACTTGTAGAATCCCTGCTCATCATAAGCGCCTGCTATGACTCAGGCCACAAGACTTGCCCACGCCCTGATTCTTCACTATCTCAAACACAGACACAAGCACGTGTATATGCCTCCATGCCAAAGAACATCAAAAGAGTCCAAAGGCAAACATCAAAAAGGGTTGAAAAGAAGTCAGTAAAGGATTAGCCATTTCACTGATGGATCTGAGGTCGTTATCCACCACCCTCAGCCTTCTATATCCATCCTGTCTGCAGTGAGGAGTGAAAAAATCAGAAAAGACTCCTTTCAACTTTTGCCCCTGCTGAGCTTTCTATTATAAAATATGGGGGCAGGGAGAGTGCTGATGGTGAGAGAAGGCATTGCTTATACCACTAGTCGAATATCAATACCTCCTTTAGTTCACTAATTCATCAAGAGGGTATTTTTCAACACATTAAATTCAATTTCAGAAAAGAATGAGCTGATACAGTCAAATGCACATGACCAAAATCCACAGTGGGCTTCCCCAGCTGCCCTCTCAGCCCCACTCAGTCCCACCTTTGGGGTGCAGGCATCCATTACCCAGCTAATTGGCAGGCCTGACTCAAGAGGGAGAAACGCCTGCCCATTGCCTGGGCTTTTCATTACTTAAGTGCATTCTGACTTGGACTGTATTAATGGGGCTCCAAATTTTAACTATTGACGGCTTTCAATAGGAATTTACATTTCTATCCTCCCAGGGCTCACAAATCACTAAATTCTCACCTGTGGCAAAGACAGCCACAAGGGGGAATTGGCTTCAAAGACAGAAAGTAGTGCTAATACACACACTGAGCCTCCCATGAGCAAAAACACGTAATTGTCTTCCCCGCTCTTTCTACATTAAATTTTCAACTCTTTACTACATCTTTTAATGAAAGCAGTGACTGAAAAATATAAACATGGATACATAATTCCCAATGAATTGGTCTAAGTATAACTTGTAAAAACTGGATTAATGGCATAAAGCATGTACTTTATAAAAATAGCCTGTAGAAAAAAGCATTAAGCAATTACAACTCCAGCTCTGAAGGCTCCAATATTATAGGGTAATATTTCCTTAATGTTAGACTTCATTAACCCTAAGATAATCTCTCATAAATTTTGCTGATTTTTAAGGAGAAAAAAATAAATTATGTTTATTAAACTACTGAATATGTTTATGAAAACAAGACATAATCTAGTGCCATAAACTTCTTGTCTTTATCTGAGTGATCAAGGAGCTCATAAATAAAATATCACATAACAAAGTGAGTGTTAAAATTCATTACTGTAATAGCTATGTTCATGATCTATTTCATTAACAGTCCTCCTCTCCTTGAATAAATGGGCTTCTTAGCCTACGAGAGGAAAGCCATTTACAAGACAAAACACTGAGCCGCTTTTTCTCATTTTCCCTTATCTCTTCTATTCCTAACTTTCTAAATTAATTCTTCTCTTAAATCTTATTGTTCCTTGCAGTGTAACTCACAGCACCATTAGAGAGAGCAGAGTGAAATAGAAGCAAAGAAATGGGTCTACAGAGTATAAGTTAATTAGGGATCTCAGTGACTAGTGATGAAATTTGATGACATGGAGCCCCAAAGTGAATTTAGAAGCTTATCTTCTTAAAATATTTGAGAATAAAATACAAATAGTAGAACTCCAAGAAATATTCAGTATATCAAGCAATCTGTGCGAGCTTAATAACTAAACCCCATTTCCTGTTTAACTATATATCGCAGCACTGCTGATTGTATCCGCGCACGGAATTTGCTAACCTCTATCTTTGGTGATTTTGCAGGTAATCTCATTTTTATAGATGTGTATATATACAAATACTCAGAGAGAAAAGTGAATGCTTTCCTGTCGGCTACCAAGAATAGATAGATGTGTATATATGGGTCTGTAAACCCACAGGTATAAATGTACCAGCTCAAATCACCATGTGGACTTCTTGGCTGAGGAAAATAATGGCAAAGCAGTCATGGTTCTGTGTCCTACCCTGCCCATTTGTTTAATCTTAATTCAACAGAGTCCTAGGAAGCAGCCTCTTCCACCCAGATAATAACCAAAGGATGCTGTTTATGATAATGGCAGAAATTAAAACAGAATTTTACAACCGCTGAGCTGAAAGGAGGCAAAAATCCCCACACGAATATTAAACAGTGTAAATAAAAAAGAATCCATTTTGCTTTTTTATTCCAAACTACCTACCAATTTATCTAGTACCTATTCAGTGTAAAGATCACACTCATGAAACTGACAGTATGCAGATAACAGAAGTAATGATTAACCTCCACAAACACATGGTGGGGAGCACAGTGGGAGGATAAGCATAGCACTTGCTCTCCAGAAGCCTCCATTTGGTGGACTCTACCTGGTATTTATCTCATCCCCATGTGAGACAGACTGTGGCAAACGCTTTAGCAGAATGATACACAGTTGAGGACTGAGTGAGGCTGACCTTGTTCCAGGCAGGGATACAGGGCTGACATGACATTGACTGGGGTCTTTAAGAACAGGTAAGATTTTGGTTATCTGAGAAGGGATTCCAGGAGGAAGGAATTTCATGGGCAATGTTCCCCACAGTGGCCAAGTTCTCACTGGAGGGAGAACTTAGTTTCCAACTTTTCAAATACATTGGGCAACAGGAGAGAGCCCTACCCAGCACTTCACAAGAGGCCAGGTACGTTCATGTGTGGGAGTAGTGAGCCCCACCAGCAGCCCTCCTGGCATCCACAAACTATTTCCCCTCAATTACAAATGATATATGGTTCAGAAAGTACCTCTCTGGTGCACCTGCTACCCCACATAAGAAATTGTCTCCAAAAAGACAAAGACAAACTTATGTCTGTGTAAAAGAGTTACTTTAAATTAAAATAGCTGATAATTATTAGGCATGTACTGTGTTTCTGACACTGTTCTATGTACTACAAACCACTTTAACTAATTTTATTCTCAAAACAGCTCTACTATTATCTACATCATACACATGGGAAAAAAACAAAAGAGGTACAAGTGGTTACCCAAAGGTGAATTGCCCATGCTAATAAGCAGCAGGGTTAGAATATAAATGCAGACAGAATGATACCAGAGCCCTCACTCCTAGTAGCCACATGTGGCAGAGATTAATGTGTGGTCACCAAAATCCACTTTCTCTAGATTCTGGGCATGCAGTTAGATGGACACATCCCAGCCTCCTGCAGTCTGTGACCTTCTGAGACCCACCTAACGGCATGTGAGACAGGGTATGTACCATCTCCAAGCCTGGCCCATTGAAACTTTCTACACAATTCTCCATATTCTTTCTCTTCTCTTGTGTGCTGACCAGGTGAGAAGTATCCAGCAGAGAAATCCGAGGCCCCTATGAGTGGGGAAGTTGGTTAGAAGGATAGCAGGAGAATTCAACAGAAAGAGTCTGGGTCCCTGAGTCACCACATGGAACAGAGAGTCTCTCCAGCCCAATTGCCAACTGAACTAAAGTAAATCTCTACTTGGTTAAATTCCAGCAATGTTGTTAAAGCAATTGTCCCACCCTAACTAGTACAGGACACAAATCTGCCTCCCCAATCAACCCTCTGGACTTATCCCTTAAATGGCTGAAAAAGTGATTTTCAATATTACTGTCAAGAATGTGGCAGTCTAACAAGGTAATGAATAGAATATTCTTTAAAAATCAGTTGAATGAAAGTCAGAATCCAGGTCCTTGAATTCACTAGCTGTGTGACCCTGGGAAAGTTATAGAACATTTTTGTGCCTTGAAGCCCTATAGGCTATAGTATACCTACCCTCTAGGCTGTTGTGAGGATTGAGAAGGGGGAAAAAATGCACACATACACACAAACATATACACAGTGTATATGTGTATATATTTATATGTGTGTATATGTACTAGGAATACCAAAAATGTATACACATTTTTAAGATATGTTATCCACGTATTACTTTTTGAAGTTGAATTGAATTATGGTAGCATTGTATATTATGATGTTCACTTAAAAGATGGTGTCAATCAAGTGAATGCTAACAGCACTATTCAACAGGCAGGATAGTCAAAGAAAATGGTAGAAGCAAAAGTGTTATCAGAGGAGCACAAGACCATTTTGGAATGTTATTTGAAATCTGAGAATGTTTTTTAAGTAAAATGACAATGGAGGTGTGAGTATGCAACAGTACTGTGAACACACCTAACAACAGCATGCACTCATGATAAGCTTGAGATGCAAGGGACAGGGTGTGATGTGTACAAGGGAAGACCTGAGAGGCCTCCCACAGCAACAAGTCTTGCTTCTTCTACTATGGTTAACACTTTGGTCATCACTTATGATTGTGAAAGTCAAAAGTGACTTGTATTCACCTTTTGTTATTGGTATATATTAAGTATTACAATTTTAATGCAGTTTTTTCCTTTATTCATGTGTATACATTTTTGACGCCATCTATATAAATGGCTTTGCCTGCAGCAGTAACCCTGTGGAATCCAATCCCGTCAGATCTCGGAAGCTAAGCAGGGTCAGGCCTGGTTAGTACCTGGATGGGAGACAGCCTGGGAACACCAGAAGCTGTAGGCTTGGGAGAAGGACCTGGAAACCCCCTCCCAAAAATCAATCTGCCATTGAAAACCCTATGAACAGCAGAGAAGCACTGACAATAGTGTTTCCCCTGTTGTACAGAGGGTCGCTATGAGTCGGATACCGACTTGACAGCACCTAACAACAACAACAACATATAAATGGCCTAGACTAGAGATGGGCACATTAGGAAGTATACAATAAACCTGTCTTCAGTATTATTATTGTTAAATAAGTCTCTCAAAGTGAGCTGTTAGAATTATCAGTTAGGATTACCACAGAACAAAACCAAACTGAACCAAAACACTAACATATCAATACTCTAAACAAGATAGAGGTTTATTTCTTTGGTATGCAAAAAGAAGTTTAAAGGCAGGCAGCCCATGGCTGAAACGGGATCTCCAATAATTCAAAAAGGACCCAATTTCCCTCCAGCTCCAGGCTCTTCCACTCTGGTATGTGGTCCTAGGCCTCATGATATAATATAAATGCTGGCATCCCAGCCATCACATCCAGTTCCAGACAGTAGACTGGGAGGAAGCAAGAGAAAGGAAGGCCCTCTCTCTTTTAAGAAGACTTTCTGGCAATTCTATCTAATACTAAATTCTACCTAATACTAATCTAATTCTATCTAATTCTCCCCTCCTGCCACACCTGCAGGAGAGGAGACAGTAATATGCAGAGTTAAAACCAAAGATTTTTTCAAAAAGAGGATGGAAAGGATGGGTCTGGGAAGCAGAAATTCCTGCCCTGGCACAAGAATCAGCAAACAAAGATAAACCAAACGGTAGTCTCAAAGCTCTCGCAAATTCTAAAGAAAACATATTCCACTGAAAAGAAAATACCTAGTAGATAACATTGCTGGTTCTACTCTTGTCCCTTTCCAATCCATTCTCCACATACCAACCAGGGTCAAACATTAAAAATGCAAGCCATGTCCCCACTTAAACCCTCCAAAGGCATCTCAGTACAAATGAAGTTGAAGAATACGGATTTTATTTGTAGCATAAGGTCCCATCTGGTCTGGCCCTGTGTACCTGCCTGACCTCAGCTCAGACCATGGCTGTCTGCTCCCCACAGCAAAGCCAACCTGGTTTTTGCTGCTGCTGTGCATCACAAATGCTCCAAGACTGCATCTACCAGAGCCTTTGCAACATCTGTTTTCTTGACCTAAATCTTGCCACTCTTTGATCTGCCCTTGACTGACTACTTCTTGTCAGTCAGGGGTCAACTTAAACTTCATCAGCTCTGAGCTTCCCCTGATCCTCCAGCCATGCCATGGCATGCCAGCCTACCCTAACCCTTGGCATAGCAACCTTACTATCTGATACTCTTCTTGTTTATTGACTTGTCTCTCCCCTCACTTGAGAACATGTTGCATTAATGTCTGTCTTGTTGACTATTCAAAAACTCCTCAAATCCCACCTATGAGAGCCTTTCGCTGTCATCTGGGTAGACATCTATTCATCTAGCAAATATTTACTAAGCATCTGCTATGCACCAGGCACAATGACACAGTGATAGCATAGTGACCCAACTAAAGCAAATTACTCCCCAACTTGACCATGCCTGTATTAACACCATTTTACTCATGTTCAATTCATTAACAGACTTCTTTTCTGAGACCCTGAGTACAATTAAGATGATATTCAAAGAGTTCAGGAAAGCAGCAGTCCCCTACCTTTTTGACACCAGGGACCAATTTCCTGGGAAACAGTTCTTCCATGAATGAGGGGCTGGTTTCAGGATGATTCAAGTGCATTACATTTACAGATAAAGTTTTGCTCCCTGGATCAGTACCAGGGATTGGAGACCCCTATAGTCACATGAAAGCCTGCACCTGTGCTAGCATTAGAAGAAAGAGAGAAGAGGTGGTTTTTATGGCATTCTAAATATTCCAAGGTGGACAGAAGACACAAGTTTAAAAATAATAATAATAAAGATGTCCATGAAGTAAGAACAGATGCTTGCCTGGACACAACCCACTGTTTTTGTTCTTAAAAGACAGATTCATAGCCATAGATTTTAGATAGATATATAGATATAGATATATCTGCATATATATTTATATATGCTTCCCACATGAAATCCATAGAGTACCCACTGCAGGAAAAGTTATCCAACAACCATCGATGCCTCATAGGGACCATACATGGATGTAAGGATGTAGCAAAAACGTGCAGGAGATGCACAGAACAGGTGATAATCAAGAAAGAGAAAGAAAAGTGGGAGAGAGGAAAATGCACACCAGCTAGATGAAGGAAATATGAGAAAGGGGAGAATGGAGGAAAAGCAAATCAAAGAAGGAACAGCTATTAAGAATGCTGAGTTGAACATGTTTCAGATGGCCTCTGACATCTAATAAGTCATCTGTCTTTCTCAATACAGAGAAGTCATTACTTACTAGTGAACTAATACCAGCAACTGTGACAAGTAAAAACAACAAAGACCATAAAAATATAAAAGTTCACCCCTTGTAGTTAGGTGAAAAAAAGAATGTATTCAATTTTTCAGATGAAAAACATTTGAGCTGACTGAATTTATTGTAATGCAACTTGTATTATATGTTGGGAAAATGAAAAGGGAAAAAATATCCCCTGCTCAGCCCGTTTCCAACTTTTCCTTGGAAAACAGAATACATATTTTGAGAGCATGAACTCTTCATAGAAACTGGCCATAAATACCAACATGGCATCCTGGCTATAAGCCATCAATTCTCATAACAGAGGCATGAATTAATAGCACCAGCTGCCCTACCCACAAGGACCCCTATATAACCACCTCCCACAGGCTATAATCTAGGCCTGAAGTAGAGCAGGAGGGGTGAAGGTCAGAGAAAGGAAGAACTTGAGAGGGCGCCTTCAGGCTAACCACAGGCATGGGGGGATTTCTCTTCCCTGGGAGGGGCTGGAGGCAATGGCATGCATAAGCAGAGAGTGAAAATACAGGAAAAATGACAGCTCAAGGATGTCACTGAGGGCAGGAGCAGCCCTGCCTTCCCAGAGCCATAAATCACCGTCCTAGAACTCCTCTTGAATTCCCCTTTTCAGCCATTCTCGTAGTCAATCCCCCAGCAAATGCTGATGCTATCTTAAAAATACAGCCTTAAAAATACACCCTTCCTGTATCTTATTGCCTGCTCCCTAGTTCACAACACCACGTGTATCCTGAAAGCTACAGCAAAGGCTTTCTAACTGGATATCCCCCTCATGCACCGGGCAGCTTCTATTCTTGCTTTCCTAACTTCCAACCAGCAGCCAGAATTCTTTGGAAAAATATGGATCAGGTTCTATCATCCCATTACTTAAAATTTGTTGTTGGCTTCATTGGTTTCCCATCAGGTTTGGAATACAATCCAAATTTCTTACCTGGGTCAACCATCCCTATAGCATGGCTCTGGTCTCCCTCTCTTCTACCAGCATTCTGGTCCCCATGCTCCTGGACAGCTCATCAGCCCCCTTTCTCTTCTTTCAACTTGCCTGGGGTCTGGCACATGCTTTTTCTTTTGTCTGTATACACCTCTGCTTAGCTGCTCACAGCAGTCCTCCAACCAGACTACTTTCTGCTCAAAAGGCCTTTTCTGGTTATCTTATCAAAATCCTTATCTTCCTCTAAGCTACTATTTACTCCACCATTCTGTGTTATTAGAACCATAGAAAAATAGGGATTTAGCTCAGTTGGTAGAATGCTTCCTCTGCACACTCTGAGGCCCTGGGTTCGATCCCCAGCACAGTAAAAATGGTAGAAGGACCTAGCAGCTCACTCCTAAAGTAATCAGCCATTGAAAACCCCATGAATAGCAGAGAAGCACTATCAGATATAGTGCCTCTTTCGTTCTGTTGTGCAAAGGGTTGCTATTAGTTGGACCCACCTCGACAACACCTAACAACAACAGCAATTTCTTGCAACTAAAATGTAAGCTCCCCAAAGGTAGGGTCCTCGGTGGCCTTCAACAGCAGTGCATGCTTCTTGTTGTTGTTGTTGTTGTTAGGTGCCATAGAGTCGGTATCCAATTCATAGCGACCCTCTATACAACAGGGGAAACACTATTGTCAGTGCTTCTCTGCTGTTCATAGGGTTTTCAATGGCAGATTGATTTTTGGGAGGGGGTTGCCAGGTCCTTCTCCCAAGCCTACAGCTTCTGGTGTTCCCAGGTGGTCTCCCATCCAGATACAAACCAGGCCCGACCCTGCTTAGCTTCCGAGATCTGACAGGATCGGATGCCACAGGGCTACTGCTGCAAGCAAAGCCATTTATATAGATGGCGTCAAAAATGTATACACATGAATAAAGGAAAAAACTGCATTAAAATTGTAATACTTAATATATACCAATAACAAAAGGTGAATACAAGTCACTTTTGACTTTCACAATCATAAGAGAGCACTCATAATCATAAGAGAAGCACTTTCAAATAGTCCTGGTGCCTACAGAATGAATGGATAAGTGGATCACAACTATGCTGGGTAATAAAGATGAAGAGGTCCCTTGACATTATCTAATTCACAACAACACTTATTTTGCATATGGAGGAACTCCAGCCCTAAAACAAATGTCAGTTACCTTGCAGTCAGTTACCCATGCAATGCTCTTCTTCCATCTGAACCAGGCACAATCTCAGACCACTCCCGCAACAGAGAACAACTCAAAACTCGAGGAAGAATAGACACAAGAGGAAGAATAACAGAGGGAAGGTAGAGGCAGATTAATGACACCCATAACCTGAAAGTGGCCACCATGACACAATTCAGTCTGAAATTGGTCTCAGCATCATAGGACCAAATGGATCCAAGGCAAACACAGCAGCAGCAAACCCTTAAACAAACAGCACATCTGAAGAGCATATTGGTTTAGCACAGACTTCTAACATAATCCTAGGGTGTGAACCCTAAGAAAGTAGTTACAGGGAGATCTGAGAACACACCTGTGACCTGGGCTCTGGTCTCACTGTATCAAATGCTTCCTGGTTCTGTTGTTTAATTTCTCTGGACCTCACAGAGGATTAAATCAGCATGGGCTCCACTTGTGTCATTGGTTTATACCTTCACAACCTGACCATATCCAAGTACACCCCACATACTACTTCCTGGGTATTTTAACTTCAACAAATTTATTTTTAAAAGTTACTTCATGTCATCTCAAGATGGAAGCAATTATCATTTTCCAATGATCAAAAGAAATCATATATATATATTCAAAACAAAAGTTACTAAATTCTAACTGCTCTTTGTTAACTACTAAGGGCTCTGAGATGTGATCTTCTGTTAAAAAACAAAACTATATCAAGAAAGAGGAAGATAGTAAAGAAAAAGCAGTATATAGCTGATGTTTTTTCCTAGACATAATCTTTGAAATTGTAATTGTAATCAAAAGAGAAAACAAAAGGAAATAACACTCCCGTTGAGTGAGTCCCCACTGGTCTGAACCTTGGCTGTGTCCCTTCTCAAACCACCCGCCATGCCTCCAGACACACATCCCACTTTGGGAAATACTGGTTGGAATGTACATCTTGAAGGCCTCCACTAATGTCTTACCTCTCCAAGATTATCATTAGTGGGGTATGTAACAGAAGCAGTGGCTTTAACAATGCTGATAATTCTTTAAAAAGATGTCTTAGGAGTTAACAAGAGCTGGGTACAGTGGTGCGCACCTGTAATCCCAGCGACTAGGAAGACAGAAGCAGGAGGATTGCAAATTCGAGACTAGAGGCAGTCTGCATAATTTAGCAAGACCCTGTCTCAAAAAGTAAAAAATGGGCTTTGGATGCAACTCAGTGGTACAGCACTTGCAAAGCATGCAAGTGCAAGGCCCTGGGTTCAACCCCTAGTACCACAAAAAATGAAAAAAAAAAAAAAACAGTTAACAAGAAACAAAGATTATGGCAAGAAGAATAATGGTGATGGTGATGATCACAGGAATACCAACCAACATTTATTTGGTACTTACTATAAGCAAAGGGTCAGGGTTTAGCTCAGTTGGTAGAGTGCTGCTCTGCACTCTCTGAGGCCCTTTATTCAATCCCCAACACCACAAAAATGGGAGAAGGACCTGGCATCCCACTCATAAAACAATCAGCCACTGAAAACCCTATGAATAGCAGAGAAGCACTGACACAGGAAGTGTTTCATTCTGTTGTACATAGAGTCACTATATACAGAGTCAGACCTGACTGAATGGCACAGAACAACATAAACATAGGCAAGGGGTCATACTAAGTAATTCTCACATACTTTGAGGTAGATACAATTATTATCCTTATTTTACATATGAAGAAACCGAAACCTTGCCAAGAAGATAAAACTTTTATTATTCTGATGTAAAACAAATGAAATTATTTCAATTTCTCCCAAACATTTTTGTCCATGGCCTACAGTAAGGTTTAGTAGTTAAACCACATGAACTTTAACTGAAGTTATTTGACCTTTCTTTTACTAAACAAATAACAATTTCATATGTTCAATCTAATACATTTTACTTTGGGAACAAGTACACAAAATAAATACGTACATATATACTGTTGAGTTGGGTCTGACTCATAGAGACCCTATGTACAACATAACAACGCGCTCCTTGACTCTGTGCCAGGCAAACTATCTTTTATACGTTTAAGCCCATTGTTACAACCACTGTGCCAATCCATTAAGTTGAGAGTCTTCCTTTTTTTCATTGACTCACCACTCTCTCAAACATCATGTCCTTCTCCAGTGATTGGTCCCTCCTGATAGCATGTCCAAAATACATAAGACACAGTCTAGCCATCCTTGCCTGCAGCCGTAGCACTGTGGCATCCAATCCCATCAGATCTCCGAAGCTAAGCAGGGTCGGGCCTGGTTAATACTTTGATAGGAGACCGCCTGGGAACACCAGGTGCTGTAGGCTTAGGAGACCAACCTGGCAACCCATTCACAAAAATCAATCCACCATTGAAAACCTTATGAACAGCAGAGAAGCACTGACAATAGTGTTTTTCCTGTTGTATGTAGGATCCCTATGAGTCAGATACCAACTTGATGGCACCTAACAACAACAAGCCATCCTTCCTTCCAAAGAGCACTCTGGTTGCACTTCTTCTAGGATGGATCTGTTGGTTCTTTTGGCAGTCCATGGAATATTCAATATTCATCTCCAGTACCATAATTCAAATGCATCAGTTTTTCTCCTGTCTCCCTTATTCAACGTTAGGCTTTCACAATCATGTGATGCAAATAAAAGCATCATGGTACAAGTCAGGTGCACCTTCATCTTCAATGTAGCATCTTTAATTTTCAACACTTTAAAGAAGTATTTTGCAACAGCTTTTCCCAATGCAATGCTTTTGATTTCTTGACTGCTGGGCACCTAACAACATGCATATACACATATACAGATATATACCAGTATATACATATATCAGAGTATATGTACATCTATAATGTATATGTATAAATGTACATACATAAATGCACATAGCTGATACAAAAGTTGTATAAAACAATAGTTGTCCTAATTATGTGCTATAATTAAACCTCTTGGAGGCTGTATTTTATTTTATAAGACAGTAGTTATATTGAATATTTTGAAAACTGAACTCTGATGTATTCTATTCCATTCTATTTTTATAATGTTGGTTACAACCCACTAAATTGATTTTACTCATCACTAATGGGTTGCAACTCCCAGCTTGAAAAACAATGACTTAAAGGAATGCTAAGCATAAACACACAGATGATAAAGCCACTTTGAGCTAGATGGCAGCTGGCATCTTATGCTGTCTCCCCAAGATGTAAAGCAATGAGAAGCATAGAGTCAGCCCCTAAAGGTCTGAATGAATAGAATATCTATAATTGCACTTTGAGAGTAAGTATCAGGCAAAAGAATGGATAATGAGTTTAGTTGTATAAAGGTAAGGAAAAAACTAGCTTGAGATATGCCTAAAATTTTTTAACCACCAAATAACAGTAAAAAGCCTCTCACTTAAACAAGTAAATAGCAAAAAGGTAGTTCAAAATATTGAAGATGATTGACTGTGCAGGAAAGATTCAAGGCCAAAGGAGGGTGGGACATGGGACCACCAGTTTTTATTATAAGACTTAACAATATTTGAGTCTTTAAATGGTATTCATGTCTTGATTTACTAAAACTACATTTTAATTTAAAAGATTCAATGTTTTGTTTTGTGTTGTATTGTGTTGTGTTGAGTTGTTTTGAGACAGGGTCTTGCAACATAGCCCAGGCTGGCCTCCAACTCTGGGTCCTTCTGCCTCTGCATCCAACGTGCTAGGATTACAAGTGTGTCCTACCACACTCAGCAGGATTGAATCCTAATAACAATTCAGTGCAGTAGAATCTACACTAAATGGGACTCTGAAGATCTACCATCTCCACAGTGAGCTTGGGGAAATTACTTCTCAGAACTCCATTTTGTTCTCAGGTAAACCTTTAACTGATATTGTGGGGTCAAAATGCACCCCAGACAGGTGGCAGACATTGGGCACTGGAGCACTTATCTGAGCTCAGGTACATGCATTGTGGGGTCATATGTGACCTCAAAAGCACAATATCAGTTAAAGTCCAAACAAAGTATTAGATGGAAGCTTCCTCTACATCTAAGATTTTAGGTCCATGGAACCACAGAGTAAATGGTGGTGACTTACAGACCATATTAATGAAAGGATACACATTCCAAGATGATCTGAATGATAAAAACTTCCAATTTAGCACACAAAAAGTTAGATTAATCCTGCTGGCTTCACCATCAAAGTTATTCAAGCAATCCCAGTGTATCTTTGCAAGGAAAGCTTCTCTGTTATATCCTTTCTTCTTCTCAATATAGTCTCTATCTCATTTCATAAGTTATACCTTTATGTATTATATTACTTTTTTTTCTTGTTTACCAAGTACCTTCTTGTTTACCAAGTACCTTCTTTAGAGTTTCTTTCTTGAGTGTTTTCAATGTACAGGAAAAAGTTATTTGAATAATACTATAATTAAATCTCTTAGTGATTGTATTTTATTTTAGAAGATAGGAATTATATTGAACATTTTTTTTACTGAACTGTCATTTTTATCTTAACTGTAGCTTAACCTTGTAATTTAATTATTTTTCTAAACCAACTTTACAGCTAATAAAAGATATGAAAAATTAAATTACATAATAAAGCATGAAGCAAATGTAGCTATCATGAGACTCACAGACTCAAAAACTAGTATGAACTAATTTATGCTGCTGAAAAGTTGTTTTCTCCACATTAAAAAAAATAAATAAGAAGCCTATTTAAATGGAATAATACATCAGGCTATTCTGATTCCTATACATTCTTTTGGAACCGAAGTCAGATCATTGTAATGGAAAACTAACTTTTCAATCACAACAGAAAGGAATCAATCCTATAAGACCTGTTACTGAGTTCTCTGTTAAAGACATTTGTAACTTTCTATTCCTTCTACTCTCACTTCCAAAGCCTGTAGTTTTAAACTCTGATAAAAATTCTTATTTCTTCCCTCTTTTCCTTATGATATACCCTAATTTTTTCTATCCTGCGAAAGGCCCATGTTAAAAATATAATCTCCCCCAAAAGGATGGCATTCTATAACCATGCCCTGTAGAAGACCTGCACAGGTAAGTATAGGTTGATTATACCTTATCTGAATTTCTTAGGTCCTAAAATGTTCCAGGGGCTGGGATTTAGCTCAGTTGATAGAGTGCCACTCTGCAGTCTCTGAGGTCCCAAGTTTGATTCCCAGCACCGCAAAAAATGGGAGAAGGATGTGGCAATCCACTCCCGAGGCAATCCTGAAAAAGCCATTGAAAACCCTATGAGGGTCACTATGAGTCGGACACAACTCAAAGGCACCTAACAACAACAAAAAAAAAAAATATTCCAGATTTTGGATTTTTTTATTTTGGAATGTGTACCTACCTATACCTAATGAGGTATCTTGGAGCTAGGACCCAAGTCTAAACACAAAATTCATTTATGTTTCATATATACCTTATATGGGCTGGGATTTAGCTCAGTTGGTAGAGTGCTGAGCTGCAGTCTCTGAGGTCCCGAGTTCAATTCCCAGCACCGCAAAAATGGGAGAAGGACCTGGCAATCCACTCCCAAGGCAATCCCGAAATAGTCAGCCATTGAAAACCCTGTGAGGGTCGCTATGAGTCAGATACTGACTCGACAGCACCTAACAACAACAACAACAACATACATTATATACATAGCCTAAAGGCAATTTATGCGATGCTTTTAATAATTTTGTATATGAAATAGTTTTATGATGTGGAATTTTCCATGTGTAGTGTTACATATCACTCATAAAATTTCAGACTTTGGACTGTTTAGGATTTTAGATATTTGGACAACGGGTGCTCAAACTGTACTTGGGAAATGGCTCTTAAGATGATGATATAAAATACACTCACAGCAGCAATTCTTTAGAGCCATTAAGAATACATGAAGCAATAGCTTAGTTCTAGAATCATCCAACCCCTTGGACAACTATCTGTAAGAGTCTCTGCAAATAGCAACCTTTGCTACAAGTCAGCAAAAGCCACAAAAGGGCAGGCATGTGCCTACTGAATTTACACTCAGATTTTGCTGAGTCTTGCACTACAAGCTCTGATCTTAGCAAAGACAACAGATAATCCCTTCCTCACAGCAATTTGAACTAAAAGAAATTTCTAAGTAGTTATACAATTTACCCACTAAGTGAAATGATCCAAGACCACCAAACTAGTTGCAGCAAGAATTTAGTGTGTTAAGATTTTACTGTTTTGAGCCGGGCACAGTGGTACACGCCTGTGATCCAAGCGGCTTTGGAGGCAGAGGCAGGAGGATCACAGTTCGAGATCAGAGGCAGTCTACATAATCTAGTCAGACCCTGTCTCAAAAAGTGAAAAAAAAAATGGACTGGGAGTGGGGGGCAGCTCAGTAGTACAGCACTTGCAATACATGCAAGCATGACACTCTGGGTTCAACCCCCAATACCAGGAAAAAAGAAATAGATTTTACTGTTTTGGTTTATTTAAGCCAGTCTGAAATTTAATTATTTATTTTAATGACCTCTCAACCTCAGAGGAGTACTTATTCTGTATAAAACATGGCATGGTATTAGGTACAACAAGAGACATGAAAAGAATTAAACTTGTCCTGGTTCCCAAAGGAAGAATTATTCATCTAGCTGGTGGGGAGATGCTAATATGAAAAGAGGCAAACAAGTACTTGAATCAAGTGACTGAGGTTAAGGTCCCCAGTAAGAAGCCAGGCTGACATAATGTACTTCTACTGATAACATAATGACAATCCCTGTATGGAACTTCCCCCTAAAATACATGTTGTTGTTGTTAGGTGCTGTCGAGTCAGTATCCGACTCATAGCGATCCTCATAGGGTTTTCAATGGCTGACTGTTTTGGGATTGCCTTGGGAGTGGATTGCCAGGTCCTTCTCCCATATATACATAGCCCTGGCCTAATCCTTAGAAAACACATCAGACAAACCCAAATTGAGGCACATTCTCACTACCTGACCAGTACTCTGCACAACTGCTGTCATGAAAGGTCATGAAAACCAAGGAAAGGCTGAATTGTCACAGACCAGACAGACAAAGGAGACATGACAAGTAAATGCATTGTAGGATCCTGGACTGGATTCTGGAATGGAAAAACTGATAGAATCCAAATAAAGCCTGCAGTTTTAGTTAATAATAATGTCCCAATGTTGTTTTCTTAAATTTGACAAATGATAGCAGAGTAGGGTGAAATGGCAACTTTAGGAGAAACTGAAACTGCATTAGAGGTATATAGGAATGCTCTGTACTGTTTTGCAACTTTTTTGTAAATTGAAAATCCTTCCAAAATGAAGGGGCTTTTGTTGCTGTTGTTGTTACCATCTGTTTTGTGATTTGTAATGATGAGTATCAAACGTGTGGCTTTGAGCACACTAGGCAAAGTGCTCTACCACTGAGCTACATCCTCAGCCCTTAAATTATATTTTGAGAAGAAACCAAGAGATGGAGGCCAAAGGGTAAAAAAGTTACAATACAGCATGAGGACTACAGTTAATAATAAATTTAAATTTTTAAATAAAAAGAAGCAAATTATGTGAATAATTTTGTCACAATTTTTTATGTAGAGGGCTGAATAAAAGGTGTCAATAATTAGTACATTCCTCACCTTAAACGTTTACCATTTTTGACAAAATATTCAAAAATCCTGTCTTTGGGCTATTTTCAAATAGTCACATTACTGTGCAACACAATACTAGTATTTATTTCTGTATATATAACTTTGTAGCCATTGATATGAACAATTGTGTCTAAAAATAATTTTTTAAACACTCAGAAAAATGTCAATGCAGGGTATAGGGGTTTTATCTTATGAAATTGTCAACTGTTGAAACTTTTGACCTACAAAATGGCACTTTCACATGATGCAACCCATTAAAACCTCACGTAGAAGTGGAACTTATGCTGGATTTGAAAGGAACCAAAGGAACAGAAAGGCAAATTGCAGGAGAAGGGGTGATGGGGGCGGGGGTGGGGTGGAACACACTGTGGTCAGTGGTCAGGACAGAGGGGACCCCTGCCTGCATGTGTCAGCAGGGATGTGACAAAGGACACTGGCAAGGAAAGGGCTTGAGCAGGGAAGTGTTTCAGGAACAGAAAGCATCTGGGTTCTGACTGTGATCACATCACAAAGGCCTGGTTCCCCCAGAGGCCAGGAAGGCCCCCTGGAAAGGATTGCAGCCCCGGGGACCTACGTGTGAGTTCCTGCCTTCATGGCCACATTTTCAAGCCCAGGGGGAACTTGTAGCATAATGGAAAAAATCACTGAACTACAAATTGGCAGATCTAAGTCCTCATTCTGACTCAGCCACATGGGGTGAGAACCCCCAAAGAAGTCCCTCACTCTGTGTCCATTTCAGATTTCCAGACCAAAGGGGAGGGAGATGGCCTCAGCTCTCTCTGAGGCCCCTTGCAGCTCTAAAATGCTAACTCCGACACAGAGTGAAATATGCTTCCTGGCTCTCAGAAGCAACATGTGGTTCACTCCAGAACGGAGAATGATGCAAGGTCCATGAAAGCAAAAACACTCAGAATAAAAGGGCTGTGTTTTTATACACAAGAGTCTATTCTTTTATGATGCATGTCTAGACCCCTCTAAATATTTAAACAACAATACTGTACCAGTATGAAAACTCTCTAAATCAGGCTCTGTGGTTAAGGAGGATATAGGAACAGATGTGATCTTATTACAGCCCTAATGTAACTCAAAAACAATTTGTCACATCTGACGGGTATTGTTAAATTATGTCCACCTGCCAGAGGCAGCTAGAGAAATTACTGACCGCCTTTACTCTACTTCTATTCAAAATTCCCCAAAAATCTCCCATAGATGTGTCCAGGATATGTATTTTTTTAAAAGCAGTAACCTAATTGTCACCAACACATAACCGCCAATGTCTTACAATTCCTTTTCATGTATATTTTATTATGGGCCCCAACTGTTTCAACACCCTAGTGGCCCAACTTTAATGTAGCTCAGGAAACTCCCTAAGTAATATCACAAAATGCTTAACATCTGTGAAACTTGGACCCAAAAATGTTCCAATTTCTTCTTTAAGCTGGGGAGGGTACTCAGGAGGAGCCACACTGGCCAGTTTTCATTAACGATAGCACCGGAGCTCACAGTGTTTGTCATCTCTCAGGCAGGAAGAGCACATCGAGTTTACCTTACTAAACACTCACAATTATTTCAAACTGTTATTGCCATGCTTGCTTAGAGTCGCTTTAAAAATGAACCCATTTCCTTCCCTCTCTCTAAATATTTGCCTCATCTGTCCTTCTTGCATTACAACATTTTAATTAAGTGCAACAATGAAAAGAGAAGAAAGAAAAATGAGGTGCAAAATATGTGGCCCCTTTCCCAAGCCATTCCAGAACTTCTCAGAGCTCTTTGGTCTCCAGTGGTGTTTGAAATATTCTTTATCCCACTAAGGAAAGGATGAAAAATTGATCTCCTCCAAACTTCAAATACTGCATATTTCCACAACTGCAGACTGCCGGAAAGAAAGGCAGGCTTAGGAGTTACCAGACCAAACAGGAAGCAGTTCTCAGAGGACCCACAGCGCATCCCAGGCAGCTCCACAAGCAGAGTGTGTACACAGAGCTGCCAGGAGAATAAACACAGGCTCTGCTTCTGAGAGAATCAAAGCAGATCTTAGAGAATCTGAACATGGAGTCAAACCTCAGTAATTTGGATTAACCGGGGGGAAGGTCAAGTTGTATCAGAATAAAGCCTCAATGGTGAAGTTTGTTATTTTTATTTTTATTTTTTCCATGAAGCGCTACAGCATTCATTTCAAAGTTCACCCCAACCCATCTTTCAAGCCTTGTCTATTCCCAGCTCCCCTGTTCATGGTTCTCCCCCTTGGCCTGAAATGTCTTGTGCCCCATTGTCTACTGGGTAAGCTCGTTCTCAATTTTCAAGACCCCATTTCACATGTTACCTTCTAAGCACCATGAGAAGCACATACTGATCACATTGTTAAGCAGTCTCATGCTGGTGGAGCATTATTAAAATCATTTGAAGAACATCTAAATAAAATTCCAGTCTTTACCCCAAACCCCAGTAATTCTGGATGAGTTGGTCTGGTTTGTTATCTGAGCACTGGTATCTTTTTTTAAAGTTTCTCGGGTGATCATAACATGCAGCTAGGGCTTCAAATCTTTCATACAGAACCTATCACACCATGGAGAATGATTTACTATACTCAAAGAAGAAAGGGACCACAACAAAGGATGCAAGGCTCCTTCAAAAGGCTTCTATAGGAACAGGTAACTTCATATATTTCATAACTGTTGTCTCCATGGCTCACGGTTAGCACTCTTTTATTGTTCACAGTGCCCCTCCCACCTTCCTCCACACCTGTTCAAAAGTTTCAGGAGAACCCACAGCTGTAGCTTAACTTGATTTTCCATTATTTCCCCGACACAGTAGGCTTTTGTCACCTCTGTACCTTTTCCCTTTCTTCTCCATCTGACGGAACTGAGCACCTTGGTCAAGGCTCACTGACCACTTCCTCTCCTAAAGCCTTCTCTTGACCATTTCAACTCCCAGGGGGTTACTTTCCACTCAGTTCCCACTTATTTAGCACCTGTCCTCAAGTGTCTAGATTGGGTTATGATCCTATGGTATGTGCATGAAAAGTTTTGTTGTGGAGAGAGCAAAGCATGTGTATCTTCTAGAGATTTTCACTTCCTGCCCACAATGCAAGTACAGTCACTTCAGGACAGGTATACATTCTGAGAAATGTACCATCAGGTAATATTGCCATTGTGTGAACATAATAGAGTGTACTTACACAAACTATGTGATAATCACTAGGTGATAATCTGATGGGATCCCTGCAGTATATGTAGTCCACTATACACTGGAAGGTCATCATGCAGTGCATGGCTGTATCTTAGTTTAGGCTGCTATAACAAAATACAAAATAGTCTGCTTGGCTTATAAACAACCCCAGCTGACATCTCAAATTCTATAGGCTAGAAGTCTGAGGTCAGGATGCCAGCATGGTTGGGTTCTGGTGAAGATCCTCTTCCAAGGTGTCGACAGCTGTCTTCTTGTTTCAGCTTCAAATGGCAGAAAGAGAGACAGAGGGCTCTCTGGAGGGCCCTTTAGCGCAAAGCCCATTCATGAGAGCCTTACCCTCATGACATAATCATCTCCCAGAGATGCAGTCTTCTAATACTATCACACTGGAGCTCAGGATTTTGACATATGAATTTGCAGGCAGAGGGCAGGGGGTACACAAACATTCATTTCACTACAGCAAGGCTGGGCATAGGTACTCTGTGTGTATTTGTTGACAGAATCCACCCAGAGTCAACCCTCTTCTTTCTGGCTATGTTGTGGGACATCAAAAGAAAGATAAGGATTAGAAACATGGTTGCTCCAAAAATCTACAGCATAAACATTACATCAAATACCCCTGTGGTAGACAGAATTCTAAAATAATCCCCATGACCCTTGACCCCCATGCTCCTTGCATGTTATTATATGCCTAAAAGGACTCTGAGATACAGTTAAGGCTACTAGTCCTTTTGCCTTAAGATAAAGAGATTATCTTGGTGATCCTAACATAATCATATGAACCCTTTGTTAAAACCAGAAATTTTTTCTCTGGCTGGTAGAAGGGAAATAAGAGAAATCTGAAACATAAGGAGGAGTAACAGGACAGAGATATCCTGCCGCTCACCTGAAGATGGAGGAGACTCCTGGAAGGAAAATGATTCCTTCTCCAGGTAGGGAAGAGGAGACCTAAAGAGAATTGGAATTGTGACCTTTCTGCTTCTCAGTAGACTACTCCTGGTAGTACAAAAGAGGCAGGATGTCACAGAGGGGCTCTTGGTAAAGCATTCTTCACATCCCCTCTCCTGGGGTCCCCTTAAATCCATACATCACCCAATGTCATGTAAAGTCAGCTTCAACCACCTGAGACCAACAAATGTAACTTCCCAGTCCCGTCATCTGATGGGTGATGCCCCTCCACACACATGAGGTTCCAGAAAAGACATCCCCCATCCAGGACAGAGGTCACCTGCCAGGCCATGCCCCTCAACCATACACTCCCATTTGTCTGAAAGTCACACCTCCATCTTCTCCAGGGGAAATTGATGTCCTCGGCATGGGAAAGGACTGTAACTACAGCCTATTCTAAAAGGATGCATTTATTTTATTTTATTTCAGAAATGTATGCATTATGTATGGCTGTACATAAACGTTTTTATAGAGCCTCTTAAATGATTTACCATGAGGTATGTGTTGATTATAATCTCTGCTTATTTAAGAGATCCTCGTTTACTCCCACAGTATTTAATACATTGAGACATGTTTCAACTAACAGTGACACCAGTAAACAAAAGTTACTGATCTACCTCCTGAGTTATAAAACTTGTAACATGCTGTAAACAGCTCTGTCATTTTCTTTAGCATATTGCATTGTGTGAGCTGCCTTATTTATCTAGTGGTAAATCTTTATGTATCAAAAATGCTACAGAAGGCACAACAGATAAATTACCGACAGACACTAACATCTGACTAGTTAATCAAACAAATAGGACATGTAACAAAGAGAAAAGCTATAAATATTGACAACAAGCTGCTTCAGTCACAAAAACATTCAATACTTCAGTTCTCAAGTGTGAGTTTTATATCAGTCCCCTGGAAACAGTTTGTATCCTCCAATAAATTTTTACACTTGATTCACCTGCCTGATACCCCTCAGCCATTTCCTTCAGAAGCTGTCAAAGCCGCCAACGATAATATATGGCCCGACCAACAAGAACAGCTGTAGCCGTTCTCTCTGCAGGTTCTTGTACCCTGTTCTGCATAAAATAATACATCAAGATTAATTGATTTCCCGTCAGTCTCACAGAACAGAAAATTAATTTTCATGTAGCTATTTTCCCCAGCATATGAATTTTGTACATGGCAACTAATTTAAGTTTTTAATTATTCATGAGCAAGGAGGGGGTGGGGAGAAACATGATAAAGTAAGCTTGGGAAAACCCCAAGGCCAATCTCGGGGCCTGGGTTTGTGCTGAGGCAACCACAGCATTGGCTAATGCCCATATAAATAATATATGTATTAACATACATCTTAGTACAACACCAATTTCTCTCACTCTGACCCGAGACTACCAGGTCACCCCGCGGTACTTTGTCAAAGTCGCCATTCTGGTTACATGTGACGTGCTGTGGGAAAACACAGAACATGCCAGCCATATTGAAGTGACCTCCACTGCCTCCCGACGGCCGCCGCACAGCCCAGGCATGATAGGAGGTAATTTAACGGTCAGTGTGTGAGTGGGACCAGGCAAAAGTTGCTAATCAGCCAGGTGCTACCTCAGCAAGTCTTCCATTTGCAGGTGCCACTGACGTGTGAACAAGAGAAATGCAACCAGAAAATAGAAAGCAAGCATTTGACTCACTCGGGCCTCATCTTTCACAGGCTCTGGGCCCACGGGCGTGAGAAAAACTGTCTCCTCAGCAAGGGAAAAACACGATGTGAGCACCTCCGGCAAGCAGGGAGATTTACTAAAACGCGGACTCAAACGTTCCCACCGTACCTCCTCGGAAATTTTGTTGGCATACCTCATATAAACTGCAAGGCAGGCAAATGTGCGGTGCTTGCCTCCAGTCACAAAACATCACGTTTTGTGAACCTCGTCAGGATGAGACGGAAAGCGTCTCACCAGACACAGAGGAATCGGCCACCAGGGTCCGGAGTTCTGGTCACTGATGATTTATGGATGATGTCTTCTGCTCTGAATACTAACATTTAGTGTGAAATTAGGAGATATATATAAACAACTGTACTTTTCTCAGTTAAACAACTAGATAGTACCATTGCTGTAATCAGGAAGCAGAGAGGCTATGATCAAATCATCAAATGTTTTTAAATATTTAAACATTTTTTTTATATCACACACTTGCAAAATTTGAAAGAAGAGATTATTTATACAACAGCTTCCAAAATATTAAGTATCTATGAATAAACACAGGAAGAAAGATGAAGGTATTATATAAAAACGAACAATAATCCACTGAATTATGTAAATAAGGCAAGTTTTAAGACAACTTGTTCTTAGACAGGCAAATACATTAGTGCAAAGATGACTTCTCACTAGTAAATCACCAAACTTACACAGGACAAGAGAAGGCCTCTTTCCAACCAATAAGTGGCAGTGAGAGAGCACAAACCAAGTATCTGTGAGAGGAGATAGCAGCTTGCCTAACATGACAAAGCAGCTCTGATTTAGGGCACACCATTGGCAATCCCCCCACCTCCGGCAGGAGGAGTACTCTGGTAAGTAGGAGACAAACTGAGGACATCAAAAGAAAAAATGAAAGGAGTTTTATATTAAGTTAAAAAAGAAAAAGGGAGGAAGAAAGAGAGGGAGGGAGGGAAGAAGGAAAAAAGGAAAGAAAAATGGAAGATAAAAAGAAAGAAAAAGATTATGCCCAGCGAAGAGGGGAAACTTGGCTGGGCAGAGAGGTTGGACTAGATGAATCTGATGAAATATTAATAAGGAGACAAGAGTGGAAGTTTCTAGGAATGTCATTTTTCAGCAGCTTATAAAAATGGCCACTTTAACCAAAGCAGAGAGAAATCAGGAAATTGCTTCTCTGCTCAGGGCAGCCATGCCGCACACTGGAGGCTGGAGCACAACTGTGCTTCCACTGTTTGCACCATAAAATTTGTTTCCCAGTAACGGGTAAAACCTGTAAAAATGTACTTCACCCAGGAATTTGGCACCAGTGCAGCAGCATGGAGCATAGGTCCTTTTAACACTGTTTCAGGACAAGGGTTCGAGATTACATTTCTGTTACCGCGATAGCTCCAGACAAAGGGGTAACATGATACATCATGTCAAGCAGCTAATTATGAACACTGAAGAACACCTAGTCAACTTCCACTGGGATAAAATTAAAAGGGGGAGGCGTTCTCCATTGTTTCTCGTGGTCCATTTGTGAATGGAAAGCCAGTGAGGTTTACTTAAGTCTTTGTATCTCTCAGTTTCAAAACAAAACAAAACAGGATGAGGAAATTAAATATAGCATTGATACCCCAACAACAAAGGCCTTGCTCAACTGCTGCCAAGAAAACCCCAGATCATGGTGCTGCAGCCTGTGCTGGTGCCAAGAAACATGCCCAGGCCCTCCTGAACTCGCAGAGACATCCTCTGCCCCATTCCAGGGATGGCCCAACAGTCCTCCCCATCAGTGATGGGATGAAACCACAAGGCCCAGCAAATGCCAGGGAAAAACCCAGCTAATTATTTCTCCCTGCTGAACAAAAGTGGCACACGCCTTCCTTTGCCATCCTGGTAGGTGAGGAAGGTTTGACAGAGCAAAGCACCAAAGAAGAGCTTATACCTGCAGGACTCTGTGGGTTTGGGTGCATCTGATTGGCATCAGAGCTTAAGGAAGGCAAGGCAGGGAACCAATCCAAAGAATCAAAGGCTGGCAATTATGGTATTGCTGTGTGTTCACAGGAACAGAGAGAGAATACAGGGTTCAAAGAAAAGACATTCAAATTGGCCCCAGCATCATCCACCAAGTTCACCATCCTGGTCCAGCCTTCCTACTAACAGCATGGCAGTTGGCATATGGAAGGCAACAAAGGTGTGTTTTGGTTTATAACCATATTTATAATTTTTCTTCATCTGATAGGGAAGAGGAGGTTTGCTTTATCTCATTTTGAAAATAATCCTGTCAAGAACATAAATGAACTCATTATGCATGCTGTAAAAATACATATATATACATACATATATACATATATATGTATATATATATACACATATATATATACATATTGGCAATTCTGTAACTAAACGTAAAAAACTTGAAGTCAATGCTGCTGCTGGCATAGCTTAAAGGTCTTTGTTTCTGGAAATTCAATTGAGTGTTTCTATTTCGAAGTCTGGCAAGAGGTTCTAATTATTGTTAGAAGCCTAATTAGCATTTAGTATTACATTACAACAACTGCAGCAAAATTGTACCCATTCTCCAATAAACAGTATTCACAGTATGCAATCAAGCCGCTGTACTGAGCAATGAGAATTAATAGCACCACACGACAATGGTAAATCCTCCGTCTCCCGCTGTGTGTGTTTAATAATTTTTCACTCCTTCCAGATTGTTCCCATCAAGCACAATTCCCAAGGTCCTAATCAACCACCCTCCCCATCAATACTACACAGAGATCTGAGCACTGAAAATTATCTGCAATTTCAAAAAGTGCTTTGTTGCATTATTAGGCCACTGACCTAAGAGGTAATGGGTAAATAGTTTCTGAAAAATGTCCAAAGCACAACATAAATTAAAGCTTATAGTCTTGCCTGCTGTTCTCACCATAGCTATAACTGCAAACTATTATGGTTTTTACACAATATTCCTAACTATAATTTTATACCATAATATTGGTGCAAAGCCCCAAATGTTCCGCTTTCACGTGCTTTCATTTACTAAACAAAACGGAGTGTTTACAGAGGAAGCTGATGTACTGGGTTCTTTACGATGTCCATTGGCCATGCACTTCTCTTCCTTTTTGTCCTTTTGTCCACCTCTGAACCCCATCAAAAAAAAGTGCATAGTTAATATGCAAGCATTTTATGATAGACAGATGTAAGAGATTCTTACAAGTAACAGCTTGTGATCTGAAGATAAATGGAGTCCGGATAACCAGCTTCTGCATGGACTCAGGGGTACACTATTAATACTTGGGCAGACGGGGTCATTTACAGCATCCCCTGCTATCTGAATAGTGATAGCTCTAACAGTGTCACACAAATCCAAGGCTAGAGAAACACTCCTCAACTATCTCAAAAGTATATTTCGGGCTAATGTGAAGAGAAGTTTGTGGCCAAGGAAAATGGAGCCCAGGAGCCTCAACTCACAGCAGAAGCAGGAAGGAGGCGCTACAGTGCAGCTGACCCTAGAGGTGACACACACAGCCTAGCACAGCAATCCCCACTGAGAGGCTGCACCAGGTCAATTTAGGAGTGTGGGATGTTGTGTTGTTGGCGCTGTTTGTTTGTTTTATACAGTGGCAAAAAGAAAGAAAAAAGGAAAGAAGAAAAGAAAAAAGGAAAGAAGAAAAGGAAGGAAGGAAGGAAGGAAAGAAGGAAGGAAGGAAGGAAGGAAAGAAAAGAAGAGAAAAAGAAAAAGAAAAAAAGAAAATTTCTGACAGCTCAAGTCAACCTAACCCAATAAACACCTGAGGGTTTCCTGAGCAAAACTACATACTGGTTTAGCCTAGGGTCTGCCACACCTTACAAGTGAAAATACTTTTCATTTTGCCACTATCCATCAACACCCCTCAAAAGAAAACACTTTCATAACATTGAGAGATGAATGTCATCAATGTTACAGGACTAACACTTACTGAATAATATGCCAAGTTTTCCCAATGTCATCATAATGTGCTATGGTGCCCCTCAGTCATACAATCACCTAATAATCCATTGCACAGCTGGTTATTGAGTGCCTTCTACTGGTCCAGGGTCTCAGGCTACCATGGAAAACAAAAACAACAGAGCTCACTGCTCTTGCGGGGTGTATACTCCAACATGAGGGTGGCAAGTAATCTGCAATCATCCTAATAAGTGCATTGCATCCTAGGCTGGAAGGGGATACGTGGTAAGGGGGTAGCTGGTAAGGGAAGGAAAAGCAGGGCAGCATGAGAGGACTGGGAGCAGCAGGAAGGACAGACTGTAGTATCCAACCAGGAGGCTAGTGTAGGACACTATGAGAAAGTGACACTGGAGTAATGATTTAAAGAAGAAGGCTTGCTATAAATCTTAATAATCTAGAATTTCTTCTCCTAATCCCAAGCATGCCCTCATTCTACTTTCTGATATCGTGGTCAGCTGGGCTTGTAGCATTTACTAAATAGATTGGCTACCATGCAGGGGGACAGGTGCACAAGAGGGGAAGCCTCATGTGTCATGTTCATCTTAGTGTCCCCAGCAACTGGCACTGTGCCTAGCAAAGAGCAGGAACTCAATGAGCATCCACTAAGTGAACACAGAGACGAATTGATGGTAACCATTTACTCATTTTCAGAACTCCAGGTAATTCTGTCTACAGTATGTGGGTATAACTAAGGCCTGATTAGTAACAAATTGGGAGAGCTGAAAGGAAATGAACAGTCTTCTAGTCTCAACCAGGAGGACACTGAGATCTAGAGAAGAAGTGCTACTTCCAGAGTCCAATTTCCCTGAATATTCGTACTACATGTGTCACTCCTCCCTAGAGATGGAACAACATGGGGGGATGTCAGAGGCTGACAACTCTGCTCCGTCCCCCACTGTGTCCCTGGCAGGTATTCTATTCCCAAAGGAATGGCCTGATTTTTCTCTCACTAACCACTCCATTTTTTTCCCTTTTGGGGTCAATCCTATTAATATTAATTTTTTCTTACTCTTCCAGATTCCTATCATCTTGGCAAACCAAATAAGCAAGTGGAAGGGGAGAAGATGACAGAGTACTCAAGACCTAGACAGATGGTAACAGAAGGCCAACAGCTATGGGCTCCTCAGTGAATATGAAAATTCCAAAACCACCTTCCTTGAGTCTACCAGTTAGCTGAAGGAGTTGGCAAAGCCCTGCTAAAGGGAAGAATCTTGAAGGGAAAGAGTTGGGGAAATCTTTTTAAAGAAAACTCCTCCCTTAGTTTCCAAGTAGATAATGACCAATGGAAGTCCATTCCTGTGCCTCTCTTAGGCCTCATAATGCATGCTCCACTTCAGAAAGACAAATTCAATAGTATACAGAGAACTCTCATTATCCCAACACCTTTATCTTCTCAGCCAACCCCTCCCTACTCACATAGGCAAAGCATTAAAAGGTGAGTCTGTTCCATGAGAGAAAGCTGCTTCCCTCCTCTCTGCTAACAACTGAAGAAAGGGTTACATTCACCTTCCTTTTCTCAGCAATGTCATGGTGAGAAGAACCAAACTTCTAGGTAAAGAACTAAAACATGACCCCCATTCAGTCTGAAACATGGGACATATCTTCATCTTAAAAAAAAAAGTCCTGCTTATTTTTGTTCACTATATGGAACCCTATGAATAGCAGAGAGGCAATGACATAGTGCCAGGCTTGGTACAGTGTCAACGAGTGTTTCCTTCTATTGTACATTGACTCACCATGAGTCAGACCCCACTTGACAGCACCTCACAACAGCAACATATGGAGAACTCAGAAGAAAGGCCAGAGAGTTTGCCCATGAACTGAGGGCAAGAGATAGAGGAAGGACACATTTATAGAGGGGAGCAGTTTACAGACACTGATGGGCAAGCATGACAAATATGACAGTGACAAATGTGAATCACAAAAATCCCTTCCCAGTTCTTAGACAGACAAAAATTACATAACTGAGTTGGCCTTTCTTGGACAATAAGACACAGAGATCAACTCACACTAACAGTAACATTAATAATAAGAGCTACCAGATACTCAGAGCTCACCAATGTGCTCAGTACCTTCCATTCTTATTCTCTTTAGAGCTGGGAATTTGGTGGTAGCCTAACCATGATTGTCATAATAGTGTAGGAGACACAAGGACTTCATCAAAACATAGCCCATGTGTTCATTTTAATCCACCAAAGAGTTTGTTATTGTTAAGTGCCATTGAATCAGGTTCAACTCATAGTGAACCTATGTACAACAGAAGGAAATACTCCCCAACACTGTGCCAGGCACATGATCTTTTTTATGTTTAAGCTCATTGATGCACCCACCATGTCAGTCTATCAAGTTGAGAGTCTTCCTTTTTTTTCATTGACTCACCACTCTCCCAAACATTATGCCCTTCTCCAGTGATCGGTCCCGCCTGATGACATGTCCAAAATACATAAGATGCAGTCTAGCCATCCTTGCTTCCAAGGAGCACTCTGTTTGCACTTCTTCTAGGACAGATCTGTTGGTTCTTTTGGCAGCCCATGGTATATTCAAATTCATTTCTAGCACCACAATTCAAAAGCATAAATTCTTCTCCTGTATCCCTTGTACAATGTCAAGCTTTCACAACCATATGATGCAAATGAAAATACCATGGCATGAATCAGGTGCACCTTCATCTTCAATGTGACATATTTACTTTTCAACACTTTAAAGAGGTCTTTTGCAACAGCTTTTTGCAATGCAATGCATCTTTTGAATTCTTGACTACTGCTTCCATGGGTGTTCATTGTGAAATTTGAGACTATTGGCTTGTTATGAATGCTGGCCTAAATCTTAAATGATCTTTGTGCCTAAAACTCAAGAAATATGAGGCTTGTCCTTAAACATGCAAGTCATGAGGCATTAATTTCCCTAAGCATTTCTTTATCACCAGTAGTATGGCCTTTAGGCCTGAGATAAAGAAGACCCCCCTGCTCTAGCCTTCTCCAGGCTGTGGTATCCTCAGAGCCCAGAAGCATACCAGAGTGTGCCCCCCAACACCTAAGATCCACTTAGGTATCCAGAACTCTGTTCCTGGACCATCCTACAAAAGCGAGCCAGTACATGCAACCCCAGGAGTAAGGGAGAACTGATTGTGATGAAGTGAAGAGACAGATGGCATCCAGACACACGTGCAAGAGGCTCCTTCCAGCACAAGAGTAACCCAGAGGTCCAGAGACAGCAGAGACAGCCAAGGACTCAGTGCAGGCTCTTGCTATTCTGCCTCCTCCCAGCTCCCCAACCAGGCAGAAAATTTCAAACAGAAACCTAGGCTTCCAACACATTAATGAAAGTATACTTGTGACATGAGAATAGAGCACACTTTATTCAGCATGTGTGAGTTTGACTTATAACTTTAAATACTTAGATGTATGATATATGGGCTTCAATGTTAGCTTTCCACTGTAATCACAAAATACTTGAGATAAACCAACTTATAAGGAGGAAAGATTTATTTTGACTCACAGTTTCAGAAATTTCAATCCATAGTCATTTGGTCCTCTTGCTTCTGGGCCTGGGATGGCACAGAACATCAAAGTGGGAGCATGTGGTAGAGGAGATCTGCTCACCTCGTAGCATACAGGAAGCAAAGAGATATGGGAAGGAGACAGGGTCCCAATATCCTCTTCAAGGGCATATCCCAATGACCTAACTTCCTCCCAGTATGCCCCACCTCCTGAAGGTTCCACCCCTCTCAACAGCATCATAGGCTGGCAACCAAATTTTTACCTTGTAGGCCTTTAAGGAACACCACAGATCCAACTGTGGCAGCTTCCATTTGTACTAGTATCTAAGAATCTCCAGATGTTAAGAAGAATCTGACCCTTGCCCCCCTGTTCCTCCCATAGTTTACTTGTCCACTTCAATGAATGCATCCTTTCCAAACACAGGTAGTTTCCCTTTAAACACAACCACTGGTTAAGACTCCAGATTTATACCAAAGAGATGTTAGAGGATTGGTGCTCCATTTTACCAAAGCATTCCATTACTCAACAAACTCCCCTGAAACATATTGTTGAGCCAATTGATAAAAATTTATTACATGCAAGAAAAACTTACAAATTCACCTTTGTATGCATAAAGTAAAAGTGTTAGAGAAAAAACTTAAATGATTTCCCTTTTGCTGCTGTTTCATTTCATTGATAATACTTAGTAACTACAGAAAAAAGTAGAAAATGCAGATAAACAGAAGGAATGACATGTCATTTTCTGCAGCAGTTGGCAAGATAAGCCCTGCAAAGATTTAATACATATACTTCAGATTTTTTTCAATGTCATTACATACATGTAAAAACACAGAGCTATGTAGGTGGTTAATTTTGTAAGAATCTTATCACACTATGAATCCAGGCAATTATTCTATGCCACCCATGTGCCAGGCCCTGGGAAGACCAAGGTTAACGGATATAGTTTCTTCCCTATTAGAGTCTGTAGAGTTGGAGAGACCAACAGATTAATCAGTGGATTGTATTACAATGTGAAAAATGCTTTACCAGAAAATCTGTAGAAAGAACTATAAAGGACTCTACAGAGAGTCTAGAGATGGGAATGATTCTTTCTGCATGGGGAACAACTTCAGGGTTTTTTTCAACACTAATAGCTCAACTGTGAGCCTCCTATTCTCATTCAACAAACCTTTATTGAACACTTGCTAGGAAACAAACACTATTCAAGCCTTGGATATACACTGGTGAATAAAACAAAATTCTGCCCTCATGGAGCTTATACATACAAACATGTTTACAAATAAATAGATAAAACAATTTCTTGGCACCTGGCCCGTGGCACACAGCTGTAAAACCCAATACTAGAGATAAGTTCAAGGCCAGCCTGTGCTACATAGTGAGACACTGCTTTACAAAAACCATGAGCTGAGGATGTCATTCAGTGGAAGAGCACTTGCTGGGTTCAATCCCCACACCCAAAACAAATACAATGGGATGTCTATTCCTTGACTAATACACACAAGGTGCTCAAAAAATGTGTTGAATGAATGAAGGAACAAAAGTACATGATCAGTCTGCCTCTCTGGACTTCCATTTCAAAGGCAGCTGATGTCCTTGAAGTTACCATATCAGACAGTTGTGAAATTTCAAAACACAACCTGGTATGTCTGTTCTGTTTCACTTAAAAATATGAATCCAATAGGCTTAATCCAAAATTTCCAGGTCTGAATTGGGTTACTATGTGTTGTATTTGATTTGTATTTCCATCAGTATCAACCCCACCATCCTTATATAGACACCAGCCATGTACATGATTTATAGCAAGTCAGTCAAGGTAAAGCCTATAGCTTTCCTTCACATTTTGACGTTATCAGATTACTTCAGAAGCTGGCAGCAGGTACCATAAGTAACAAGCTGTCAGTGTAAATAAATCACTTTCTAAAAAAAAAAAAAACTACTAAAAAGTATAGATTAGTATGAGCAGTGGTGGGCCTGACCTATTTTTTTTATTTAATTTTCCTTTGCCCAACAAATCTTTTACATATTTAATTTTATATGAAAAGAAGGAATGAGTTCATTTTCTTTCTTAAAATAAAAGGTTCTAGGCTTAAGATCCATATGAGAAACTCAAGTCTCAAAAGGAAAGTTTGTGGCTGTTAAGTATAAATCACAAGACAATCAATTTTCAATCACCTAGGAAAGCCCAGGGTGCGGAGGACTAGCAGTGCTTGGAAGAGCAAGCCATGCCAGGCCAATTTAATTTCCTTCTAGGATGGGGCGACAGGCCACAAAAACAGAAGCCACAGACACCATGGATCTGGATTGCAGCAGATCGCTCTGTCTGCTCCCACATGATGCACCCATCATGGGGCTGCAAGACCTAACCTGAACCATCTTCAGAGGGCTGGAATACTTCACACAGACTCAGCCCTCCAGTGTCTCTGAACCGTCTAGGAAAGGGAGGGATCTTTCAGTCATCTCCTAGAGGCCACGGCCACTGCACGTGTGGCTGACTTCAACGAGAGGAGGATCAGCCCACTTTTGTGCTTAGAGACAGGTGTGCAGTAACTAGGGAGGTACAAATAGCACGTTAAAAGTTCATGAGACAAATTCTAGAAGGGTCCCAGAACAAGATAAATCATAGTATGAAAAAAACAAAGGCAATGCTCCATAAAGCAACTAAAGTCCAGATAATATCCCCAAAGAAGAAGGCATATGTCACTACATTCAGACATTATCAAGGACAGTGTGGCTCAAAGTGATTTTCAGGGAGAACATGAAGGGAAAATTTTAGTGGTGTGTTATGAAAAAGTTAGGGTGGCACTGGAAAGCATTAAAAGCAGCCACATGCACCAGATGGAATAGTCATCCTGTTACTGTTTGGTGAGCCAACCTATCGTGTCCTGTTCTTGTTGAATCATGGCATGCTACACAGAAATGTCCACTAAAGTTAATATTACACAAGCACTTAGACCCCTAGTGCTTTCACAACTAGTTTCTTTGCAGCCTCCTCTCACCTCAACACTCTAAACCACCACGAATGTAGTGTCTGGAGCTATATCTGAACTATTAAAGGTTGTTGAGCAATTCTAGAATCTACTAGCTCATACCAGGAGTTCCTATCCTAGGATGTCCCCCACCAGAAGGTCTAGATAAAATGACCAAATACTCTCATGTTGCCCAAAGGAAAGTTCAGAAACTCCTGAGAGGACAATGAAAAATGAACTTGGGGACCTAGTGACAGATCTTTCTTGTTTGGGGAGTATGTTCTACTCTGTCAAAGCACCAACACATGAACCTTCCTTCTAACTTCAATAGACACATGGAAGTACCTGTCTTTCCCTCCATTAACTAATAAAACTTAAACACATTCATTCATTTATTTTAAAAACAATTATTTTATCTGTATGAGTTTCTGCTAATTGTCTTCCCTTCATGGTAGCTCCCTGTCAGCTGAAGGAGAAAACTCTATGAGCAGTCCTAGTAAAATATAACCTATGTTTTGACTGGGGAGAGAGACAGCCAGCTGAACTCCTAGCAGACAACAAGTCTTAATGGGGAAATCGGGAAAGGCTTCCCAGAGGAAGTAACAGTTTAGCTTAAATCCAAAGATGAAAAAGAGTGACATGCTCAGGGGCACAGAGTGGAGAAGGTAGGTGGGACTTAGACACAGTGCAAGGGGCCCAGCATAGTTGGGGCACCATGGAGAGTACACGTGGGGCGATGAGGTCACCGCCACCTGTGGCTCCCGTAGACAAATCTACTTATCCATATACCCAAAAATACACACTGTACCCCAACTAGCCACCATTCCCTAAGTCCTATACAGGCTTTCTCTACACAAGCTTCATGCCTCCAGCCCCAGAAACCCAGCAAACACCTGGCATGTTGGAACACCTGGTTCTCACCATTTCCAGACCCAGTCCACAGTTTCTAACACAGTACCTACTCCCCATCACTCCCTCTATTCTAGCCTCTTCTGGTACCTGCAGCCATATGGTTAACTGAGCTTTCTTTATATATACATATTCACCATTCACTCAAGTTTCAGGTTAGCCTTCTCTGCTCTTCTTGAGGAAGTAGATCAGGTGTTTAAGTCTCTACTAATGGTCCAAGTTTCTACCACCCCTATATATAGCACAGAATTAAGCACATAATACAAGTTCAAAGACAGAATCACTTTTTTAGTGTCCAGTCCACTTTGAAAAGTTTTTTGTATAATTCCTGCAATTTTTTAATACAATGGACTTCTCCTTGTAGGTCTGCGCTATTGTTCTATTGGGTCTCCTTTACATGGTAGCTACAGATGTTGAGAGTTTAGGAAGAAGAGTTTAGGAGAGTTTGGGAGAATATGAAGGGAAAATTTTAGTGGTGTGTTAAGAGAAAGTTAAGGTGGCACTGGAAAGCAGTAAAAGCAGCCACATGCACAAGATGGAACAGTCATCCTATTACTATTTGGTGAGCCAACCTATTGTGTCCTGTTCTTGTTGAATCATGACATGCTACACAGAAATGTCAGAGCATGTCCACTAAAGTTAATATTACATAAGCACTTAGGCCCCTAATTTGGTGTCATGATAAAAGTATAGGCTTTGAGTCAGACTGACATTTCTTTCCCAGTTTCACTGATTGTTGTCTGTGTATCTTCTGGCAAGTTATTTAACCTCTTTACACCTCAGTTTCCTCATCTGTGAAATTGGGATCATCTCCTTAGAGGGCTATTATGAAAGCTAAATGAAATCATGTATAATTCAATGCCTGGTTTATAGTAGACACTCAAAAAAATTATGTACTCTCTTTCTTTTCTCCTCTATTAAGGGGAAAAAAATCAGACATGGCCTGAATACAAATTTCAGTCAAATGATCCCCCCAAAACAAACAGCACCGACAACAACAACAACAAAAAAAAAAAAAAAAAAAAAAAAAAAAAAAAAACAAAAAAAAAAAAAAAAAAAAAAAAAAAAAAAAAAAAAAAAAAAAAAAAAAAAAAAAAAAAAAAAAAAAAACAGGTAACTCTGGGAAACAAACCCATCTATGAAACAGACTGAAATGTAAGACGTAGCTTCTTTCCGACAACATTAGCATTTTTAGTGGAGACAGGTATACAACAATAAAATTAAATGAGAAAGGCTTCAAACCATCACTAGAAGTGTCCTTTTTCAACTCTGCAAAACAAAAATAGAAAAGACATTAACAGAAGGAAACAGAAATACCTACAGATTATCATCTTTCTTTGTTATGTAAAATAACTTGCTAAAATCATATTTGAAGGGGGTTTTTTTGGCATTGTCACCCTAAAGAACATGTGTTAGTTAAACTAAGCATCCATAAAATATACACAGTATAGGTATATAATAACACATTTTTAAAAGGCAGAGGAAAGTGATAACCATATGCATATCTTATTGCAAATAAAGCCTATCACCTTTCCAAATGAAGACTATCACCCTTTTAAATTTCTAAGGTGGTACCCTAAGACTCCTATTCTCCCACGTAGCTGTTCTGTTTCCAGCATTAAGGCTGGTGAGGTAGCAAGGCGCACATTCCCTGTTTGTCTTCCATGGTCAGCTGAGCTCAGCTACCCAAATGCACATACACATGCTCAGAGGACTGATTTGTCATGTTGACCTTTCATATCTTCTATGCTTTTAAACTGATTGAGATTCCATCCCACAGAAACATGCACACAGTATAGGCTCAGAGAAGAGAGATCGGGTGAAGGATGGCAAAGATAAATACCAGAGAAGCAAGCTAGAACTTGGACATAGGGGACATCATTCACAGAATTATTCAAGGGAGGAAAGCTAGTTGAAAGCTAGCGAAGCAAGAAGTACACAATGCAAAATTAACCAGTGACCTTTACCAAGACCATCAAAGGTCAGAGCTGTTTATAAGGCACTACTTACCAGGTGCCATGGGCTGCCTTCTATTTCAACTAGAACCCCACAGAACCAAGCAGTGAGAAAACCAACAAAGGAAAATCTCTTCCACATCAAAAAGTACCTCAACCCATAAATGAACAATGACCAAAAGTTCATGAATGTATCACTTTTTTTTTTTTTTTTTTTTTTTTTTTTTGCAGTACTGGGCAGGCAAAGCCAGGGCCTCATGCCTACTTTGCAGGTACTCTACCACTGAGCTGCATCTCCAGTCCTTTCTTTACTTTTTACCTTGAGGCAGGGTCTTGCTAAGCTACACAGGCTGCCTCTGGCCTCAAACTCACAATCCCCCTGCCTCCACCTCCCAGCTCACTGGGATTACAGGTGTGCACCATTGTGCCCGGTCCATGAGTATATTTCTACACCCATGATGGGCTCCCCAAAGTGCTGGGTGTAGGCTGACAGAGGTCTGAAAACCCCAAGACAGAGCAGGCAATACCTCCTAGCCCATGGCCAGCTTCTCCTGCTATGCTATGAGAGCTTTCTTTCCTTGAAACCACAGTCCTCCAAAGGAGGCTTAGTAGGCCTGGTGGTCATATTTCACACACTCCAGAAACCTCTGTATCATGGATTTTACCCACTGTACTTTCCCTCCAGTTGAGAGGAGAGCTTCCTCCCAGTAGGGGCTATGGTCATGAGAAATGAGTATTTTTCTCTTTTGCTAGTAAGAAATCTTAAGACCTGGTATAAAAACCACTGAGGCATAACATGTTATAACCCAGCAGGCACACTGATTAGCTAGGTTCCATAACCATAAAGTCAACAATAATCTACCTACATGCCCTTTCTGCAGGTGGCTCACCTACAAATGCTAAGTAAGTCAGAAACAGTTCAGGCAACATTATGCGGAGAGTGTTATACGTAAACAGGAGTGCTCCAGCTTGTCCTTAACTATACCACTGGGACTCCCCAACTGCAAAACAATCGATTACCCCCACTCACCACCAACTGGCAACATTTTTCCTTCTCCCTGTGAATCCTCCCCACTGTAACAGCATTTGTGCTTAATGGGTCTCCCTGTTACCCAGGCCTTTCTAGCTTGCATCTCTGCCCTCCATACCAGGGCTATCCTTTGTACCTAAGAGTAGGTGACTAACTTTTCTTCCTGAGCATGCAGACTTAAGCTTGTGTTCCTTCAGTAGTGTCAGCTGTCTGTACTAAAATGTTTCCACTAACCGCAGTTCCCCTCCTAGAGATATTATCCACACACTGGAAATCCAAGTCACTGGGGTATGGAGCGAGCATTGCTTAGACACACATATACACATGCTCACACATATGTACACACATATTTTTTCAATTTATGAAGTAAAAAATATTCAGTGTATGACCACTGATTGGACATCTATGCTAAGGATCTAGACATGTCGCCTAAGTCTCATTAAAATGAAAAAGGCTTTAAACAATCAAGGAAACTCCTCCTACCCAGCCAAATAAAAAGGGTAGATATACTTCTTAGAAATGATTATTAAAGCCGGGTGCGGTGGTGCAAGCCTGTAATCCCAGCGGCTAGGGAGGCGGAGGCAGGAGAATCGCAAGCTCAAGACCAGAGGCAGTCTGCATAACTTAGCGAGACCCTATCTCAAAAAAGTGAAAAATGGGCTGGGGGTGCAGCTCAGTGGTCCAGCACTTGCAGAGCATGCAAGTGCGAGGCCCTGGGTTCAATCCCCAGTACCACAAAAAAAAAAAAAAAAAAAAAAAAAAAAAAAAAAAAAAAAAAAAAAAAAAAAAAAAAAAAAGAAAGAAAGAAAGAAAGAGAAAAGAGAAAAAGAAATGATTATTAAGATTATTATCCTACTTCTTTTGGACCAAGTTATACAGAAACAACCAAAAGGATAGCACATCTCTTAGGTTCCAACAGGAAGGGTTGAATTCAAATCTATCCTGAAGAAAACCCATTACCTACACTGCAAGCAGCAGGTGTGAGGTCTAATGGATTGTCATAATGAAGGCTCAGTCTCTGACACTAGGACTAACATCACTGTGTGACACAGAGTGATTTACACAACCCTACTCAAAACTGGTGTAGGAAGTTTGATGAGTCATAAAATCATAAATTATAAATCAATTACTGGACATAGAAAGCTCAATTCATCCCCAGGCCCATTCATTCCCAAGGTGTGAGATCTCTTTACAAGACCCTCTGAGCTAGAGAAGACAAAGAAGAGAAGGCCTCTTGTTTCTGCTGTCCCAGCCTCCTTTGCAAACCTATCATGCCTATAAAGCTCATCTTAATCCATGAGTACCCTCCTCAGGAAATAAGCAGTGAATCCCCAGAATAAATTCAAAGAACAAAGACAAAAATGGCACTGGCCTTTAGGAGAAAGAGGACTTGATTCTCTCATTTCCCCAAATCCAGGTGAAATAAAATCTTATTAAATATTTAGGACATTTATCCAAATCTCTCTCCAAATCTCCACAAGCAGGAACACCTGTATATATAGACAACATTTTCAGAATTCATCTGATATAAATTATAAACAATAATTTTTTAAAATATATCATCAAATATATTGTGTCTCTAAATTTTTATAGTGCAGAGGTAGCTTCTCTATTCTTTAAAGAAAAGCAGTGTACTTAACCTATATTTGAGATGATAAGAGTAAAATGATCCAGGAGGCATAGCCCAGGGTTTTGTTCTAGAGACAGGTATGTACAAACAGTTGCAACCCCACCACACACATTAAAGAAGGAAATTCTAGCCCAGCTCATAGGCTAAGTGTCTCACACACTTATCCACTTTTGGGCTCCATTCTCTAAAACCCACCCAGCAAAATGGCTAACATTACCCTACTTCTGAACTTCTCCAAATTAATGATCTCTGCAATGACTAGGAACAATACCAAAAACCTTATCAAAATCCTTTTGCAGATATTCTTAGATGAGAGTATTAGAGTTCCCAGTTTAGAGGCCAAGCAAGTAAGGATCAAAGTGGCCATGAAAGCCGGAAAGAGGAAGGTCCAGGGGTTGGTTCTGACCATAGTCTTGGGTCCCTGAGTCCAAATGTGGTCTTTTTTCCACTGCATCATGCTGCTGCTTAAGTTAAAGAAAATATCAACATGTCTCAGGCTGCAAAGCGTAAGAGACAAATCTCTCCTCCAAATATCGCAGACAAATTTTAAAACTAAAAGAGTAAATGGCAATGCAAATACTACTATTAGATGTTTATTTTGTTGCAAAGCTTGAAAACAGTCAGGAAAATGGAAAAGTTACTTTTTCCCCACACAAATTTGTTAATGGGTGGTATAATGAGGAGCCCTGTTTGCTGGAACTATGCGAAACATCTACAAATTGCTTCTGCAGAGCATTATAGGTTGTCAGACTAATGTAGTTGAAGATAATTTGGCCTTTCAGCGAATTGAACCTCACAGCACGATTATACTCCACAGCCAAGGAGAGTGTCACAATTATTCTTTCATGCTGAATTACCATATAATGTCATGAGTTTACCTGTCATAAGTCCTGTAGCTGAGGCTGAATTTTTTTCCCCTAAATCTGTGGTTTGTGGCAAAAATAATAATAATAATAATAATAATAATAATAATTTTTTTTGCTTTTAATGGAAAGCTGATTGTTTTTATCAAAAATAAATTTCATAGCAAATCAAAGGATATGGTTGGACAAACAATCCAATACTCAAGGTTAAAAAACACACAAATAATAAATTGCTGGTGTGTCATGTTCAATTTTTACTACGGTATTACACTGCAATAACCATAACAGGATCTAAATTGTTGTCAGAACATTAAACAAACCCCCATACTTCACAAAGGCATCCTGTCTGAGTAATTCACACAACGGAAACAACTATCAGATTTTCCACTGTCCCACTGCTACACCATACATCAGTACAATTTTATGTATTTGGACAATTCGTTGAATAAATTACTTCCATCCTGCCTGCTCTTGCCACTTCTGTTAAGAGTCATATCAGTTTTAATTGTCTTTCTGTCTATATGGAGCCACTGTTTTTCTGGCCTTTTCCTGTGCTATTTCCTGAGCACCAAAATAGACTATGAACACCCATCAATGCCGGGCGCTGGGGACATACCGCTGCAAGACCAAGGCATCCTGCCAGAGGCCAACGATGTCTTCCTTCTCCTGCTACATGACAGTTACCAAATGTGTATTTGAAAATGCGACAAATCATGGTATTTGTGGGCAAACATGCTCTTTGCAACATCATAGCTAAAAGTTTAAAGGTATCCAAGCCCCCACATACTGCTCTACTACCATTTGGTTATTTACTTTCTTGGTTCATTACAGCATTCAGCCTGGCATGGGAAATGCGCTCAGCCTGAGTGAAATGGCCCCGATTCCATTCATGGTCAGAATCCAGCTCACCAGGTGGTTCACAACAAACCCCACAAGCTGTTTCCCTTCAGCCTGTTGCTCCCCAGCAAATGGCAAGCACACCTTTCTAGGCTGAATGTTTAGCTTTCACTAACACACTCGGGCCATGCCGAAAGTACAGCTGTAGAACAAGTAACACCATAACGGTGGCAAATAAAATTGGTCTATACAAGATGGATTTAATGATTTCCCATCTTCCCATCCTGCTTCTTAGCACTTTCAATAGCAGAGTAAACTGGACCAAAGGGAACCAGATCAATTGAATGCAACTTTGTTTCCTAAATGAGATCCTCCTAGGTTTGCCTCTAGTTTACCATGATGTATTTGTACAGCCAAAGTTGACCTCCCAGACCAACTGAGTTCATGAGAAATAGCAATGGCTTCCAGGTACCCCAAACCAGCTTGGGTGCTGTTTTAATATGATTCCCTTACATTACCATAGCCAAATAAAGAATCACAGTGAAATGTGACCATCCTGGCTATTTGAAACCTGATGCTGCCAAAGAAACCATTTTATGCTGAATTACTTTTGCTGTTTCCAACAGGAAACTCCCTTGTAAGACTGGCTCCCAAACACACTCATCACATACACTAGACATTGCCCTGAAACAGAGTTGGGTTTGTAGCTCCAGTCAGCCCAATTTTGCTTCTCAATGTAACACAAAAGGAGGAAATGCCATTCAGAAGGGTTAGCCCTGGACTTGGCGCCCTTAACTTACTTGGTAGCCTTGCTGGGTAGCAGAAAGTAACTCTTTATTTATAACTCCAAAAGCAATAATAAACACAGAACTATGATTTACTCTGAACCTTCCTATTATTAAAACACTTTGTCTTATAGTTTTATTGATTTACAATCTGTCCTGCTTACTTTTTTAGCATCTGAAAACAATCAAGGCACAAAGCTGCAAAATGTTTGGACATTAATTGTTAGGAGACAGTATTTTATTCCAGGCGAGGGGTTTGAAGCCTCGACAGCGATGCATTCTGGTACCGGAATGATTTATGGTCTTGTAGCAATAACGATGCACCAGGGCCATTAACATATTGGCAGGCCCTAGGATGGATTAGTGGCATTGATTATTTCATGGGCCACTGATACCCATTTGTTACAAGGAGCTCAAAGATGGCCTCTCCCTGACTAAAATCTTTTTATGAGCAGACAGCATTTTAAGTATTAGGAACCTGGGATTTAGGACATTTTTTATAATCTTGCTGTCGCCTCACCTTAGTATGCAACCAAAAAAAAAAGTGTCAAAAAATTAAAGTTCATTCTTCACTACCAGCCTTAATTCCTCAACTCATCATAACCATGTCTTCTTTAAAAATTAATGATTGCCAGCATTTAGGCACTGGTTGTTGCTATGAAGATCTATGCAAAAAGCAAGGATCCCTATAGAGTGTGTGATATATGGAATAGTCTTTATTACTACAATAAAACTTACTGACATTTCAATACTTCTGCAAATAGCATTATAGTATCAATCTTCTGAATTAGGTTGAAAATTAAGTTGTAAATTAAAAGAAAGTGTACTTTGGAATACAACATGATATGTCACCTAGAAAAGGACCTTTGTGCATAACTGAGCTGAGCTGGAGAAGAGAGAGATGAGCCCAGGGCCTCAGCAGTGCTGTTTGCATTCTAAAGATCTGGGTTCCACTAGAAGAATCCATCCAGAAGCCTGAATAATCCAACACGAGGTACATTTTTTTCCCCATTGTAAACATCAAGGGATTTGACAACAATCTTTTATGAATACAATGAAACACCAAGTCCTAATATATTCTTCTCCTTTGCCGTGGTCTTATCATAAATTTCAAATTGGGCAACATTTAGAATAATAAATGTCTTATAAAATACACAAAAGTTACACATACATTATGCTTATAATGTGTATATACCTATATAAAAACTATTTCCTTCTCTGAGTCATCAGATACAAAATTCCTCTCCATCTCTACACACCCTGGCCAAGACTTCAAAGATGCTCAGAGCAGAGAGCTATCCAGGGCACTTGAGAACAATTCCCAAAGCTCAGATAGCTTTAAAACTATTCAGTTCGAAGGCTAATGTCACATACTATAAATTATAAACAGTGTCAGATCACAGCCAACACAAAATGGTTATGCAAAAGACTACTGGCTTTCAAATATGTATTTTGTGAAAAGTCAAATGTCTTAAATCACTTCACTCTACCTTCCACAGCATCTCTGTACCCACAATACAAGGCTGCACAGTTACAGGGCCAGTCTAAGGGTTCAAAGCAGCCTGATGAAATCCACACCAGCCTCTGCCCATGATGACTTACCCCATAATGTACTGGGCTTGTTTACCTCGTTCTATAGACTAGAAGGTCTTTCAGGAAGGTGTCTATTTCTCTCACTCCCCACTCCCTGCATCTTCAGAGGTCCATATACACAAGGACAAGGAGGGTAAAGAGGTTGCAGAGCCACTCTGGTCTCTGATGGAAACAGACTATAATGAGGACTCTGAGGCTGAGTTCCAGGTAACAGGAAAAGAGGTCAAATGTAATGAACTAGGGCTATAAGCAAAGGAGTTGGGGAGTGCTCCAAGCACAGATATTCCCAGCTCTGAATTTAGAAGTCAACGTACATTTATTAACCAATCAGCAGACTGCCCAGAGTAATACTTTGAGAGCATTTTCACTCAGAGAACAGGTACAGGAAAACAAAGCTGCTTCTCCAAGAGCATTTTAACACAAACCATGAACCGGATGGAATCGTGAGATGACCTAACTCAAGCCTTTCACATGGGCAGAAAAATCAAGACTCACATAAGGTCACACAACCAGTGGTGGAGAAAAGGAATCCTCGGTCTCCTATCTCCATGCTCTCCCATGCCTGCAACGCCTCCTGTATACGCCATCTATAATGCTGCTTATTTTCCCTTCCCAGGTGTATAATTTTCTCATTTTACTATGGTTTGATGTACTGTTGTAGACTTCTTAAATTTTGGATTATATAAAACATACACTCAATATTCTGTATTACTGCAAATTTAACAAAACAATCTTGGAGTGTGATGTATGGTAATTCAGGGTTAAGTAGAAAATAACGGAAGGAGTTTACCATTTTCCTTGCTAAATTTTCAATTTTATTTTAAATAGGAAAGAAAGATGCTATTACTGTGTACTTTAGGTACACAGAGGCTCTTTGGGTTTCAGCCTTTAATACAAGAAGCTTTTGCATAAACCACCCAACATTAAAACTTAGAGAGAAAAGAACTCCTTTCCTCAACTCCTTAAATTATCTCTTACCATATCCAGCTTATAAATTAGTTGGGAAAGGGGATCTTCCATTTCCCATGGAAATTAGTTCTCAACTATGCTCTACATGGGAGAAGGACTTGGCTATCCACTCCCAAGGCAATCCCGAAACAGTCAGCCATTGAAAACCCTATGAGGGTCGCTATGAGTCGGATACCGACTCGACGGCACCTAACAGCAACAACAACAACATGCTCTACAGCTCTCTGGGATACACCCTATGGGCCTGCCATCAGATGGAGCAGGCACAGTTGCCCCAGGGTAAGTAGGACATGAAACACCTCATTACTTTGGCCAACAATCCCAAAATCTTCTGTGCACGGCCCTACTTTCTCCCTCAACATCCAAAAACAATTTTTTAGACAGGTTTCACCTCTTTGCCCACAGGGAAAACAATACATTTTCACTATTTAAAAACTAAAAATGAAATCCTTGTGGAGGTCTACGAGCTGGAAGCAATCACAGGGCCCCACTCCAGGATGGAACAGTGAAGGGCATCTCCGTGGGTCTAACTTAACTTGAACATGCTCAAATATGAGCCTTTCTCTCTTACTCACTTCATGGTCTAGGTGGAGAACAGCTGGTCACCGTCTCACAATGAGACACCCCTGGAACACCTGAACAATATCCTTCAGGCTTCTCTTCATTAGGCAAACAGGGCCAAGCCCATGAAGCTCTTCAGATACCTACTTTCTCAAACTGTTGTTATTGCTACAGTTCATCTGGACTTCTGCCAAGTTTACCACATCCTCCTTAGACTCAAAAGTCCATATGGCATTACAGGGCTGGGTGTTAACTGAAGAACAGCTTAACTGTTTGGACATGTAATGCATCTATTACCCACTTGTCAATCTTGTAATGTTTGCTGTAGGACTGTATCTTTGGGGAAATGAAGGCCAAATGAAAATTTACCCTAACCTATTTCTTTTTATTCTCGTGGGGCTCTTTGTGATGATTTGTTAACCTGCTTCACTTCATTCTACAAGCTCAAGTCGGTCACATAACCAAAATTAACAACCAAGAACCAGGATGGGAGTAAATGGTAAATGGTTATTGACTAAGATATTTGTCCTCTTTGAGATATTTATCATTTTTTGTCTGCAGCCACCACTCATAAGTATCACTGCTAATACAACTACAGTAAGAACACACAATGCTAGAAATGATTCTCAACTCATAGATTATTTTATTTCCAAATTCTACTTTTAATTTTTTTATATTTTTCCCATATACCTACTCTAGTGAAACATTAGTAATTCACCTAAGACATGTAGAAGTTTTGAAAAGGCTATAGTTGAATTTTGTCTTATTTCCAACAGAAAATTAAACCAGGTTCAACACAAGCACTTTATAAATTATGTGTTGACTAAATGAGCAAATAATGGTACATTTCAGACTGTGATTTTGTAGTTCCTACCTCTGGAGTATCTATCCCTAACTCATTGATGAAGGTCTTGTCCACAAGACATGAGCAGGCCTATGGAATGTGGATGGAAGTGATAACAGATCAGTTCTGAATGCAGGCCTGATGGCGTCACTTATTTCCACTGTCCTCTGAGCCTCTGCTATCTAAAGTGAGAAAAATGGGCAGGGAAAGCCCATTGCTTCCAGGAAAAATAAAAACATGTAGAAGAGAGCAGCTGAACACACCACTGACCCACTGTGTGAAGCAGTCTCCCCACCCAGCCTGCAGATCCTCATCTTGTTGTTGTTGTTAGGTGCCATCTTGTGAGGCCCAACTCATAGCAACCTTATGTACAACAAAACAAAACACTCCTCAACACCGTGCCATGCCTGGCACTACTGTCAGTACTTCTCTGCTATTCATAGGCTTTTCCATGGCTGTTTCAGGAGTGGTCTGCCAAGTCCTTCTCCCAAGCCTATAGCACCCAGTATTCCCAGGCAGTCTTCCATCCAAGGACTAATGAGACCCGATCAGATAGGGTTGGACACAAGGGTGGTACAGCTATAAACACAGATCCACATATAAGAGGCTAAATGCTTATCACTGAGCATCACTAGGTGCCAGAGTATTTTGTCAAGTAGGATTGTTGTGGCAACAACTAATATACAGTAAATGGTGCAAATAAGATTGTAAGGTCATGTCTAACCACCTTAAGAAAAATAGCTATCCATTTACACAGGAAAATGGGAAAATCTCATTACAATGTACAATTAGCTCATTCTCTAAGAATCTTCTTTTCCCCACTAGTTGAGAACTATGTTCTGAGGCAATACAGCAGTTTTAAAATCTAAAACTTATCATAATTAATGTTATGTTCAATAAGAAGAATGAATCTTGGTCCAAAATGGCTGAACTATTGAAATTTTCCTCAATAGTTGGAGAACACATGCTAAGGAACTAAGCCATGAAGGTCACTTCCATAATCCTGATCAGAGGACTTGTTAGCAGATGCCCTTTTCCATGAACACTCTACCCTCTGCAGGCTCCTACAATGAGGACTGTTTGGAAGGGCAGGATGGCCCCTGTGGGTTCTATAGGGAAATTAAAGAGGAAACTGAAGTTGCCTGGTGAGGGTTGGCTAGATGAGGCCTCCACAGCCAGCCATCATCCCTGCCCGCCTCCTCTGTCCACAGACATTACACAAGCAGGAAGTCAAAGCAGAGCATCCCCAGAAGAGCCCAAATGCAGCAGCAAGTTTTCTTCCAGAAGCACCTCTATGTGCCACCAAGGTGGCCTCCACAGCATTGCAATAACAGCCATGCCATTAAAGGCAAGTTTCCGTTTTATGTGCTCAAGCCTTCTGCGACAAGATCCCACGATTCCCTGGGAAGCTTGATTTACCATCCCATCGCCCTGTTTTTTATAGGGCTTGACTCTGCAAATGGAGCTGATGGAGACCTCAAACGCGAGTCACTGAGTCCTCAGGTATAATTGCAGATTTACAATGCCTACTGAAGTCATTCTGTCACACACAGGTTGTCTTCCCAAGGTGCCCCTGGAGGGGACTCCCTAAGGCTTTAGCTGACCTCTGCTGGCCTCCCCCTACCTCATCCCACAAAAAAAGATTTTCCCCCTTGGAGCTCAACTTCCTTTGCCCAGATCTCATGATCCAGGAAGCCATGTAAGCATCTAATGACCGTTGTTGGAAACAGGGCAGTCATTGTGCGCAGGCTCACTTGTGGGGTGGCCAATGATATTGGGAAAAGAAGGAGGAGATGAGAAAAGGCAGAAAAGAAAAAAGAACTCTGAATCATGTTGGTGAGAGTGTTCACAGCTAATCACACACAAGACTGATTCACTGCTCACTTTGCTCTGCTCACTCATTTTTCAGATCATACTTTCCACTGCCCCATCAGCCTGTTCCACCAAGGTCAAATGAAGGGAATGATAGCATGCACACCACACTGAGATTTATTATAAACAGAGTCCCTCACCTTTTATGAGAAGCAAATGGGCTCCTGAAATTACTATTTATGAAGATGAACCTAATAAGTAAGACAGGCATGTGCAAGGAGGGGCTCAGCCCAGTGGCACCATGCGCCCTCATGGTCTCCTTTCTCATGCACAGAACAGACTGGTGTTAACCATTAGCTTGAATAGAAGTATACATAAGACTTTGACTCAACAGCAGACCTACATCTCTACCTTTGTCTATTTAACACAGAGTTGGAGAGGACCTTAGTGACAAAGTAAACCTGAGCAGATGCACTGGACAAAGAGCATAGTTCCAAGATTGTTATAACCTTTAGGATGCTGTGGGTGGCAAGTGACAGAATGCCCAACTCTAAGTGGCTTAAACAGTAAATATTTATTATATAACAACACAAGTCCAAAGGGAAGAGGTTTCCAGGGTCCATTTGCCAGCTTGTGATAGCACCAAGGACCTACCTTTGTGCTCCGACCTCCTCTGTTTAGTGCTTCTCCTCAGGGGCAGAGAACCATGAAAGAGGTCAAACACTTCATGTTGCTAAGCTTTAGCATCTTTGTCTATGTGAGAAATGGAGTTGGACTAGATTGAGTATCTAGTAGTTGAACTTTCTTTAAAAAAACTCAAGTAATTTATTGTTTCTTTTAGAGTTGAGAAATCCTAATAATGGAACTGCTCGGGTTATAGAAGGCATGGCTAAGTTCCTCACTCTCCAAGTTGCTTGCTTATCCCCAACCAGGGTCCCTGAGGCTCTTACATCACAAGGTGGTTTCACAAGATGTCTCTTCTAGCACTAAAAGAGTCTAACTCTAATGATTCTGTAGTAGATGATCATGATACTAATAGTATTAATAATATTAAAGGGCTACAATGACTTAATGAAAAATTTATACTCTCTAAAGGTTCTTCAAAGAAGCCACTCAAATGGAGTAGACACTGGACTTCTACAGCCATGATAAATCAAGGGTTCATAAATCAGGAAAGGATAGATGGAAAGAGGGAGGAAAGAAAAGAAAGAAGAGGCAATTTAACTGTTATTAATTTAAAAGGTAATTATTAGGACTGAGGATGCAGCTCAGTGGTACAGCCCTTGCTTAGCATGTACAAGGCCCTGGGTTCCATCTCTAGTACCAGAAAAATAATAAAAATAAAAATAAATAAAAAATAATTATCAAATATTATCAGGATTCAGCTCAGGCCTGGCAGGGTTCAGAGCCTTGCCCTGACACCAAGTGGGTATCGGGGACCCTCAGGATCAGGATAGGAGCTTGGCCGGAGGTGCCAAAGAAGGACTTCAAGGGACCTTCCAACAAAACAGGAACAGGAAGTTTATTAAGTTACTCCCAAAAGGACAAGCAACTAACAAACAGCTCTGAAATTGTGACAACTCTGACGCTAGCAGGATGGGATGCCACTGCCTCAATGGTGTTACAGCTCTAACATATTATGCTAAGCAGCTCTGGTGGTGTCTGGATGGCACCGGAGGTCCGCTGGTCTTGCCTCTCACAGCTTGCCTTCTTTCTCCCCTCCTTCCCAGGCTTGGGAGGAATTGGGGAGCTCTTCCTGTCTTGCTAGGTACCTTTAGCTCTTTGGGGCCTCTGAACTTGACACAGTCTTGATTGTGTCTGCCACAGGATTGGGGAGCGCTGGTTCAAGGTGATGGGGTCCAGATAGCAGGTGGAGAACAACAGGGGTGACGCGGATGGCTGGAGGCATGTTTATACAGGCTCCAGGAGGGTGGGGCATGTGCTGGGAGCAGCCAATCAGGATGCATTTTCTGGCAGGTATGTCAGTTTACCTGCCATACCTGCCAGGTGGGGCAGTTATTCAAAATAGGTGATTTTGGGGTGCACTTTGGATAGGTGGGTAAGGTATGGGGTAGGCCAATCATAGGTGTTTCTTTAGGAACCAATCAGGAGGCTTGGGCTGACCAAGCAGGGTGGAGGTGGTCAGACCAGGGCCTAGCTGGTCAGTGTCCATCTTTGATCACTCGATGGGAGGGGGAGGAGTGAGTGACCAGGATGTAGGCCAAAGGTCATTGGCCGTGGTGGATAAAGGTCAGTCCCCCAGGTTGGCCAGAGAGACCCTGGTCAGGGGGTCCTCTCTAGGAACCCCAACAAAATATTAGCAATCAAAGTTCACCATAGTTACATGTATTTTTTAAAGAAATGAAATGGCCTAAAAGCCCATCAATATAAGACTGGCAAAGAAAATGTAACCAAATACCATGTGTCACCATTAAATGCCATGTTGCAAAAGAATTATTAATGACATGAGAAAATGCTCAAAATACACATTGAACTGTACAAAGGCATACTGCAAAATAAGATTATGTAATAATTATTGTTTTCTAAATTTTAATGTATGTATATATGTTTTAAAGAGAATAAAGATATACAACAAAATGATAGCAGGGGTAACTTCTGGGTGATGGGATAACAGATACTTTTTCCTTCAGATTTTTTCCACCTTTTCAAACTTCCTACAGCAAATGTACATTCTGCTTATAAGAAGAAAAAAATGACCGCATTGAATAGAGAGGCATAAAGCAAAACTGAGATAAATTTCCTTTTGCATATTGCCAGACTAAAAGGTTCAAACGTCCATAAGATCTGAAGGGATGCACCAGTAATAACCAATGAGGTCCAAAGGTGCATTGAAAGAGACCAGTATCATCTTTGTACCACCTGTCAAACTGCGCTTTCTTCTTTTTTCCTTTTTTTTTTTTTTTTTTCATTGTGGTACTGGTGGTTGAACCCAGGGTCTCGCGCTTGCATGCTTTGCAAGTGCTGGACCCCTGAGTTGCATCCGCGGCCCATTTTTTTTTTTTTACTTTTTAGAGACAGAGTCTCGCTAAATTACGCAGACTGCCTCTGGTCTCGAATTTGTGATCCTCCTGCCTCTGCCTCTGAGTGGCTGGGATTAGAGGCGTGTACCACCGCACCCTCCCAGCTTCAAACTGCTTTTTAAAAGTATGCATACACACACATATACAATATACACACACATACATATGTGTGTTTCCACATGCATGTGTTACTCAGCCCCTCCACTGTACCAGAATATCTGAGGATTCAGGGCTCAGGCACCTGCAAACCTGCTTCTGTGAAGCACAGGTATGTTGATGCTTATAAGACGCACTGGTAAATAGGATATGAAGATCACAAAAGCTGCAAAACCCCCAGTAAAGGCAAAAAGAAACCATCCTCCTGTCTCTACAATTCAGGGGTCCACATGTGAGAAGAGTTATGACCCTTGCCCCAAGGTTTCCAAGAACCCCCTTGGGATATCTTAGGTTTCCATATTACAAATAGGACTTAGATTCTGTGTGGCCTACTACACTGAGCAGCAGCTCCACACCACATGTGAGCCAGTAAGCAAACTTAATTTTATCACTTGTCAGATTTTTCAACCTTTGAAAAATTACTCAATATCAGGATTAATATACAATATAATATCCAAGCGGTTAGCCAGGTCTGAACTTATATCATCCTCAAATGATGCTCCGTGAGCACAGGCGGGTGGCATGGCTTCCAGGCTGACATGGCCTTGACTCCGCACAGAAAATGTGGGTGTGATCGCAAGCACGAATCCACTTTTGAACAGCAACAGAATGATAGTTAATCTATGCCATCCCTGAAAATATGTCTCATGGATCTCCATGCAATGGATAACTTATTAATTTCTTTTTTTAAACTCCCATTCATCATTTCTAGCAAGTCCATAGCCCTTCTCCCAAGACCTTGGCTTTCATTATGAAGACAGCTATGACTGCATCCAGAAGGCCTGCAAGAGCCACAGGATGAATGCTGCTGCTAATCCAGACATCGAGTCTATGGAATCCCAGGAGAGAAGTAAATGCACGCTGGAGGCATGTCACAAGGAGAACATCTGCCGCCAAATAAAGTGTGGGGCCATGTAAACAAGCACCTATTAAGAAGGAAAATTCTATTACAATATAAAGCAGAACAATTCAGACTCCTCATCTTTCCAGGCCATTTCTTTGGCGACAAAAAAAAGAAAGTGGGAGAGACAGGGAGAACAAACTGTATTTGAGGTGGAAGTAGACAAAGGAAGTATTAGACCCATTAGCATCTAAGCTCCCTTCAACATATTCCAAAATGAGTAGCCTCCCCAAGCTCTATCACATTCGAAGTTTCTTGACTGTACTGAAAATATAGTGGCTAATTTTAAAACTACCACAGAATGGTATAGGGTGAGGATAAATTCCCTTTCTACCTTCCAAAAACTCTTGTGTTTGGGATTTTATTTATTTATTCATTAGGTTTCTCTTTTGGAATTTAAATGGCACTAATTCTTGTCCAAAACCTCTAAGTAAACTAGTCTTGGGAACTCACTTTCTTTACTCATATAGGGAAGTAAAATCTTAAACATAAAATATACATCTGGGTATAATATTCAATTATAATAACTTCATTTACTTTCTATTGCTCTGTATAATCCCCAATTGTATTATTTACAAAACAAACAGAAAACCTCAAATAGCTTTATGACCAGAGACTTTTATTTTCTGAAATAATCATTCTATAAATAGCAAAAATGTTGGAAAATTAACAGGTAATACTATACATTTTTCTTAGGAGAAAAAAAAACACAATCCACCTTTTCTCTCTCTCCTAATTAATTCTTCCTTTGCTTTGTAGATCATATTTGGGATTTGGGGTAGACCACCCTTCCTACTTTACAGTAAAATGTTATAAACATTAAACATTGAGTCACTTGGTGACATGCACAGCCTGGATAAAGGCAAAAAAAGCCACTAACTTCTTCCTATGCAAAAGAAACACGTGTTACCACCACGATCACATGCCTTCTGCAATAATGGATCTCTTTCCAGAAACATTTTTAAATGGAACAGTTAAATATTAGTATTTACTACACTAAGGCAACAATAACTGATTAAGGTAAGTTTGGTAGAAACATTAAAATAATGACGGGAAGAAAATTTATTCTGCAGAAACGCTGTGTGAATGTATTGGAAATAATCAGCTACTTGGTTTGAATTAAATGAATGTGAGTCAATGAAGTTGGGGGGCCAGGGAGAGATTTAAAGATAAAGCTTGGCACACACTGGCTGGAATCTACAAGCCTCCCTCTGCTGCGGCTGGTAGGAAAATCTGCAAAGATGCAAACAATCCTTGGGTGTTCAGTTAGCAGTAAGTAAATTGCTGTGGGAGCTAAGGGCGGGCATACTTTAGCAGGCAATTCCTCTCTGTCTTTCATTCTGTTTGTCTGTGTTAAATTCCCCCTCTGCCCTCATCCATTCTCACATCCAGTTCCCTGCTTTGTCCATCCATCAATCCCCTCACTTTGTCAGTGCTGACTTCATCCCGGCTCTCACAATCACATTGCAGCCATCCTGAGGCCACAGGGGAGCCCCCCGCCCGCCACCGCCTCCTGCTTCCCGATCTGCGATCTGCTGACGGAAGGCCCAGTCGGCCGCTTGTCGTTTTCTATTGCACAGGCCAGCAGAAACACTAATACTCAACCTGATTCCTATCATCCTGTTTTTCACCTCTCCCATCGAGGGGAATGGAAGAGAGAAAGACACAGGAGAGAGAAACAGGCCGGGGGTGGGGAGCAGGGTAGATGAGGGAAGGGATAATGGAGAGAGATGTTTGCTGAATTTTCTAAAACAATTTGCACACCAGTCAGGTGGAAGCTCAATCCGGCTTCCCAGACCACACATCAATAGAAATCACAGGGAGAAAATGTAGCACTAATTAAGGGTTGATAAGCTGTAGTCAAGTGCAGTTTAGGGGAAAAACCAGCACACGACCCAGGCCGGTACATGCTCAACTACATGCAGCCCTTCCAATCCCAGCCTAGGATGGAAATTTTTCAATGCTGTATATATATTTTTTTAACTTTTATCTTCAAAACCAAACAGATAGGCTGGGAGAAATATATTAGATGGTTTTTATTCAAGAGATCATTTGCAAAACATTTCATAGGGTGGGGAAAAAAAGCTTACTAAAGAGGAAAAAATAGTTACCTAGCAACAAAACTATTTTAAAACATTCTTCAGTGTATTGCCTGAATGTGTGCTCTTAATTCAAAGGTGTATAATTCCAAGCAACTGCCAAACTGGTAAAATATTTCTTCTCTGAATTTTAAACTAATCCTCTTTTCCCCCCTCAACAGAGCAAACTTCACAATAAGCCATAATGGAGACGATAAAAACTTTTTAATGTTTCACTGTTAGAGTGGAGGAAAAATTTACTTGAAATCTGAGGCAATAAAATTAGTTAGCAAAACTATTTATGCAAGTATGAATAAAATGATTTTAGAAGTTCAGGGAGGTAAGTTTTTCTGAGCAAAGGTGTAAAAAGAATGGTGAATTGTAATGAGTGACAAGTACAACTAGCATTTGGGAGGCACCTGCAAGGGATTTTCATGTTTGTGATGGGATCCTTCTAACAGATCTCAACGGACTGGTACCTGTTCTTTTGGAACTGAGAAAGCTGAGGCCCAGCAATTCAGTCACTTTCTCCAAGTTTTACTGCTATGTAAAGGCTCTAGAATTTAAGAATAGCTGTTGGAATTCTAAGTCCTAGTCCAACAGATGGGCATATCCCATCACATCACCCAAAAGCTTGTTTCTAATTAAGGCAAAAATGCCTGAAAGAGCCACCGGGATGAAAATGACTAAACCAAATCAGTCTCTTGATCCAAAGTGTGACCACAAAGCATTGAGATTGATGACTTCATATAGCATTCCAAATTCTTATTTGGGGAGACGATTCACTCTTTTATTAAATAAAGCTCTGTTAGGCTGCCTCTGTAAACAAACCGAGAGAAGTTTCTAGAAGGTTGTGAGACATGGTGGTGGCTGAGAAATAAATGTGTTGCCTTTCAAAGCAATGACTTGGACGGAGGTGCTCAGCCCTTGCTTGGGTGTTTAAGTTTTGGTGTCGTTGTTAGTACATTAATCACAGTGTCCTGTAACCACATCTCATACCTTTGTGGATTTGGGAGGAAAACCAACCCAGGCAGGTAAAATCACAGGATAAAAAGAAAACAGGTGCATTTCGATCTTTATGCTGCAGTTGCCACCCATCTGATCCAGAACCTCCCACCCACAGCTTACCCTTCGCTCCTTTTGTTTCTCGAACCTACATCCCCAGATGGGCTGCGGCTGTGATGGAACACATCAGGGAAAGGGGAAAAAAAAAAGCCATGACTAAAGTCTGCTCTGCCGTACTACTATACACATCAGACATCTCTAATTAGACAGCAACAAAATTTTATTAATAGGATGGACATTATAGAATGAGCTTGTTATAAATGGGCCCTGTCAGGGCCTTATTCAGCTACCAAATGAGTATTCTCAGTTCAGTGCTCTCATCTGAGGCATCACGCCTCACGCTGGATAACAAATGATTGCTATTAACCGTATTGTTAGTAATGATGGCTGAAAACAAACAAAAACCCATAAATAACAGTCTACAGAAAAATTAACCCATAAACTTGATAGATATCCAGCTGAGAAATAATAAATGACACTTTGGGGCCTGCTGGGAGAAGCTAGTGGTTTTTGTTTTCCTCTCTGTCATTAACACATTTTCTGTGCTAAAAATTAGATTCTGATATATAATTATCAACGCTCCCCGATATTAATTCTGGTATTGCTCCCTCGGTTTCTCTTCTGCTGGGCTATAATGTTATTCACAGATTACTCTGAGAAAACACATCAAACACTTAACAGAACAGGTCAAAGTGACAAGCAGCTTCTGCTGACAACACCAACCTGCACTGTCTTTTTTTTTTTTTTTTTAACCTGGGACACAAGACAAATTTCTCACATTAATTAACTAGGATTCCCTTCCAGCCACAACAGGCCTATGCAAAGTGATGTGAGCTGAGCAAATTCCCTACTTCTCTAACGAAGGCTGCCAAGGGAAACAAGGAGTGGCGAAATTATCTTGCATTTATGACATCCAAGTCTACATTCATTAATATCTTTTGGGGAGGGGAAGGGGCTCAAAAGAACTTTCTAACTGCACAGCATCTCTCACCTCAAGTCCCCTCCTCTCAAAGGGCTCAGCAAAGGGCAGACACACACACACACATGATTAAGCAAGGGAGCAAGAAATCTTTCCCAAAAGGAGCCAGACTTTCAGCCACAGAACCCACATCGGCGCTGTCACTGAGAAGCACCTTGACTTCCCAAATGTCATGACTTGTGCACAATTAATTGACCTTGACTAGAATATGATCTCATTTGCCATTGGCTTGTATTTTTCAGGAATCACCGAGAGAAGTAAAATGCACCAAGCTCCTCCACAGACAGACCCTGTGAGCTGACGAAGGCACAAACATAAACCCAGGCACACACATGCTACTCTTACACGTAACATCCTCATTATCAGGGTCACCATCATCACTGCACCCTATACATTTCTTCTCCTGTGGACTCTGAAAATTTAACTTTGAGGAAAATGACTGAGGGAATTTTTTTAAAAAGCCAAAAACACTAAGCTGTTCGGTTTAGAGAATACATGACAGGACTGTCATAAGATGGTAAAATTTGAGCTGACAGATGAATATGGGAGCAGGGGTTGAAATCCATGCAAATAGGACAATGCAAACAAGTAAATAAGTAAGCAGTTATATGATGCATTTCCCAAGCCTATCCTTCTATAGGACAAAGGAGGCAACAACTTCCCATTCCTATGTAAATGCCTTCAAGCACAAGGTCATCTGAAATTTAGAACTAAATGCAAAAACAGGACAATTCTTTAAAACTAGGTCATGTGGCCAAGTCTCAGAAACACAAAAGCAAAAGAAAATACAAGATGCTAAGAGCTACTGCTGCTACTACCACTAAAAATAAAAATAAGTATAAATATAAATAATAAAAAATAAAGATACAACTAGGTAGGGAATTTTGGTCACTTATTTAAAAAAACTGTATTAATTCCAATCAGGTGCAAGACATCACTTCTTTGCTTCTAAGCTCTGTCAAGTACCTGGGCAGGCTGACTGTCTAAATAATATCTTTGAGGTGAGATTTTTTAAAAATTGAGCCAATGCTCTCGTATCACCCATGCCTTATTTCTAACCCCCACACCTCTTCTCTGTGATCACGTTGGCTGATGACAGGAGCCTAAACTGCAAATCCCATACCTCCCATGCACTCCATTTTCTCAGTATCTGGCATTGCGATATTAAATAACTATAAAACTAGAAAGCCAAAATAACTAAATCACCTGGCAGCCAATTTCTAAGAGTTAAACCACAAACCCGGAAAATGGTGGAGTGTGTTGAAATAATGTAAAGGAAACCCATAAATTCAAACTTTATGTTCTGTAAAGAACAAATATGAAAAAGGCATCAAAATAATGAAAGATTGTTTATGTATTCTGGCATGAAATGGGAATGTGTTATGAGAGAGGGAGCAGCAGTGGAGACGGATCGACGAAGCTGACAGTGTGGTATTCATCCTGCGTGGTGGAGCAGACGTCCCGCTAGTGGCAGTAGACAGCGCAATAAATCAAGGGCTCTCGAAGCTGTACCTACAGCTTATTACATCCAAGATGACAAATAAATAATAATCCCTGTCAGAGCGGCCCTTTGCTCAAGGATTGAGCCTGAAACCTTTGGCTCATCACTCCTCATCTTAAGTGAAAACACTAGAACTAGGGAATTGGAGGCCACGGTTTGCTAAGCTCATGAAACACAAAACAAGTAGGACCCAGGAACTAGGACTGAAAGAGAAAGGTCAAGAAAGAAAGAAGGATAAACATTTAAATAATCCAGACCAAGAGGCAGCAAAGCTGTGGGACGACTGTGGGGTAACATGCACTAATCATTGGGGGTGGAGGGAACCAGACACCTGCCTTTAACAGGGAGAAATACCAGCTGAGGTTCAAACACAGTATCGTCAGGTAAAGGAGCTGGGTTACAGTGACACCCAGGACCCAAACATCTGTGGCCCCCCCATAAACCCCCCATGACCCTGTTCACCTTCCCATCTTATCTGAGATCTAAGCAAGGGGCAGAAAACCATTCTCCTTATATAATCATTTCCACTCCCCTGCAGCCTGAAAGAAAGGGACAGTAGACCTGGCCCCACCAAGGGGGAGGCTAAGAAACAAGCCCACTCCTGTGTCTCCCTGCTTGGCATCCTGGTCACCTCACATTTGCATTTTCTAACTGACTCTCCAAGGTGGAGATGATAGATACCTTCACTTCTAAATGTGCCTGACTTCCTGGGGGTTAGGACCTTGAACATGTGCCTTAACTGTGAGCATTACCTTTTTCATTGTTCCTGACTGGTTAGGTGGAGGGTTTCTCCCAGGGCCCTGCACAATTCTTTCAGAGAATCCCTCCATTTGGGTGGACTGCTATATACAGTGGTTCCCAAAATGGCTTTCCAAAAGCAAGGTCACTCTCTTCTCCCTGACATCTTTCTAGTTCCTTCATTAGTTCCTTCCTAGTGCCTTCTAGAAAGCATAGAGGGAAAGAATAAATCCAGATAGGGCCCAAGGAGTTTGGACCCTAACTTTCCCAGAGGGTACACACATACACACACATACACCATCCTAACAACCTTTGAATACCCTGCCAACTGTTTTTTTCAACCAGCCTACTACAAATCCCCAGCACCCTAAGGTTCTAAGACAAAATTGCATTTTTTGATTTGAAAGAATTGCATAAAGAGGTGTCTACAAAAGGCAATAGGAATCACTACAAAGATTAGTGCCTAGGATAATAATTTCTGATATTACAAAGAAGACATGGGCACCATTTTATGCTTATCCTAGACAAGCAGTCCCCAACCATTTTGGCATAAGGACTAGTTTTATAGAAGACAAACTTTCTACAGAGCTCAGGTGGTATTGTGAGTGATGGAGTAGTGGTTGTAAATACAGATGAAGCTTCACTTGCTAGCCTGCTTCTCACCTCCTGCTGTGGGGCCCAGTTCCTAACAGGCCACAGACCATGGCTTGGGGAATCCCTGTCCTGGAGTATGGTAGGGTCTCCACCACCACTTATTCCACTTGCACTTTCATAGACAAAGGGTGCCTGGCAGAGTAGACTCAAGTTCACATTCTGAGTCCACAGAACCTGAATGACATCAGGTAGTTCACATTAATGAGTTCCAGTTTCTTCACATGAAAAAAAAAGTAACAATGATAATTTCCAGCCTGTAGGATTGTCTTAAGATTGAGGCCTCAAACTTGAGAGTTCCTAACACAATCAGGATGTCCAACACATGCCAGCTGCCATTCTGTTCATTGTTCACTACATCTAGTTTGCTGCTCCTCACATTCTGTTGTTGTTGGGGGCCAGGGAGTTGGGTCCAACTCCTCGCAACCTTCATAGGGTTTTTGATGGCTGAATATTTTGAGATTGTTTGGGGAGTAGGCTGCCACATCTTTCTCCAATTTTTGTGGTGCTGGGGATTGAACCCAGGGCCTCAGAGAACACAGAGCAGCATACTACCAACTGAGCTAAACTCCAGGTCTTCCTCACATTCTAGTATCTACTAAAGCAGATTTCTAAATGAACAGTATCATTTGCACACATTTAAATACTCACAAGACTTCAAAATGCCCAAAATTTTCGGTGGAACTCAAGCTTCTTATGAAAATCATTTGAGCCTAGAATAACCACACAGCCCAGAAATTGGGAGTAACTGAAAGCTATTAAAAGCTCTTGAACTTTCAGTGGTTAAATAAGTGCAACACAAAACAGTCTACTTGGCCTAGTAATTTTATACCCCTGACACTCTTCCTAAGGAAGTAATCCAAAATATGGAAAATTCATATGTAGTACATGAGGACACATGTTACACTCCTATTGCAAAAAAAAAAAAAGTGGGAGCAGCTAAATACCCCACAATAGAGGTTTAAAAAGTGTTTACATTTATTTTTTGAATAATGGAATGTTTGATGGAATAATATGCAGTCCTCAAAAATGGTGTTTATAAAGACAATGAAGCAACATGGCAAAATGTGTATGAGTCCATGTCATGAGAAACAGGACATGAAATGCACATTTGACTCCCATTTTAACAATACAGCTTTGAGCCTTTGGAAAAAGACAAAGAATATATACACAAATAATAATAGTTGTTATTACACAATAGTTGTGATCATGTGGCAGAATAAAAGACAACTATTTATATGCTTTCATTTTTCACTTTCTATGATTACATTTCATGGTACTTTTTTGATTTAAAAAATTCAAAAGTAAGGAAGCTAAATAAATTTTAAAATGGGAAAACCGGAAGGAACATTGAGAGTGAAACCTACAGCTGCAGAGGTTTTTCAGGCTCCGTTGCTCCTGCCACTGAGGTCACCATTGTGGGGTAAGGTAATGATAAAGAATAATATAAAGGCTGTTTTGAAATTCTGTCCTACTGCATACCCCATCCACCTTTTCCAGGCATTCCCACACATGTCACCATCTGCCCTAAGAGTCTGTATATTATGATCACCCTTGAATGGCTTCAGCCCCAATTCTGAGGTCACTCGGTTCATCCTCCAGCATTTCCAGGTAACTATCACATATTCCCGAATCTAACCCATACCCTTTCAACAGTTTCAGATGGCTACAACATCAGATGTGGATTGGATTCCTCATCAAGAGACCTGTCTCATGTGAATCCAGCCCACATCTGATTTTGTAGCCCTCTAAAACTATCAAAAGCCAACAGCCATACCACCCTGCCCTCTGATCTCCTCAGATCTCAGAAGCTAAGCAGGGTGGGGCCTGGATGGGAGACTTCCTGAGAATACAAGGTGCTGTGGGCTTGGGAGAAGGACCCAGCAGCCCACTCCCAAAACAATCAGCGATTGAAAACCCTATAAATAGCAGAGAAACACTGACAATAGTGCAGGGCATAGCACAGTGTCAGGGAATGTTTCATCTGTTGTACCTGTAAGTTGGACCTGACTTGCTGACACCTAACAACAACAACTACTATTGAAAGGGTGTGGATTAGATCCAAGAATATATAGTATGTCACTTCTGAGAAGAAAACTCCAACTTCCCATCTTTCTAGTCTGAGGTTTGGAGTCCCTTGTACAGTCCTTTTATTAAGTACTGCTTGTTTCTACCCATTCAATGTTCCCAAGAACCATTTCAAAAGCAAAGGTGTCCACTGAGGACATCTGGAGATTAAGCATGGAGGTGAGATTTTAAAAATAAGGAAAGGCTTTTCTTCTAATTACCCAAAACCCCTGAGGCTCATTTCTTACCTAGCAGAAGACTTCCAATCCTTGAGTCTCCATCTTCTATCTTATTTCCCAAACTTAGTGGAGGAAACCCTCAAACTGGAAATTAATGACTTAATTTTCTTTGAAAATATCCCAAGTTAAGTGATGGTTGCTTGTACTTTGTAGATTGGGATTTGGTTACCAGAAGATACTTGGAGACTCTGTCCTTTTTTGAAAATGAGGGAAAGAAAAAGTAATATAGTGGATCTCGTTCCTTGCAAAGTAGTCCAGTATATATTTTTACTCTTTAGAAGCAACAACAACCAATTCATAAAATAATCTTTCATAATTTCAATTTCATAAGATAAAACTTATCCTAGCTCCCACACTTTACCTTTCATTATCTAGGAAAAGATATTCTATTTAGGACTTGTGTTCAACACAGTTTAGTCATAGAAAAATCCTCTACTTGTAGAAGTTTGAAGTTAAGGTCTTATTCTCAGTGTTCTGTGTACCCTATCTACTCTCCTCCCTCACTGTTCCCTTGAAGGCAACATAATCCAATAAACCAGTACAGTTTACAAATGGAAAAACTAAAGCCCAGAAAAGTATGGAACTTGTTCATGACAGGGTTCATGGCAAGGCTGGGACTGGCTGACTCAGGCTATTAGTCTTTCCACTGCACCAGGCTGGTTCTCAAGCCTGGTTCCTATGTAGCAGATAAAAAAAAGCTACCACCTTCCTTATACCTTCTGGAACAGTGTGAAAGATCATATATGGCCAACATGAGACCAAGACTATCATTAACCCTGAGAAAGAACACCCCCAGGTAGCAAATGGTCAAGAGGATCCTACCTTTGAGGTAAGAGGATGGAGATGATAGTGTACCATGCCAAATTCTTAATGCATGCTATTTTCCAGATTAATTTAAAAAAAAAAACATATCATTAGAGGTAGGGTGGATTGGATTCCTCATCAACAGAGCTGTCTCATGTGAATCCAGCCCACATCTATTAACAGGAAGATGGAAAGGGCCATTTACAATTCAGTAGCCTGAGCATATCATTGAGGTAAGTCATTTGACTTAAAATGAATTGACAAGAGATAAACGTAAGAAATAATAATGCAATCATTTGATACAATAATGTCACTGTTTAAAAATATAAACATGGCAATTCTGCTAATAAGTATTATATACATTTACAACAATACAAAAAGGCAGCAAGGCAGTTATTGTTGAATTGAAAAAGTCCCATAATCCCACTAAGAAAATAATGTGAGATAATAATGCATATTTCAGGTACACACTATAACTGACTTAAATTATTATGGATATACTTCATACTTAATTACCTTTCTAAAATACGTCAGGGTATTTTGTCATAAACTCTGCAGAGTCGGCTGTGCCTCTACTAAATACCGCTCTGAAATGCACAGCCTTTGTTAATGTTTTTATTTGAATAACTTATTACCCAATATAGCAAGCATCAACACATTTTATAGAACCAGAACTTGGCTCCCTGAAATTCCTCCTACCCTAATGCCAGTCACTGTTGGGAGCATTTAGTTATAAATTGTCTTTCAATAAAAGTAAAAGCTCCCAAAACAACAAAATGAAAAGACACAGCAGCTTAAATCAAGGGAAGTCAATTTCCACATGCCGATCCTAAATATTTCATGGCCCTATTTTATTCTGACATTTGTAGATGACTAAAGTGTTACAAAGGAAATAAAATGCTGATTAAAGAGTTCACTGTCATAAAGGTTACTGAATTGTAAATGGCCCTTTCCATCTTCCTGTTAATAGGTACCCAGCTGTAAACATCATGAAGGATGTGGCGGGAGGGCGGCTTCACTCCTTTAGGCGCTGTATATACATTAATCACTGAATCACCAAGCCATGCTTAATTGCAAGCTGTATATCACACAAATCCATGGTAAGTAGAAGGAAACTCATTATTGCTGCTTCATAACTACTGGGTACTTCTCATTTTAACCTCCTCACACCTGGGACACTTTGGTGCTTTACAACAGGAATGCAGCAAAGGTTTCATACCACTAATTATAGCCCACGCTATCACCTCCACTCCTCTGCCTGGAAGAGAAAATGGAACCCACTCAGATGTGCAGATCTGCAGCCAGCCCCAGCTTCTGCTTCATTGCTGCTAAGTGAGTTTTTACGTGGTACTTCTCTCTCCCCACCCCCACCCCCCATCCCCTTCTTCCCTTCCTGGGAAAAGCATGCTGAAATCCATTACTCCTTGAGAGTTTACAGAACTGTTTAAATGATAAAGGGGAAAAAAAACTTGCAGTATATTTTGCTTTGACAAAATTATTGATTTAAATCCCATACAATAGCACAATACTATTTAAAGGTCAACCCAAGAAAAATGAGTTTACACCCGAACAGAGCCGAGCTTATCTGTCATGAAAGTGTAATGATGTGTTTATTCCCTCACTAGGGTGTATATATTTTTCAGGAAGATATAACAGTCTACTTGCAGGTGAAATCTGGTCTTAAATGAGAATTTCAGGAGATATTTACATTTCAGATGGTGGGCTTGATATCTTGTAGCCCTGAGACCTATTCCTGTACTTAATAGTCAGGTGAGTATTTATTTTCATCGCCTCAGAATTATTCTTCTCACTCTCAGGTCAAAAATGAGACACATACATAAGGACTATAACCACAACTCATACGGAAATCTCTTAAGAAGCCTAAGGCTGTGATGCACAGGTTCCACAATAACTGCCTCTCCTGCACTCTGGATTCCCTTTTGCATTTCAAAAACGCAGCACAAAATATTCTGTTTGTTATTTCTAGAAATATTTGTCATTGATGTATGTTCATATTTGTCCTTCTTTCTTTTTCTTTTCTAAAGGCCAACTGATATATGAGCCCCACCCCCATGCCTTCTACCACCTTCCACAGTTGGCCTTTTCATGTTCCCAGATCTGGGCCTCACCAGCACAGAGTGAACAGTACGAGGGAATGAGGCCAAATGTCCTACATCTAGGTCACATGCCACAAAGCCTTGGCCTACTGACTTTCTGCTAAGCTCAGTTCAACCAACATTTATTGGGTGCCAGGTGCTATGCTAGGTTGTGGGGTTATGAAATAAGACAACGCCTTCTCTTGTGAAAATTGCCAGTCACACATTTGGCAAATATTGACTGAGCATTTTATCGCACACCTGGTACTCTATAGTGACTTTTCAGAGGGGATGGTCTGCAGGGTTGACAGGCACTGAATGCACAATTATAAGGGAAGTAACTATCACCCAAGTGGACTCTGAGAACACTGTGGGGGCATACAGCAAGGGAAACTATCGCCCAGCACTCACCAAGGGCCTCGGAATCCCCATCCCAATCCTACTACCTCCCACCCCAGTGCTAGGCCAACACCTTCACACCCAATGCAGGAATCTTCTTCTTACTTCCTACTCCTCCCCACCCATCCCAGGGCTGAAAAGGAGGTAAGTTCACCCTACATGTTCACCACTAAGACTCACCTACTAGTGTTTCAGAAGTTATGAAACAATTTTAATAAACATAGTACTTCATGTAATGATGGCACAGCAGAAAGATCATATGTTTTAGACTGAAACACACCATAGCCCCAAGCTAAGCTCTACCATCAGCCCTGCTTCTCTGGGCCTAGCCCTTAATGTAGGCTCCTCCAATTCTTGTGTACCCATGTGTCCATCTAACCGAAAATATCTAATGGATGCCTACTATATTCCAGGAGTTTCCATATTTATCTCACTCCATCTTAACAATAACCTCCTATAACAAGTGCTCCGAATTTGTTTGCTCAAGCACTCCAACATGTGTATTTAAAAATTATACACCCTCACCATTGTACTAATGTATTCATAAAATACACACATTTCCTTACAACCTTACCATTATACCAGTGTAGTCATAACATATACAAAGCATTTCCTTTAAAGAGGAAAAATAAGACAAAAATTTTATACATAATTCTATTTATGAATGATACCAAACCCTTTGTGCTCACCATGAAATATAGACACTGTATTTCTATATGTTGAAAGTTTTTCATTAGAGATATGTCTTAGAATGATGCCTCATTATTTCCTTTTATAATGTGCATTAACTTAACGGCATAAAAACTTAACTTAAAAGATTCAGGTCTAACTTCAGTTTTACACTTGGTTTAAATAAATGAGTAACCTTTTTAGTTAAGTTTATGTATTAGTTTCTTATGCTTCTATAACAAACTAGAAAGAAATTATTCTTTCTTGCCCTTCTGGAGGCTATGAGGCTTCAAATACTACCACAGGGCTGAAAACAAGGCAGAGCCACGCTCTCTCCAGAGAGTCTAGGGAAAAATGTGTGCTTTACCTCTTCCAGTACTTGATGGTACCAGCATTCCTTGTCTTATGGTCACCTTACTCTACTTTCTGCCTCCATTGCCTTTGCCTTTTCCATCTGTGCCAAAACTCCCTCTCACTTATAAAGACACTTGGGGCCCTCTCACTTATAAAGACTTTAGGGTCCACCAAGATAATCTCACTACCTCTAAATCTTTAACTTAATCACATTGACAGAGACCTTTTCTCAGATAAGCTAGCATCCATAGGTTCCAGAGATTAGAGTGTGTCACCTTTGAGGGACCATTATTCAGTTCCACAACACATACAGAAGGAACTGACCAATGGCTAAATTTAGTAAATGATGATACTTTTTTTTTCAATCACATTAACCAATTGTACACAGATTGTTGTTTAACTTCAGTGGGTAAATTTCCATATTCTCTCATGTTAATTAACCCAAATGTGTGGCAATTATAGATTTTAACAAATTCAAAATCCACTAAAACTTCTCCATTAGCAGAGTTTTTAAATGGTTACAAAAGTCCTTTTCCAAATTCAAAGTATGCAGAGCTAAATGTTTTTATAGATGATATTCTAAGACAGTGTTCAGCCTTGAGCTCACATGATGAAAACCTTCCCAAACACCTATTTTCATAATATTCTCTCCATAGCATGAGTTTTTTTCAGAAAACGTCTTCTCAAATGCATTTGTGGCCACATATGTCTGCGAGGATTTTTACTACTGGTGTTATTGCTCCTGAAATTACTACTGGTAGGCATTATAAATGAACAAATTAAGAAAGCTTGAATCTTCTTTTAGTCCCTAGCCAACCTGGCAGCTGCTGTTGGTTGGGGGCTATCCCATATTTAAGACAGGAAGATGAAGGCCACAAAGAAGATGAAAAAGTCCCCTGAATCAGTCAACTCTAGGCTCTTGATCATTACAAAAAATAAAAAGTATATGCTGGGGTATAAGCAGACTTTAAGATCAGACAGGGCAACATGAAATTGGTCATTCTCACCAACAACTGCCCAGCTGTGAGGAAATCTGAAATAGATACTACATCATGTTGGCCAAAAGTGGTATTCATCACTATGGTGACAATAATACTGAACCGGGGATGGCATGCAGAAAACACTACAGGGTACACACACAGCCTCTCATCCTCTAGGTCAATCTGGTATCATGGGAAGCAGGCCAGAACAGACTGGTGAAAAGGAAACTAAAATTTGCCTTCAATAATACTTACCAGAATTTGTGGAAGGAAGGAAAGAAAAAAGGAAGGAAGGAAGAAAAGAAGGGAGGAAGGGAGGGAGGGAGGAAGGAAGGAAGGAGGAAAGCAAGGAGGGAAGGAAGGAAGAAAAGGGAGGGAGGAAGGAAGGAAGGAAGGAAGGAAGGAAGGAAGGTAGGAAGGAAGGAAGGAAGGAAGGAGGGAGGAAAGCAAGCGAGGGAGTAAGGGAGGGAAGATTTGCATGAAAGAATAATGGAGCCAGGCATACATGTAATTGCAGCAGTTCAGGAGGTTGAGGCAAGAAGATTGCAAGTTCACTGTCAGAGGCAGCCTGCACAAGCCTGTAAGACATTACCTCAAAATAAAGAATAAAAATAAAAAGAGGCTTAGCGTGCAGCTCAGCAGTAGAGCACTTGTGTAGCACACACTGAAGCCCTGGGTTCAATCCCCCAGTACAGGAAAAAAAAAAAAAAAAAATAGGAGGAGGAGAGACAAAATTGGTGAATTCATATTTATTTTTAAAATCCCTCAATTTTTTTCTCATCATGTAATTGGGTAACCTCTGTTGAAACCAAAGATTTTAGTATTTAATTCTCAAGTCATAAACAAGTATTACAAAGGTTATATTATTGGAGGACTTAAAAAATAAACCACAGTGCTGATGTCCTACAACCAGAAGCCATAATAAAATTTATAGATGCTGAAGGCACAAAAAGAGATGAAGGTGTCACTATCAAGCACTATTCCCAGACAATTCCAGGTGGCCCCTGGAACAGCCCCCACTATTTGTGTCACATGCTCAGGTGGCAGGCATCTGCCCCACATGGAGGTGCCAGGTTGGCCTAAATATGAAATATTTACCCAGCTTATCTTTAGATTACAAAAATTAGAAACAGATTTCTAGCACTGTCTTCCAGCACACCTGTGGTTCCAATGTCTTTCCCTGGGTGTGGGTTCCTTACACTCTGGGCTACTGCCTCTGAGGCAAAGGGCAGTGTCTGTGTAGCACACAGAGTAGGTGTTGAAGCTGGCCTGGAACCCATGTCTGGAACACGTTCCACTACTCTGTACCTCCTCCTCACTGAAGAAGAATGAAGAAGGAAGCCCAGCAGAGGGGCTCCAATACCCACTCTGAGGCCAGCCTGCCTGGATTGAACCTTGGTTCCATCACTTCCCAGCCATGGGGCCCTACACGAATTAGACCTTACAACTTTGTTTTCTCATTTTCAGAACAGAAATAATAAAGAGTCTCTACTCCAGAGAAAGACTTTAAGGATGAAACGAAAGAATCAATATACAGCACTTACCATGTCAACATGCCTGCAGCCATAGCCCTGTGGCATCCGATCCCGTCAGATCTCAGAAGCTAAGCAGGGTCAGGCCTGGTTAGTACCTGGATGGGAGACCACCTGGGAACACCAGAAGCTGTAGGCTTGGGAGAAGGACCTGGCAACCCCCTCCCAAAAATCAATCTGCCATTGAAAACCTTATGCACAGCAGAGAAGCACTGACAATAGTGTTTCCCCTGTTGTACAGAGGGTCGCTATAAGTTGGATACCGACTCGACGGCACCTAACAACAGCAACAACAACATGTCAACATAAAGTAAGCACTCAAGTGTTTGCTATGCAATGATCCTTCAAAAGGTTGTTGTCAGGAGCAAACCAGAAAAACTCACACATATTCACATCTGCATATATACACATAATATACAGATACAGAGAGAACTGCACATGTGATCCTAGCACATAAAGGTCATCTGCTGAAGACTAGCTTTTCTTGAGCTTCTGTTTTTAGTTTCAAATAGAATATAAAAGTCACACAAAAGTCATGGAGCTGATAAGGCTGAGGCAATAAAATGCCTCTGTGATGCCATCCAGGCACATCATCATCGGCCTTGTCTCTCATAGACATGAGCAACTCAAGAATCCAATGCCAGAACCCCAGGCTTTGGGTCTGACAAATGCTTCTTCCCGTGACTACAACCATTAACACAGCAACTCACACTTTTCTAACAGGAAAGTCACCCTTGGTTCTAGAAAATCATTTGGAAAGTGTAACATGATATATTATCAATAAGTGTTTTAAGGTTTGTCTCTGTCTAAACCAGAAGTCTACTCATCTTCCCCCAATGTCTGAAGTAAAAATTTGAACTAGGAAAGAGAGAGAGAGAGAGAGAGAGAGAGAGAGAGAGGAAGAAGGAGGAGGAGGAAGAGGAGGAGGAGGAGGAGGAGAGGGAGGGAGGGAGGGAGGGAAGAGGGAAGGAGGGAGGGAAGGAAGGAAGATCAGTAGAAATGTCAACCAAAACAGTCTTCTGACTACTGAAACAGACAAAACAGAACTTCAAATCACTTTCCAGATCATATCATGATTCCCCTCGCTCTCTTAAAGCAGAGTGGGTACATATTGTGAACAAATGAATCAATAACCCTTTCATTGGTGGAGTTCCTACTGACCTCACCCTCTTGCAGTGACTCTGTTGAACATCCTGTCACTGTGTCATCATCACCCATATGCTCTGTGTCACACTCACAAAATTAAATATAGGTATTCAGATTCTAGTACTTGAAATAAAAAGCAAGTGCATCTGCAGGAAAATGATATGATGGTGACTCAGGAATCAGGAAGGGAGAAGATGAGACACTAAGTGGACCCAGAGTAGCTGGACAAAGTAAGATGTGTCAATGACTGAGGTCAATGGAGGGACAATGAGATGTACATCACCAATACACAGAAGCTTCATAGCAAGACATCCTAGAAATTTAGGGCTCCTGAGATTACAGTGGAGAGAAGCAAAAAGAAGGAACCACACTGGGTTCAAGTCAAGAAACCTGGGTTTACAACCCCATTTTGTTCCTCTCTAGCACCATAACCTTGAAAAGGTTATTCCTCACCTGGATCATTATTTCCTAATCTGTGTAAGTAAGAAGGTTAAACTGGCTCATCATTTTTGCAAAGATGTCCAACCTTTTGACTGCCTTGAATAAAGAAGAATTGTCTTGAGCCACACATAAATTATATAATATAGTTAGTTCATATATATACTAAGGCAGGTCATGAAAATAATGTATGCTAAAAGCAATGATGTTAAAAAATTTTGTGGGGCCGCATTACTAGCTGTCCTGGGTCACAGGTTGTACATGCCAGTTAGACTTTCCATTCAAATATTCAAAGTCTCTTCAGTCGTCACCAATCTGTACACTAGCTATCACCACCATTTTTATGTTCAGAAAAGCTTTTTAATAACTATCTTTTGTGAACAATCAATAGTCATTACAGCTATTTATCAAACATTTCTAGTTCTTCCCTCTTTGAACCATGGAGTAAGAATGATGCCTTGTGATTAGTTCTGCCCACAATCTGCAGCACACAGCAGAACTAATTGCAAATGCAAGACCCTCCAGAATTCCCTTTCTCTGGCTCTGTGGCCAGCAATGCCCAAGATACTTTCTGCTCTGCCACCTTGAGTCTCTGTGTATCTAAAATGATCAGAGTCCCTCTGCAACCCACAATGAACACAAAGTATGAGCAAGAAATACAATTGTATTGTTTTACTCCTTTGAGACTATGAGTCAGGGTATTTGTTACTTCAGCATAACTCAGCCAAACCTAACTTATACAACCAATATTAGGCAGTCTGAAATTGAAATTACTGTTGCTATTTATGCTACTACTATTGCTACCAGAACTACTGCCCATAACAGATACCCTTCTTTTTTTTTTATAACTCTTCGTATTTGTAAAGGTAGAGTAGATACCGCATGCCCAGTTCTAACCACTTGCTTTTCAAGGTACATAACCAGTATGCCACCAACTTCTCAAGGGCTCTCCTGCAAAAAGGAGCAGCCATCTCCAGTAAGAATGAAGAGAAAGCAAGGGTGCCTACTTCAGCTGTATTCAGCTTAAAGAATAAATTTGTGATGCAGAGAACCTCAAGAGAAAAAAAAAAATCAGGCCATAAAGGAACATGACAGAATGTTTGGCACAACAAACTGCTAGTTATGGTAATGTAACATTACAGACAAGGACGGAGATTTACCTGCAGAAAGCAAGTGAAGGGGGGAGATGTCACCTCCTACCTGGGCTCCCAGTGTAAATAGCTGAAGACTTTTCAGGTCAGTTAGCAAAGATTTCTAAAGGGAAGAAGAAAGAGGTGTAGCCATGAAGGATGAGTTTATGAGGCCTTGTCAGGAAAAAAGGGAGGAGATGGGAGAACAAAGAGATCCAGGCTTAAAGATTAAGTTTCTGAAAAAGCTCTGGGGCAGCAGATGCACAGAAGCATACAAATGCATATGAGATTTAACAAGTAAAACAGCTCATTATTTTTTTAATTTGTAATTGTTCAGAGGCATAAACAAGAGAAAGAAAGGGGTAAAAATAAAGCAATCGTATTTTAATCATGTGACAGATAATTTGCCCTCCGAGGCTTTTTGGGAAATGGTGTTAAGAAAAGAACTTTAACAGATATAACACTTAGAAATATTTAAGATATTTTTAAAACCCAAAGCCAAACTCCTGTAGGGTATTTTCGGCTTTAAAAAAAGCATTTGACTTGGTGATTAATCACAAAACTGTTGTCTGACAGAGACATGGACAATAATACCCGATTTTCACCTGCTCAACAGCCACTCCTGGGGCACCAGATGGATAAACCTGACTTACAGCAGGAAAATGGTGTGGCAAACCCACCCCCAGCATGCAGGCAATGTGGCTCTCACTGATGGAAGGATGTGCTGATGAATTAGCAGTCAGGCAGTGACTGTCATTGGTAATAACTTCTTATTATGTCAAGGAATTTACATGCAGATCAATGTGAGCCATGTGCACTTGCTTATCCCTACCATAAATCACTATCGATTGGCAGACCAATTCCTCAACATAATTAGGAACTATAGACAGGGTTGCAATATTATCTTAAATACTGTGTCACTATCCTCCATATTCAGCCAGTGTTCCAGAAAACTCCCACACTGTTGCCCTTACCATCCAAGATACTGCTTCTGTTGTCATTTGGAGTGGGAAGTATGGGAGATAAGTGAATATAATGCCCCAGTGTGCAAAGTCTACCTGAGAGATTCCCTGTACCCTATTAGAGATTAAAAAATGGGAATTCCTCCATATCCATATTGAATTCCTGTGTGCAAATGCGAAAGTTGGCAACATGCTGCTCTTAATCTGATTTATGCACCAATTTATTTTATACATTAGGCACACTGTATGCAGGCTGACTGATGCATAAAAATTTCATGCAAAAGAGGACTCACTCCCATACAACTGCCTTGGAGTTATTATTACCTCTTGTGGTTCGCATCCTATGGCACGTAGGACAAATGACTCCATATACCAAATGCGTTTTGCCCACTATACAAACATTTTGATCTGTTTCTATTTCCCTTCGGTTCTAACTCCAGAGAGCTAAAAACACTGGTCTTAACTTTCTGAAATCTTTTAATGCTACAAAACATCCACTTATGCAGAAAGCACCTCTCCACATCCACTGTTTAAATGTGCATTATAAACACACAAACATGCATGTGGAGCCAAGCAGAGACAGATATGCACATACCCACTACATGCCTGGGTACTTCTGATTAATTTTGTTGTTGTTGTTGTTAAGCAATTTTTTTCTCTATCTATCATGACCACCACACACTTTGTATTACTTTTCTAATTACCTTCCCAGGGATATGTTCCCCAGAATGTTATTAACAGCAAAAATTCAAACAAATGAAAAAGCTTTTGGGGTAGGGTTTTTCGTTAGGGAAAAACGAGCTAGAAAAAAAAAAAACATCTTTCTGTATTTTCCTTTTATTAGAGGTCTCCTTTCATCCAAGAAATATGGGGCCTGAAATAAATTGTACCATCCTGCCTTTTTTTTTTATTCAAATCCTTGCCAGAGCTAGGCAGTATGCTAATGAAAACAGGTTGATAAATGACTCCCTGATATTTTCCAGACATTTTTCTCTCAGAAGTGCTCTAAACTGATGTAGCTCAAAGAGAATAAGGCGCATTAAGTCATTATATCAATTTTTGTTACCCAGATACTTCAGTCCCAGTTAAGCGCTGACAGCCAATATAAAACAAGGCAAGGGCATCATACGACTCCATCGATCAAATCTTGTCGTAGATAGATTGCCTATTACACAAATAGAACTAGCGGATTCAGTTTGTAGTTTTATGCTCTCCAATTAAAGGATAACAGGGTACTTTCCCATAAATCTGCTAATTGCAACTGAATTAATCTAACAAATTTCTCCGAGCACAGAGGAAAAAGCGATTGGTTAAGCTAATGTAAACTAGCACAGGTTGTCACAAAGAGGCTCCCATAACATCCTTTTGCTCTACCTTGATTGGGCAAGGTGTCACAAGTATTTAGCTACAGTGTGGTTCTCTGGCAACAGACAGCTGACAAGCATAAAACATTGCACAAATAGGAGATAATTTATGTGTGGTACTTTTTTCTCTCTCACACTCCCCACTGCCCCCACGCGAAGGATGAAATAACTCCCTCTTTGCATCTAATTAATGTTTCTTTCCAAGCGAAGCTGTTTTTCTAAACCAGAATTACAGCAGCCAAAGCACTATATTACAGAAAGGAGTCCCTCCGCACCACTCAGCCTACAGGAGCGATGGGCAAAAGCACGAACAGAACCTGGGGCATTTCAAAGGCGGATGTGGCTCTATGCTCATGCACAGGGCACGCACTCTCACGTGTTCAGATACCCAGGCACCCACACCCCCCAGTACTAGAATCAAAGCTGGAAATCCCAAGCAATAAAATAATTGCCCTGATTTGATCTGCACATGCAATGTACATGTACTGAAATATCACTCTGTACTCTATAAATATGTACAATTATTATGCACCAAGGAAAAATAAGATAACAATGATAGTACTCATTTATAAGTCAAAAAATAATATGTCATAGGAGGATTCCATAAGGGTGTGCTCAGCATCCTTGAAGTGAAGCCCTGACAAAAGCAGGAGTAGTGGCTTTCTGGTGAACCCCACCATGCTCCTGTATGCCACAGCCAGGGGTGCCAAGGGGGAGCAATGTCCAAAAGGCTAAACACAGGGAACACAGAGGTGAGCACTACTTGAGGAAATGTTCTGCAAACATAAAGCATACCTTTCAGATTTGGTGGAAGAGACCAGATGATAAGTATCTCTCCCCATTGTGCAAAATAGAATTGTGTCCAGACTTAGCAGGCACCAGCTCTTACCAACAAGGGACAGATTTCAGCTCCAGAAGAGACAAAGGAGTCCATGGGAAAGGGAGAAGAGGCAATGAGACCCACAGATATGGGAGTAAATCAAGACCACATTATTAGGACTGACCACCTTACCAGGCAACCCAACTCAGAGTGCAGCATCTCTGACATCTCTCTTTCCTCCTGTGATTAAGGCTTAAAACATCCTTGATGAGGGCAAGGCACCATAGTGCATACCTGTAATCCCAGACATGTGGGAGGCTGAGATAGGAAGATGGCAGCAACTCAGGAGTCAGAGGCAGCCTGTACAACTTAGCAAGACCCTGTCACAAATTTTTAAAAAATTTTAAGAAGGGCCTGGGAATGCAGTTTAAGTGGTGGAACACTTGCCTACCATGTACATGGCCCTGGATTCAACCCCCAGTACTGGGCACGTTGCAGGAACTTTCACAAGGATGTTGGTTCTCTTTAACTAGAGAGAAATAATTCAGGTTAAGCCCTTTTTCCCAAACCAAACTTCTAATAACTCTGTTTATCCACACGTGCTTCTATTGATAGAATGAAGCTCTACCACATCACCCCAATTTGGCAATATGAGGAAAAGAACCACTTGCCTTTTGTGCTGTGGGTCCAAAGCAGTAGGGATGAGACTTGCCACCTCTGCATGTACAATAAACATAACTTTAAAATAGGCTGAATTATTCAGCAGAGAGGCCATGGGATTCTGCAAAGGGGAGACAGGGTCTGGGGTGAGATCCTGAGGGAAAGGGTCAGCTGTCAGTTCCTAGTCTTGTTCCTTTGCCAATGGGTAGCAAACCAGAAAAAAAGGTGAAACACACACATAAGATACAAGACAAAAAAAAAGATGCATTTCTGGGTAAAGATATTTATGCATAAAAACTGGATTCCTGCCAGGACACCCAGGTAATAATCCTAGCTTTGCTAAGTAGTCATGCAACGCGGACATCACACCTAAGAACCTCTCTCTTGTCTTAAAAGAAAGAAATGGAAGTAGATATCAGAATTAAATCTAAAGAAGGCTGTAAGATCTACCTACTATTTTTTAAACTGTAGTGGCATATGGAATCCATTTCCAGGGCTGCTTCCAGAATTTTTTTTTTAATAGAGTACAGGAAACAACATATCAGAGTACAATGCAGATAGTAAGGGTAAGTATTGTTTTGTGACACCTCTTACTGAATTATGTTAATATCTATGTGTGTCCAAGTTATAATGAAATACACATTAATGCAAGTCACAGTCAAATATATTTTTTTAAAAAAAATTCAAAGCCACCAAGCCAGTCCAACCGAGGGATGGAATGTGAATAGTCCCTGGTCTCTATCACCACATGTTCATGCAGAGCATTGCCCACAAGGGCTGGGAGAACCAGTGGGCTGAGATTTCAACTGGCACAGAAGTCGCCCTCCTAACAGCAGCTCATTGGCCAGTTCTGATGAAAATGGTACAATGGAAAAATTTTTTAAATCATAACTACACCTCATTAATATGTATAATTATTATGTATTGGTCAAAAATGTTTAGTGTTTAAGAAAGTAGCATTATTAACTATAAGGATTTGATTTTTGCACACTGTATTTATGCACTCAATTATTACTCTGTACCCCATATAAATAAATAAATAAGCAAACAAATAAGCAATTAAATAAGTTTTTCAAAAAAGAAAAGGGCAGGCTGGGAAACCCCTCCCACTGGGAGAGATACCTATCTGTGTGCAGATAACAAACTAACTTATTCCAGTAAGGGCTGCACAGAGTCTGAGTGTCAGATACCTCAGAAACGTGTTCCACTTGAGCATGAGGGAATGTGCTCACGTCCACCAATAGTCCGGGAAGGCAAAGGCAAGCCCCTCCATCAACTGCAGGACAAATACTTCAGACATCTGCTTATGATTCACTCACGTGTAGATTCAATAGAAAGGACAAAGTCGATGGCAGGGACTTGTTCCCTGCGAAGGGCTTAAGAAAGGTCAATGTGGAGAAGAATCATCCCAGCCTAGAAGACCCTTCTGGCCCCATCTCAGAATCCACTAAGATGAAGGAGAATCCATGAATAACCCCTAAACCCTTCACTTCTCCACTTAGGCTGAGCCTACTTTTCAGCAATTATTTTTACTGTGCCTTATTGATTATGATCTGATATGCTGGTTAGAAGAAAAGTCTAAAAACAAGAAGTGATTTCATATTATAAACATGTAGACTAAGTCTAAGCTTCTGGAAGGAAAATACTTCTTTAACTCAAAAAGATTTTCTGTCCTCTGAATACCTCCTATATGAAGATGCCTCATTGGTTTACGGACCTTGGTTTATGGAAGATGTGGATAACACTATGGAAATAGACAACAGAAGGGTTGTTCATGAGGCAAATGAATGCAAGGGCTAGGGACTCTCTAGCTAGCCAGCCAACAAATTTTGTTGAGTACCTGCTATATGCCAGGCATATGACATTAGAATACAGCGTGAAGAGGGCAGATTCAGTCCTGTTGCTCCAGAGTTCATAGTCCAGCTGGGTAGATGGCTGCTGAATAAGTCTAAACAAACAATCTCCACAGGGGAAAATGAAAGTAATCAGAAGCTCTTGCCTAGTTTGGGAGTTATAGAAGGGCTCCCTGACAAAGTGACCTCTGCAGAGACCTAAAGGATAACTAGGAGAAAGCCAAAGTACAGAGTGCATGATGATGACACTTGAGCAGGTTCAATCCTCTGCCTCTGCCCCAGCCCTCCCCTGCCTTTCCACTCTCATTACCTTGACTCCATCCGCACATACCCAGTGGGCAATGATATCACCCCGCCTCTATTCCTGTGTACCTTCTGTCCACTGTGACTAAGCCAGCCACTGTTCCTTCTGCCCAGAATGTTTCTTTGCACCTTTCTGGCTTTTTCAGGTTCAAATCCCAGCCCTACCACTATACAGCCATGTAACTGTTCAAATTTCTTCATCTCTTTATACCTCAAAGTCCTTGTCTGTAAAACAGAGGAGACAATGGACCCTGCCATACATGCTTGATACAAAGATTAAACAAGATGTATGTAAAGCACTGAGAACTGGAACTGACAGTAAGCAAATCATAGATGTTCATTACCATTGTTGTTGTGGTGTTTTTGTTATTGCGATTGTTGTTTGTTTATACTTTGTCTCCTATATTCCCTGCTCTCACACAGAGTGAGCTCCAACTGCCCTGCTCTGGCAAAGCCTTCTTGGCTTCCGCTAGTCAACATGCCCACTGCAAACACATGGCACACATTTCCATCATGGCCTCTATGACAGGAGGATGCGATTACTGATATCTCTCTCTGTCCCTTGGATCCCAATAGCCTCAAAATCAGAGGCCACATCTGATCAGTATCTAGAAATCAAAAAGCTCTCAATGGATGCACTGAAAATGTATGGATGAATTGATAATGGATGGACAGACAGGTGGGGCCACCTGGGAAACTTCCTTTGGCTTCTTTCCCTAGGGAGGTGTCCATCCATGTACCTCAGCAAGTGGACTGACACCTTCCATGCCATGTCTCCTCTGGTCTGAATTGCCAGTGCCAATTTGGGCCACCAATTGAAGGGACTTTTAGGACCAAACCTGCCCTTCCCATACTAAGAAATCTTCTACAGTTTCAAATCCTCAGGGAGAACAAATGTCTCTCCCCCCAAACACTTCTAAACATAGTGAGGCATACTTCCTTTAAGCCTGTAGTGAAAATGCCTGAAAACATCTATTTATTTGTGTCATTATGTGTGTAGCAACAATCCCAGAAGCAAGGCATGACTGCACTAGCTTTATATCTGGCAAAATCTGCATTTGCATTATCTGAACTCAAAAAGACTATAAAATTAAATTTAAGTGACGCACTTAACTACCAGAAGGAGAAAAGATCCCATTTGAAAACTGAAAGAGAGAAAAAGAAATAATTGCTACTGTTTGGCAGGAGTTTATTATGTAAATAAGTAGAGGGCATGTTAAGAAATACAGATGCCTGACCACATTTGCACAGTAATAAGGAGTGAATTGGGAGAAAAGTGGGAAAATGGTTTCTCTTCGGTGGGAATCACAGAGAACATCTGAAACTGTATTCAGTTGCCTGGCTGAACTGGAAACTCGGATGCTACCCAGTCTAAATGCTCATAGCTGTATTCGAGGCAGAGTACAGTGGTTGATTGTCCCCCAAATAACTTCTCTTTGGCACATTCTTCTCTTGTACCTCAACATGGCAGGTTCTAAAGTCCTCAGAAAATGTTCCATCTCAAATTAAATGAGGAATTTAGAATGTCATGAGAAAGTTGGAAGCAAAGTTAGACCAGCTTGAGAAAGAGTTGATGGCAGTTTGGCACCTTCGATGAGCTACTGTATCCTCATACTATTTCATGGGAAAGAAGTTGAGTCGGGTGACCACAGTGGAGCCCAAGCCATTGCTTTTGCTGTTTGTATAAGACTTAGGAATATCCAGCTAAGAACTTTGTTACTGTTTGTCATTTCCCACAGTAAAATCTAGAGTCAAAGGCAGAGACCCCTCTAAAAATGGCTACAAGATAAAATTCATTTTGATAACTATTGCTGGAAAAAGAAAAGGGCAGAGGTGAAGGATACAGCAACCTCGCCCACCATGTAACTAGAATCTTAGCTATGAGATCCTTTGACCTAACTAAGTCCACAGATGCTACTGATTTTAAGGGTTTCTTGTGAAGATTCCATGGCTCCTTATGTGGATCTATTTTGCCATCTCTCTCACTGGATAAATTTTTGAGAGGGAAGTCACTGATAGTCTCTCTCACTGCCATTAAATTTCTTTTTAATTTATCTTTACCCAACAAAATACCTCAGCCAAATTGGATGACAAAACTTCTTATTTCTGGGGCACAAGCATTACTAGAATTGATCTCCAAAGATCTTCCAATGGTTCCCTTAAAAATAGGTACATGTCTACTCCAGGTAAGAATCAGATTCATTAAAACTTGTAAGCTCTGCCTGGTAGAGGAGAAAGGGGGCAGGAAGATGGGAAAATACTCCAGAATTGCAATGAACTCCCTGCATGCCTTAGACCCAGAGAGAACATCCATGAGCTAAGGAACAGGGCCATAAACACTGTTTAACCTTCAGGTTCAGCATGGTATTTAGCAGACCCTCTCCACATGCAAAAGTCCACAGTGATAATAAACTCCAGAAAGACGTAAGGCTTGCTTTGGCCAGCTTTCCTGTAAACTAAAGGAGAAGAAATGAACACCATCCAGGAAGCCTGCCTGAAACCAAAAAAAAAAACAGAGTGCAGGACATTTTATTCTCCATTAATTTGGATATACAGTATTTCTCTATGATTACTGTAGCACGCAATGTTCTTATAAGGTTATGAACTGGTTTTGCATCATTCCACTGCTAGAATTTAATACTGTACTAAGTGTGATATATCTCAGCCATGATTAATCCTACACAGTCTGCAGCAAGTTTCTATAAAAACCAACTTGAAATACAGGACTCTTAAAGCCCTTGCCAAATCTACAAAATGTGATATTAACACGGCTCCAGTCCAGGAGCGCATGTCTAACTCACGCTAAGACGATCTACATGTTTCCCTTTGTGCTCTGCAAGTAGCTATTTATCCTATCATGAAAGCCTAGAAAATTCGGTGAGGCCTGGTTTACAACAGCATTATTAATACTGCTCAACAACAAAGTAAAATTACAGATAAAATCTGAATAGGCCCATTATTGTTTTTAGAGGGAGCTAAATAAGCTATATAATTTGTTTGGGCCTGTAGAAAGCTCAGCCCAGCATGACAGGAGAGGAAATGCACACCGCAGCCAACTAGCCACAGGAGCCCAGCAACGTGTAAATCCCCACCTCCAATGCCGTGAATTAAAGCAGATGAAAGTTTTAAAATGTCAGGCAAGTCCCTGGGGACGGATATGCTTTATGTTTTTTATACAGTGAACATTAATTTCAAATGGAAAGGGAAAGCAGCCCTCTATCTCCAGCCATTTGCTCCATTTTTTCTTAAGTTCCAAGTGTCCACTTTTAACAGACCAGTCTCGGGGGAATTGATGCTGCGCTGAGTCAAATGGAAGGTCCTTGTGAGGAAGAAAATAAAAATTCACCAGCACATTCCAAGAAGTAGCCTTCAAGGGGAGCATTTAAATTGGGAATTAGACAACTGAGGTTCGAATCCAACCTCCAACTTGTCCTAGGTGTAGCTTCTGGAAGTCCTAGCCTCGCTAGTCATCTATTTCTTCCTTCACAGGGTTACTAGAAAAGCTAAACAGTATATATAGATCCTACATAACATATGGCATGTTGTGTATACATATATAAAGATGGGTGTACACATATATAAACTATATAACAGTACCTATATGTATATACATTTATACATGTACATACACATGTATATGTATACTGCATGTGTCTCAGACATATGTACATGCACACTTCATTCAGCTGCTTTAGTTCCTGGACAGCTTTTCCTCCTATTTAACTTCTATCATGTATTCCTGGTTTTATTTAATTATTCTAAAAAGGAAGCAAGATTGCTGCTCATTAGTCACGCACTCATTCCATCAGTACATACTGAAGGTCTACTCTGTGCTGGGTTCTCTAGAAAACAGGATGCTGTCTTTGCCCATTAGGAGTTCACAATCTATACTCTGGTGGTTATTTCCACAAGTTAATTCCTATATGAAATTCAGAAGTCTATTTTCCCAGAGTACGTGAAGAAATCTGCCTTGATACCATGATGACAAAGGGCAAATAACTCACCTTCACACTCTGACCTAAAAGTTACATGGCTAGAAACCCCATGAGATTTTAGAGTATTGCTCAGCCAAGGTCAATGTGGGGAGAGTTTACTTCCCTACCCTACTGATAAAGGCCATGAGACTGACCCGGGCCAAAGAAATTCAGCAGTGTAATGTGAGCAGAAGCCCAAAGTGGGCTTGTGCTACTGGCCTGGCTCTTGCACTCTACTGAGCCACCATGAGAAGGGTTTTCTCCAGGAAGCCTCCATCCCTTCACCTGGGCCCCAGAACAAACACCCATGGAGCAAACATGAAGCCACATGGAGCCTGAAGTCAAGGCTAGCTGCTGCCCTGCACCCTGGAGCAGAGCCACCCAGCCTAGATCAGCCAAACCAGTGTCAACCTGCAGAGTCCTGAGCAAAAGAATAAATGAGGTGGTTTCTTACATAGCATTATCGTGGAAATACCTTACCAATGTACAGCCTATGCAGAATCCCAACCAGAAAGCGATTGCCTCATTGAAAGCAATTTGGCACAACTTAACTACTGAAGCATTAAAATGAGATTATGGTACAAAACATGCTTTTCATAGTCAAATCAATCATTCTGTCTCAGCTCCTCTGTGCTTGGTTTCAGCTCTGTATTGAAGGAAATTAACACAAAATAAGTTGATCTTGATGAGTATGATTCAAATCAATAATGTTAATTGGGCTCCTGAGCATAAGGTAAAATGATTTGAAATCAACAAAAGGTTAACATAGCTCTCCCTCATGAAGTACCAACTATGATAAATCTACAGTGGTCTGAAAGTTCTCATTTCATTAACAACACATTTAATATGCTAAAAAGACAGGAACTTTCTCCCTATGAAATGTTCTCTCAGTGCCCACCAGCAGGTTAACTGAAAAGTGCAGGGTATAGCCAATTGTGTGGTTAAGTCATACCTGAACAAGGGAACGTACTCAATGGCAAAGATGTATTTTAAACTTTAATTTTATTATTATCTTCCCATCCTACCTATTTCCCCTTCCTTATGATAGTATATGGAATTATTGGATGTTTTCTTTTATGGCCTATTTTATACCTCATGATATTATTATCTAGCAAAGAAAAAACCATTCAATATTCTTACTGATTATATATGGTACCTGTGGAGGTAGATAGGTGGTAGAGTGGATGGGAAGAGAAATAGCTTTAAAAAAGAAAAATAGCAATGTAGGGTCCCTGTCTCAAAAAATTTTCAGTCTTTTATGCCATATACACTGGCATTGAAAATCCTATAAATAGCAGAGAAGCACTGACAAAAGTGTTTCCCCTGTTGTACATAGGGTCACTGTGAGTTGGACACTGACTCGATGGCACCTAACAATAATGCCCTATAGATGGATAGTAATACACATATAAAATAAGCAATATGAACAAGTCATATTTCCTGGACAATTTTTGGCCACCTGCCTTATAATCCTTTCCAGTCCCTCATCCTAAAATCCTACCAGTGGAGTCTATTCCCCCTGACCACAGTAACTAGTTTCAGAATGGAATATTACCCCATTTAGACCTATCAGGCCAATGGGACTCAATCTGGGGGACTCTATTTGAGTCCTAAAGGAATTGAACTTCCCCTCTCCTGCTTGACTTGTTCCCAGACACACAAAGTCTAAGAAATGTGTGCAACCACCTTGCAATGGAACAAAGTCCCCCAGTAGGGACTTCATCCTTCACTGAGGAAGAATTGCTGAGCGATTGTGAATATACAAACTGAGTTTCTGGCTCCATACATTGTTTAAAACTGTTGCTAAGATAGCTTGAGAGTTTTATTATTGTTGTTTTCTATGACTAGCAACTAAAACCATGTAAATGAGACAACAGCGACCAGAGTGCCAATAAAAGAGATACTGTTATAGACTAGGAAAATCTAAATAGAACCCACAGCAGAAGTAGAATTTGTCCTGAGCCTTGAAATGTGGACACACTAAATCAGTGAGTGGGGAGAAGTAACAATATAACAGAATGAAGAAATAAAGTAAAATTACTGGCGTAGATGATGCCATCAGACTGATAATATGTGATCTTGATGGTGTTTGTGATGATGCTAACAATATCATAATCATTTCCCAGAAAACACTATGCACTCTCTACTTCATTTAGTCCTCACAAATACCCTAAGAGAGACACAAGACCATCCCAACCACACTTGGGGAAAGGGACTTAGAGAGCTTTTGCTACTTCAACAAGGTCACAAAGCATTGATTTAGCCTCACTTAAATCTGAATGAGAATTCTACATCTGCCACTTACAAGCTTTGTGCATCATTTTCACAAATCACTTCAACCTCTCTGAGCCTCAGTTTCTTCAAATCAGGCATAATAATGCCTGCTCACTAAGGTTGTGGGAAGGAAATGAAATAATGCATGAAAAGTCCTTGCTTACCACAATGCCTAGCACAATGTACACACAGGATTCATAAAGAGTAACCATTACCTTTGTTACTGTTTTAAGAAAGAAAAACTAGGTTTAGGACTTATAGTCACAGTAGTGAAGAACCAGGAACAGTAGGTGGAAGTCACAAAGCAGAAGCTTTAGGCTCCATGTAAGAAATATGTTTCAAATATTCAGTGTTTCCTAGAAACTGAATAGATTGCTTTGGAAGGACTAAACCACCAGCCCTGGAGGGTTTTGCTCAACAAAGAGGGTTCTCTGTTTAGGGAGGGCATGCAGGGATTGAGTATTGAGAGTGTGACTGAAGGATGTGGCCCTCAGGGACCTCTGTACCAGTAAGACTTACAAGCCCTCTGAGATACCACTGTCCCGCCAGTTATGTTTCCAGCGAACCCAAAACCAAATGGTAACCAGATTCTTTTCCCACATCCTTCCAGCCCTCGGTCCTTAACAAGACTAGAGATCACTTGTTCATTAAAGAAATGTGAGACAAATTTGAATGGACTCACTACACTCGTGCTATCCTCCAATACTGCAAAAAGCTAATTTCAGCTGTCACTTACTAGAAGTAAAATGACAAATATCTGTAATATCTGTCAGGTTATGAATGCTTTAGAAAGAGTTATGCAGCTGTCAACATTTTGATGACTTTAACAAGAGAAAAGTAAACGAAGAAGAGGAAACAGCATGTCTGTAGAGTACCTAGTTGCCAAACTTCTCTACTACTTCCATTAATAAAAATCAAATTACCTTCATAAAAAATGCACGCAACAAAGACTTCTACAGAAAACCAACAGAGGCAAATCTGTTAATAATCCTGCCAATTCTATAGATGAGATCAGCAGAATTAGCTTTGACATTTCAGTAGAAAGTGACTAATTCTACCAAGGAATGTAAAGTCTTTACTAAACTTCTCACCATCATGATAAAAGAATAAATGTGTAAAATCCCAAGCATTGTTGTTGTTGTCGAGTCAGTATCCGACTCATAGCAACCCTATGTATAGCAGACAAAACACTATTTTCAGTGCTTTTCTGCTGTTCATAGGGTTTTCAATGGCAGACTGATTTTTGGGAGTGGCTTGCCAGGTCTGTCTCCCAAGCCTACAGCACCTAGTGTTCCCAGGCAGTCTCCCATCCAAGTACTAACCAGGCCGGACCCTGCTTAGCTTCTAAGATCTGACGGGATTGGATACCACAGGGCTACAGCTGCAGGCTATCCCAAGCATAGAGAAAGTAATTTTTTATGGTATTTGGGGGTTGATCCCAGGGCCTCATACATACTTTTGCAAGTGCTCTACCACTGTCCTGCACCCCAGCCCCTTTTAACTTTTTATTTTGAGGCAGGGTCTAACTAACGTACACAGGCTGCTTCTGGCCTCAAACTTTTAGTCCTCCTGCCTCGCCCTCCAAAGTCACTTGGATTGCAGGCATGTGCCACTGTGCTTGGCTTAATCATCTTTTTAAGACCTTCTTGTCTCATAAGACAACGTATGCTGGCCATGATGGCACATGTCTGCACTCCCAGAACTCACGAGGCTGAGGCAGGAGAATCATGAGGTAGAGACCAGCCTGCATTACACAGTGAGCTCCAGGCCAGACTTACCCTGTCTCCAAAGTACAAGATTAAAACTTTTCTAAAGAGACAAAATACTATATGTAGGTGACTATGTATCTCAGCTCAACTGGGAGAGTCCCAGTTTATATCCATTATCTTGGCAAAATTATAAATATAGTTTGTATAATGTTATGGCATGTGTATATGTATATTTAGGTATGTGTGTGTGCATGTATGCATGTACACATGTGATTTTTAGATATATGTGGCTCTGTATGTGTATATACAAATATGTGTGCATATCGATGTGTGAGAGTATATGTGTGTGTGCATGTGTGTGTATGTGGAACTCTCTTCCTTGTATAAGTGGATCTCTTCTATAAAATCATTTAGTTTGGGGAGATAAACACTACATTTTACAACAAGGATTTCCATAGTTAAGTGACATTGAATTTTTACCACCCAATTAAACCCAAATAAATATGGAAGGCAAAAATAACCTTATGTTTCATTCACATTTTTATTTGACTACCTTAATCACATATAAACTGAATGTTACCCACAAAACAGCTTCTCTGGGAACAGGGATGGGTGGTCTAATCTTTAGTTTAGAAGAAGGATTTAACTCAGTGGGTAGTTGGCCTCAGCATAAGACTCTAAGCCAAAATCCACACTGTTAATCACTAAGTGACATCCATTTTTTTCAAATGTTCCTGCTGCTTCTCCAGTATCAAAGGAAGACAATAACAGAAAACACCAAATAAAAACAATCTCTGAACCTGAGGTTTCTTCAATGGGCCTGAGTGGTCAGTTTTTGCATTTATAGAATGAGGCTACCCTTGTCCTCAGATCTCACCTACATTCTTTAGGTATCTACTCTGTGCAAAGGACAGTATATCTTGTGGATTCAGTGAACTGTGACTTTTTTAATGAAATGATTGGAAAAAAGTCTGACCATTAAAAATGGATGGGCCTTATTTTTTAAATGTTCTTTCATCTCCATGCCTAGGATAGCTGCAGCTACATTTTTAAGAAGATTCATAAAAATTCTCTCAAACATCCCAGATTCAGGAAATTAAATCACATGGGAATTCTGACAGCCAATGACATCACTCTTTGTGGATAACTGCAAACCAAAAATATCCAAGCGTCTTCTTGCTCTATAAATTAAGTCATTAACAAATATACAGTTTTGGGAGGAAAGAAATGTTCAACAACAAATCAAATTCCATGTAGCATAGGATACTGGCACTATTCCCATGGAAATAAATAAATTCTGTGACAAACCAACTTCTTTTTTCCAATACATTCCAGAGATAGCATATGCTTTTTGGTGTTCTTCATAAATCTGAGAAAATTAAGAGTTAATATGGCATGGTATTTTTGTTAGGAGCTCCAATGTAGTAAATATTCAAATATTAGTAAGAGTAAAGCTGGTGGTACCATGGGCAGGGAAATCTTGAAAGTTCTTCCAGTTTGAGCATCATAGTATAACAGATGCTCTTTCAGATGGTAGAGCCAAAAGGTGGCAAATTTAAAGAGCCACATTTCCCTACTTATGGTTAGAGATATGTTGCTCTTCAGATGTCTGCTTTTTGTTTTATGTTTTGTTTTTGCTGTTGTTTTGTTTTGTTTTGTTTTTGTTTTTGGAAAGCAATAATGACATGAGAGTGCAAAATCATCCCTTTGGGGAACGGGAGAAGAAAAAAGAAATTGAAAGAGGCTAAAATAGGTAACCAGAGCAAGCAGAGATGTAGCTATTTACAGCCAAATGCTATCATCAGCCAAAGGCAGAAGACATCCTGTAGGAGAAAACAAGAAACCTACAATCAGCCCCAAAAGAAATGTTGCCTTTGAAGTGGGAAGTGATAGTGAGTTTGTGCCTGCCCATTGCAAGGAGCTGATGAGATTCAGCCAGATATAGAGAGACCATTCAAGGTGAAAAGAAATTCTTCCAGGAAATCCATTTTCAAATGGGATCTAAAGATGATGGCAATATAAGATGACTAGAAGTGGAAGAAATCACACAGATTATTTCATCTAAACTGTCCTTTAGGATATGGCCTGCAGCCATAGCCCCTAGTGTCTGATCTCATCAGATCTTGGAAGCTAAGCAGGGTTGGGCCTGGTTAGTACTTGGATTGGAGACTACCTGGGAATACCAGGTGCTATAGGCTTGGGAGAAGGACCTGGCAGCCCACTCCTCAAAACCAATCAGCCACTGAAAACCCTATGAATGGCAGAGAAGCACTGACAATAGTGCCAGGCGTGGCACAGTGTTGGGTAGTGTTTCACCTGTTGTATATAGGGTTGCTATGAGTTGGACCTGATTCAATGGCACCTAACACCAACAAATCCTCTAGGATAAGAAACCTGTACTACAGTATCCTATCCCATGTCAGTTCAGATACAGGTTTCATTCTGGCCACACATGAGGAAGAATGTGCACAAGTTTAGGCAAGTCACTTTTTGGAATCTAAAAAGCACACACCTTCCTCCAGCCAAGCACTGAGGAGTAGGGCCAGGCCAAAGAACTAGCGTGGCTGCTGGGCAGAAACACAATTTGGCATGGAGTCAAAGGAGGCAAGCTGGGATCCTTTCCCGAGAAAGGAAGCAAGATCTGAAGGGCTTCAGATCCCTCTTCACCACACATGGGAGTGAGAGACACCAATCAAAACCTTTCCTGTCTAGATCACTGAATGCAGAGAACATTTCAAAAGCCTTGCATCTCTGGCTCACTCTCCAATCCAGCAGGATCGGCCCTTGTGAGCCACTGTGAGCTGCAGGCCACACATTAAGAATCAATGTTCTAAACTGTAGGGTGCAGAGGAAACATGGAACTTCACTGACTAGATCAGAACTTAAAAGGCTCCAGTGATATAAACAACAGTCCAGAGAGGCTCCCACCACATGAAACAGCTATGCCAGTCTTACACAGAGAAACAGATCTAGGACAAGATCATAAAAATCAACTAGCATGGCTGTTTTACAAGTCCTGATCAAAATCAATTTAATAGGCAGTGAGCATAATTTTTTAATGGAACAGAATGGAAAGAAATAAGTTGAAATGTAATGGGAAATATCAAAGTACATTGCGTATAGTAAAGCCAAATACACACACACATGCACGCATGCGCACAATTATAATTATGTGCTGAACTATATTGAAAAAGTGTTTATGAGGGCTCTGTTTTAAAAAAAATGACAAAAAGCAGGGTGCTGTGGCATATGCCTATAATCTCAGTGACTTGAGAGGCCGAGGCAGGAGGATTGCCAGTTTAGGCCAGAGGTAACCTGTGTAACTTAGCAAGTTCCTGCCTCAAAATTAAAAAAAAAAAAAAAAAGTAATGGGGCTGGGGATACAGCTCAGTGATTCAACACTTGCTTAGCATGCACAAGGCCCTGGGTTCAACCCCTAGGGCCTAGGGACTACCGAAAGAAAAAATGTTTAACAAGTTCCTAGTACAGCTTTCTTATTTTCTAAAGGGATCCCCTGCAACCCAGGAAGAATACACACCAGTAACTTGTCTAAGAATGCAAATAGCTAGTGACTGGACTGGCTAAATCAAGGAAAAAAAGGCCCAGGCTCTTGCAATCACCCCCTGCATCCTGTCTGAAGCTCACTCTGTAAAAACCTTCTAAGTCACTATGGTTGCATATGAATCCTCATGAAGGGACCTCGTTGCACAGTTTGTTTTCTTTCAGAGTCATACTTGAGGAAAGTCATTTGCTCATCCTTCCCACTTGTACATTGGAATCCCCAGCATATGCTGCAACAGACCAAGGTCACAGCTTCTTTCTGAAGATGACTTTGGAAAAAACGTACCATAAGATTCTTTTGGGTCTGTTGGCAATGTTTCACAACAGAGAAGAGCAATTAGTAAATGTACCACTGAGATCCTGCTCACTCCCCACCACTTCCAGTATTAGAAATGAATTGGCTCTAAATAAAATGCTTGGCTTTCATTTGTGCCAGTCATGCCCATAAATAATAGACTTTATGGAAATTCCATAGCTCCCTTGGAATTTCACTTGACCTAACTGAACGGGAAGAACCCAAGCTTCCCCACCAGCATTTTCAAAGATTGAAAACTGTGACCAATACCTAGGCTTGCAACCGAACCAACACTGATTCATTCTTCATGATTATATGGAAAGGAAAAAGCTGCTACCCAACCTCTCTGTCCTTCCCTTAAAAGAATAATGTTGCCACTGTCATCTTCCTTTTAAAAAAATTTTTTTTTTGCTTGTACTTGAGGGTTGAAGCCAGGGCCTTGCACATAATTTGCAAGTGCTCTACCACTGGGCTGTACCCCAAGTTCATGTTCTATTTTTTGTCTTGAGTCAGGGTCTCACTAAATTATGCAGGCTGCCTCTGGCCTCAAACCTGTGATCCTTCTGTCTCCACCTCCCTAGTCACTGGGATTACAGGCATAAGCCACCGCGCCTGGTATCACCACTGTCATCTTCATGGTGGCCTCTGACAGCTATCATAATGAAACTGAAGTATGCCAGAATCACTCAGCTATTATGGTCCCTCTGATGCCCACGAGCTGACCCCATGCACAAACTGGGTATCTTTGCTCACACATTTTGGGTCACACATCCCAACATCCAGCACTTCAGCTATTCTGTAGAGTTAATTTAAAAAAAAAAAAAAAAAAAAAAAAAAAGGCAAGACGTCAAGAGAATCCTGCCTTGCAAGACCCTCCTCGTTTATGAACATGCCCTCATTTGGGGAGTAACCTCAACATCACAAATGCCTCTGAATGAACAGAGAATAACAATTATCTAGAGGAGGGGTCTTTTTAAGGATAACTTTATTCAAGAGGAGAAGGCACAAACTGTAGCATTCAATCACTGGGTGATGACACTTATTTAGATAGTGATAGTGTTCTCCAAAGGAAAAAAAGAAAAATGAAACACTAGGTTTCTATATATTTATATATCAGAAGGAAACCACAAGAAGAAACTTGCATGAGATATAAGGAACTGAATGTTTCAAACATACTGCTTCTACCTTATCACTCTTATCTGTTACAAAAAAAATACAAACAGCTGCATTTAAAGATAAGGGAACAGAAAGGTGTTGTGTATGTTGCCCAGATGTTTCTAAAATCTGCTCTCTGTTAAACTTATCTCCCCAGAACTAAAGACACCTCTAATCTTTTCTAATGGCTTAATCAAATGAAATAAATAGCTTGGTCAAATATCTTCTTTAAAACTTATATTACTAGTTGCACACATATACACATGTGCACACACCCCCACGAGCAGGGATAGTCTTCAGTACTTACCCAGGAAAAGACTACTCTTCATGTAAAAACATTATGTGTATATTTTCTCAAACATAGCAAGCTGGAAAACACATCTGTTAAGATTTTAAAAGAGTGAATCCTTTTGTTTCCTTCATCACCAGTCTTTTCATTGCCTTCACAGCAAGTTAGAGCCCCTTATATTCATTCATTACTTCCAATATTTATTGTATTCCTACTACATGTCCAGTATTCTTACTATGCGTTTAAAAAGGAGGGAAAGAGTAAATAAATGGAAAAAATGATACAAATAGGAAGTCAGAGAATGATCTGAGAGATAAAAGATGGAAAGTTGTGAAGAAGGGTCGTATAAAAGGTGAGGAATGAGAATAAAGAAAGAATATTGACTATCTGTCCAATTGAGGTCTCAGGCCCTAATCACATCCCCAGACACAAAGGTCACGGTGCAGAGAAAAAATATTTTATACCCAATTTGTTACCCTTTTGTGAGCTGGTTTCAAATTTCTGCTTGGCAATTCATCATTGCCGAACACAGAATTCAGAGTCAAAGGGCCCTTAGAGAAGGTATAGGTTTATATCCACGCTTTGTCCTGAGACTGGGGGCCACTGGAAAGCAGGATCCAGGTCTCACTGAGTCTCAGTACTGACCTAGCCCTGCATGAGCAATGAGCAAGGGCTTCATCATTCAACAACTTGGTATTGCTAATAAAGTCAAGACATACAGTACCAAAAAATTATACACCTGATTTCTGATCCGAAAAATGAAAGTATTAATCCAGGTGACCTCAAAGGTCTTTGTGATGCTAACATTCTATAAGCTACCATCAAGCTAGACAACAGGATTTTCAGATTTCCACTTAGGCTACATTTTAGATGAAAGCAATGGCTTAGGTGATAGTTCGTGCCTCCAGCTAATTTTTCCTTCAATCTCACAGCCATGAGACTCTCACATGTAACTGGTACTCCAGCAAAAAAAAAAAAAAAATTAAGACAGGGTCTCACTACATACCTCAGGCTGGCCTCGAACTTGCAATCCTCCTCCCACAGCCTCCTAAGTGCTAGATTTACAGATTTGCCTCACTGCCCTTGGCTGACACCACCCTCTTTTTTTAAAAAGAACATGTCAAGGAAGCACCTGGCTTCTGTCAGATCCCACATCAAACACCATACACACAGGCCAGGAAGTAGAGAAGGAGCAGGCTGGGCTTTGTTTCTGCGTCATTTGACATCATTTAACCTCCCAAAAGCAGTAACAGTCTTTACAGGCAAAAAAAAAAAAAAAAAAAAAAAGAATCAGTTTGGATTGTCAGGCAGACCCTGAGGGGAACTAGGACCAGTCAGAAGCCAGTGGTGAAAAGAAAATACACAAGTAAGCTTCACAGTGAGGAAAAGAACCGGAGGCCCCAGTGGCTAGACTGAACATTTTTATAAAAAGGGAAAGGTACCTGAAGGTTAGAGAAAACTAAAGTCTTCCAAGCGGCCTTGCAGACGAGTACAAAGAAAATAATCTTTGAATCCTTATTGTCACTCCCCCATAAAATCTCAGAGGAACCATTTGCTATTTGCCAACATTGCCCCTTTGCTAAGCTTGTCTAGGTAAACCAGGGAGATCTCACAAGGCCACTGATTCCACAACCAAAACATTCTTCCCTGACAGCCACACAAGAAAAGAAAAGAACCTACTTTAAGATCATGGTAGTGAAGTTGAACCCACTCATTTGAAATCAGCTTCTCAGACAGGTGACAACTACCAAGTTTCTTCTAGATTTTTGTCACAGAGTTGTTGTTGTTGTTGTTGTTGTTGTTAGGTGCCATCAAGTTGTGTTTGACTCATAGCAACCCTTATAGTGTTTTCAATGGCCAATTGTTTCCGGATTGCCTCAGGAGTGTATTGCCATGTCCCTCTCCCATTTTTGCATTCCTGGGAATCAAACCCAGGACCTTAGAGACTGCAGAACAGCACTCTATCAACTGAGTTAAAAAGCGTAGCCTGAGGGAAATGGAGCCACCTCACATGAAATAAGAGGTCTGTCTACCAAGGCCTTAAAGGAATTGCATAGGTTACAATGCTCCTCGTATGAAAAAATAACTAGAAAACCAAGGGTCAGCTATAGGGTGGAAAGTCCTTTTATAAAGGTGATTTTCTTCTTAAACCTTTCCCAGCTCTTTGATGCACACATACAGCATGTGAACAAGTGTCCTCTTGAAGGGAGAGTGAGGTGGGAATGTTCCAGGGAAGAGGCTCAGAAGCCTAGGCTGTCTTATGGGATGTTTCTCAAAGGAAGAAACAATAACAAACAACACTCGGAGGGGAAAGGACTCAGGCCAGGAATACTTGGAACCATCTGGAGTTACCACTATGGACCAGGGATGCCAGACACCTTTTCCAGGCCTGGGACAGAAGTGAAGTCATGGAAGGTGAAGAGCTGAGAGACCCATAAACATGAAGCTAGGTGGGGGAAACATGGGCTTTTGTTACACAATTTTCTTGAGCTTGTGGTATGCTTAAAGACTCCAGTGATAAATTTAAACTTAAAACGTTTCAAATGTTGAAGAACCTAATATTTTCTCACTTCCTTCTTGGAAGGAAGCCTAGCAGCCTTGAATCTAGAAGCCCTATAAAACCTCATCATCCCTCAGCCACTGTCACGGCCACAGGAAGAAAACCTGGGGCAGCTCCCCGGTCCAGGCAGGACTGAGAATTCTGAACGAAGCTTCAACTCAAAGGAGTCTCCAGGGAAGAAGGGAAACATGGAAGGGTAGGCTGGAAACATGGCGGTCTACAGGGAAGCAAGGAAGAAGCAGAGAGACAGAGAGGAGCCAAGGCATGAGGCCACCCAGTTCCTAATCAACAGAGGCTCCTCAAGGTGAAGAAGCCAGACCTCCACCCCTCCAGAGGCCTAAACTCATGTCCTGCCCTTGGGAACTATAAGACACCCCTTTATTCATTCATATCTTCTCACTTCCTCCTCTTACTTAACCTGATTTTAGTGCCTCACAAACAAAAGGAGCCCAGACTAAGACAAAGGAGGAAGAAGAGAGAGCAAAATGGATGGTCAAGCTGCCAGGGCTGGAGCAGTCAGCATCTAAAGGAAGGAACACCCTCTGCCCTGGGCCTCTTTGGAGCCAGGAAGAAGACACACTAGAAACAGGTGGCCAGTCCTCACTTGGCCTTCTTATCCTCTCTCCACCTCATCTGAACCTAGCCAGGTCACTTTGCCTGTTTTCATGCCTCACAATTTCTCTGCAGAATCTAGAAGGGAAATTTATGTAGTGCCCTATCCCCTGCAAAAAAAAAAAAAAAAAAAAAAAGTCATGTTTTTCTTTTTCCTTTTAACTTTAGAGTATTTGTTAAGGAATGATATGGTCTAGGAAAGGGGTGAGGGAAGAGTCATGCTAGAACTCCTTAAAGCTTTCTTCTCTCCCGCAGGCTTCTAAAACAGGCCTTGCACACTTCAAAGTCACTTTAGAGCTTACAAAGTAAACACACATGCAAGTTATTCATTTTTGCTCATGAAGGAGGTTTCATTTTCCTTCCTTAAAGGTCATTTATATTAATACTCTGGGAACAAGTGGCCAGAGACTAAGCAGGGACATTACTGACAAGGCTTTATAAAAAGGCAAATGTTGCTTCCACTATCATATCAAATCTACTTAACACCTAACAACGTTTCATTAGCTAACAAGACATTTCCTTTCAATGAATGAAAACTATAATAAAGAGTTACAATATTTTAAAAAGTAATGAATGTAATTTTTGCTCTATTTTATGTTGCTATAAAAGAAAGGGCCTTAAGTGTACTTCTCATCTGCTCCTCTTCTTTAACCACCATAATTTATGCAGATAAATGCTAGATGAATTGCACCAAGAACACTACTCAGATTACTACTCATAAAAGTACTTAGCCATCATTTTCTTTTTCTCCTATTTATATGTCCTTATATTATAAAAATCAAGTTACCAACATTAAAAATGATATATTGTCACCAAAAAGTACTGAGGCATAACACCGAATAATAAATTATTGATGTTTGAAGGTTAAAGCCAAGTTTAAGAGATAGCAATGCTTTTGTTACTCTGGACCCCATTAAAACTGTAGTTGGCTGAGGAAAGCTTACAAGTGACAAAAATTGACACCTTGCTAATGCTATCAGCCTACAGATTTAATGCAAAACTCTAAAGTACTGTCAAGGGCAGATCAGCATCTCTGATAATTCACAAAATAATTTGGTTTTACATAATAGGTATAATGTCACGTGACTTAGAAAGCAACCTTTGCTGTCTAAGAACAGACATAGGGAGGCATCCTGTAGCTTTTCCAGCCTTCCCAGGACCTCAGCCTATGCTAGGCTCAGGTTAAAGGGTCAGGACCAGCTTCATCAAGAAGACTCTTACAGCCAGGCGCAGTGGCGCACACCTGTAATCCCAGCGGTTTGGGAGGCGGAGGCAGGGGGATCGCAAGTTCGAGACCAGAGGCAGTCTGCGTAACTTAGTGAGACCCTGTCTCAAATAAACTAAAAAAATGGGCTGAGGGCACAGCTCAGTGGTCCAGCACTTGCAGAGCATACAGGCATGAGGCCCTGGGTTCAACTCCCAGTACTGCAAAAAAAAAAAAAGAAGAAGAAGAAGACTCTTACAATCCCATTCTCTTACCCATTTCCTCCAAAGAAACTCATAGGAACAAAAATATTTCTCCTTTGGAAAACCACTGTTGTGTCCATTACCATTTCCAAGTGCTCTGTCAGGAACTAAAAAGGGTGAAGAAGAAAACACTATTTGTCAGCATCTCACACCAAAATGAAAGTCCTTCAAAGTCAACACAGTGATTAAGTGATTATGTGCCTTCGGAGACATTTCTGGATTTGTGCCCTAAATGGAGGGAAAGGAGTCTCCCAGAATCTAAATCCTTAACGGTAAAGACTAGACAGTCTGCCATCAAGTAGATGAATGGAACATATTTGTTGTCTATAATACGAAAGTAGCAATTCCTAATGAGTGTTCTTTGGAGTTCCCACATTCTTCATCATTGCAAACTTTGTGTTAGAACACTTCAGGAAAGTTGAGGTGATCTGCTTTATTAACTAAACATCACTAGATCACTAGTTAAAGGTCATTTAAATTTAAATGAAGTATAGTACCACAATTCCTATTCCGTTTGGAAATTAATTCATTCAAAACTTTTTTTTTACTGAGCACCTACTCTATATGAGATGTTGCTGTGGGAGATGGGAATGCAGGCATAAAAGGACAGGGAAAAAGGCTTGCCTTCATGGTATTATACTTGTGGATAAACCTAAGAGTGATACTATGGGTTGAATACTTCTAATCCAAAAATCCAAAATCCAAAGCTTCTGAGCATGTACAGTTTCAGAGTTTGAATTTTCAGATTAGAGGTTCTCAACTGGCAAACGCTGTGTAAATATTTCAAAAAAAAAAAAAAAAAAACCCAAAACCTCTAAAATCTGAAACACTTCTAGTCCACAGCATTTTGGATAAGGGATACCCAGCCTGCGTAAATCATGAACCCCATCAACAAATGTTCACTGATGGCCAGTACAGGACTGGCAGGCATGGAGCACTTTGTCCAGAGTTCCCACACCAGTGCGCAGGGGGAATCCTGAGCATACCTAAGGTACATTATCACAGAGGCAGGCCTGAGAATCCTCAACAGAACATGCCAGGTGGGCAGCGATCTCCAATGAATCACAGCAACTGACCAAGAGAGAATGTGTTTGCCAAGATTCTATGGGAATCACAAAAAGCTGAAGCTATAGTTATCCTACTAAGCTTCCAGTCTATCTGAGGAGAAAAGTCTTTCATAGAAAAGAAAAACAAAAGAAACAAGTTCTGGTGCAGGCACAGTGTGGATAAATGTGAGGGAAGTAATCCAATTCGGGAATGGTACCGACCACAAGGATGAAGGGCAGGGGTAGATTTGCCAAGAAGCTATTGGAACTTTGGCTTCCATGAATTTCATTTGCACTAGTTGCTTACAGAGTCCTAGGAGGGCCCTAGAAATTTGGGGTATTTGGTTCTGATTTTGGAGGAATTGAGTGGTGGCATTAATGGGTGCTAGTGGCAGTGGTTGTTTTTAAGGAGTAAGGATGTGCTTTCTTCTGCATTACCTATTCATAATGATTCTGTTTCTAGTTAGCATTAAAGACCAAAGCCTAGAAAAATCCTACTTTAAGCCATGCTTGGTGGTACATACCTGTAATCCCAGCAATTTGGGAGGCTGAGGCAGCCTGCACAATGTAGTGAGACCATCTCAAAATAAAAGGTAAAAAATAGGCTGGAGCTGCAGCTCAGTCATAGAGACCTTGCAAAGCACATGGGGTCCCTAGATTCAATCCTCTAGTACTGAAAAAATATATATTACTTTAAAAAATGAACAAAAAGGCATGGTATATTGATAATAAAATAATGAGTAAAATGTAATAAATTGTAAATATAATAATAAGTATAAATCTAATGATTAATTAAGTTTCATCATCTATAGTTAAAATAAAGAGCTTATACCAGATCATACCCATGGTTTCTTCTGGCTCCCCTGGTGTTCCAAAGCACAAAGGAGCAGAGTAAACAACCTACCCAACAGAGACAGCCTGGGTGGAAGACACTTTCACTGGAATTAACACTAAATCTCACCCAGTAAACAGACACACCCACTTTAATCTACATTTTTGAACCTTAGTGGGGTTCTTGGTGGGGTTATGAGATCACTAGAAAAGGACAAATATCACCAAATACAGACCAGAAGCAAGGAAAGGAGGGAGATTATACAGCATAGTCTAATTATATTTCTAATGAAAGTTGTATTTTATTATATCACATAGTTTAATAAAGAAAACATTCACCTTGAGATTCTTTGCTTCCTAGAGAATAATAGATATTTACATCCATACAAGATACTTTCTCCCTCTTTATACCAACCACCTTTCAGGACAAAAGGTAGCTAACTGTGTTAACTTGTATTGATTAAACCAGTACTTATTTTGTAAGAGGGGGCCCACGGATAGGTCTTTGAGAATCTACAGATAGGAGAATTTCACAATTTTAGGTCTAGGTCCTAATGATAAGATTAAATACTAAATAATTCTGGGTTTATCTGGACTTTTTAAAAAAGTATCTTATCACAGAGCACTGCTATGCAATTCAAGTACCTGTATTTGTACTGTTTTATTCTTAATGTGTTGGTTACTAGGCTGGGCTAATATCAAAACAACTACTAACTACCCAAACACCAAACTCTTACCAAACCTCCTTTTTACTTAGAGCTTATGATTTCTTTCTTGCCCTGATATTTTAAAATTAAAAGATATTTTTAGCTGGGCACAGGGGCATACACCTATAATCTCAGCAACTCAGAAGGCAGAGTCGGGAAGATCGTGAGTTCCAGGCCAGAGGCAACCTGCACAGCTTAGCAAGACCCAAAATAAAAAATAAAAAATAAAAAAGAGGCTGGGGGTACAGCTCAGTGGTAGATCATTTGCCCAGCATGTGAAAAACCCTGGGTTCAATCCTCCTGTATAACCAAAGGATATTTTCATTTGAATCAGGTTTTTGTTTTCCTATTTTGTAGACTGTGGTTGACTTGGTACCAAGATAATGTATACTGCTTTGATCTTATTATATTTATTTCTAGGGCAAGTTGTGTTTTACTCCAGTACAAGGAGTAGTGTACCACAGACCCATCATCTCTTGTCTGAAAACCCTGTGGTCATATATCTAGAGGGCAGTTCTGATCATTTTCAGCTTTTAGAAAGGTTTACATATTATTTGAGCTAATCTTGCCAGCAGGTATTCTTATTTCTATAGTGAAAGACAGGAATATTCACGCTTTTAATTAGAGGATAATTTTTTCAACTAAAGTAAAGTCATTACTCTCATTCAAATATAAAGTGAACATATGCAAAACATTTTACTGAAGCTGTTCATTAATGAGAGAACTGGTAAAAACAAAAGCAAAAAAAAAATCAGATGAAAGAATTCCAAGTACTACACATACCCAGGGCAAGCAGGAATGCTGAAATGAAATTACAACTAGATACAAAGTAGGTATCCACAGGGCAGGAAACAATTGCATAATGCAGCACCCAATTCATTTGCATTTCTATGGGCTAAAACTGTCTGCATTCCTATCGGTTGCCTACAACTTACAGATTTGTAGACTGGCTCTATGATCACTTAGGCAGGTACCCTAGACAGGACACTCAGGGCTCTTTTCTCCTGATTTCAGACTTTCACAGTTTTTCCTAACATAACACAAAGTGAAATGGATAAAAATTACAATTTCTTAAGACTTCAGGTCAGGCTTTGTTCTCTAGAGCTAGGGCATCAGAAAGGTATTTTCAAGACTGTTTTCAGAACTTTGGGGTTTGGGTCAATTGCCCATGAAGGAAATGATGGGGATGGTATTTTGTTGTTGTTGTAATTTTGTTTTTGTTTGTTCTTGGAGTTCTGTCTTGTTTCTGTTTCCACTTTACCCATAGTATCTCATGATGGTTCCAATGTGAGGAAATAACATATTTTGGGACAAACTCTCCTGCCAACGTCAAGGCACTGCAGAATCAAAAGCACACAGATGTGCACTCTCAGCTAACAAGGCTCTGCCCCTTCTGGCTGGGGCAAATCACCTGTCCCTTGGAGGCTCCAGTTCTCATCTGTGAAAAGGTCTCAAAGGTCTTCCAAGTTCTAAAAGGCCAGAAGTCCCCCACTGACAACACAAACCTCCAGGATCGTGACTTGGCACATGAAGAAAATATTCCATTACGTGCCTGATAAAAAATCTTACAGACTCCTCCCCTCTATCAAATCTCCAGGCAAAAATCTGTTCTACTATGAAGGCTTCCTTTATAAGTATAGACCTGAGTTCAAATTCCAGCTCTAGGAAGTAGTGGCTAGGTGATCCTGAGCAAGTTACTAATCATCTCTGGGCCTCGATTTCCACATCTGGAAATGGAAAATAACTCAGAAATCTCAAGGAGCTGCTGGGACTGGGACTGCCTGGCTTTTCCATTTCCTTACTTCCTCTTCCAGTGATTCCATGATGATATCTCCTTTAAAAATTCTGTACACAGTGGGAACTTTAAATTTTATACTTGAATACACTTCTCCCAGATATTCAGGTAGATTTACAGCATGTACATCCCAATTCCTCAAAATCAATGACCACGACTTCAGTCCCCCCCACAACCCCCACTGGGCCACAGTGTTTCAACCATTTTTGCCTTATCCTTTGATTTTTTTCAGCCTCCATGAAACTTCTCCCTTTCTTCTCCTTTCTTTTCCAGGTCATCCTCCACACCTCAGTTCAGGAATTACATCTCCATGTAGACTTTTCTGATGCCCTTAGGAAGGGCTGGTACCCTTGGGTGGCACCTGTAATTACCCTCTCCCCTCCTACCCCATGAGAGAACACAGAGCAACACTGGTTTGGGATTCCTGTGCTTTCTCATAGAACATGAGTTCCTCTGGGCAGACTTAGAAAACCACACAATTCTGCATCCCCAGCATGAAGCCCAGAGCCTAGCATATAGTTAGTGCTCAGCACAGATTCCTGTGGAACTGAATTCAATTCCTCTCTCATCCTCAAATGTAGGGATTTGCCCATGAGACATGAACACTTGATGCCACCTCCTGACTATGTGAGGGAGGAAATGGAGAAGTTTCTGTCACTTGAAATTTGTCACTATTGGTATTAGAAAGAGGTGGCATGGAGCTATAGGTTCCAGGGGGAAGGAGCCAGGACAGGAAGAAAAAGAGGAGACACGGGGGAGCCAGGGAGCCCAGAGACAGAACACACACATCAGCAGTCTAGACCAAGCATAAAAACAGCCACATTATCAGGAGTGGAGGCTGGACCAAGTCTAATCATGGCTGATTAGAGCCACAGAAGGAACTTTGAGAGAAAGAGCTCAGGGAGACAGATGGGAAGACTGTGCCCTCCTCTCCTCTTGGACAGACACATGTGCACTTGACATTTGGAGAAGCCCCAGAGTCAAGACAAAGGCTGAACCTTGCTCTACTCAGGGCCTCACCAATAGCTCTCACTATAGAACCTACCAATCTTATGAACTCCATCACACCATGCTAGTGGGCCAAAAGAAAGTCTTGAGTTGCATCTACATGGGAAACACAGAGATAGGAAAGCACAGGCAGGCAGCAAATGGCAGACCAAATAACAGACAAGAAGGCAAAGGCAAGACAAGGAAGGCAAAGGCAAGACCAGGCAGTCCCCTGGTGTGACAGTGTGTTACCTCCACAGACTGCAGATGTCTCAGAGATCTGCAGCAGCCAGAGGATGAAATGGAACAAATCCAGCCAAACAGACCTATGTCCTAATACTGTGGTTTGCACCCTGGCCAAACAAAATTACCTGGGGGCTTTTGAAGCTACAGATGGCCCAGGTTCCCACCTAAATTAACTACTGGTACCCAAGGACTTCCTCTTCACTAGACAGGGGTCTTTTACATACTGCTATAGGGAAACCTATAGGCCCTTCTTCCATCCAGGCAACCCCAAATCCTCTAACAGAAGGACAGCTCCAGCCCAATGCAGGCGGGAGGAGGAAAGCTGCTGGTAGACACAGGGTCCCCATGAGGCTCCAACCCCACCCCATCCCTGCCCTAAGAGTTCTCCGTGAAAAATACCACAGATTTCCCCAGAAAATGCCACCCTAGCCTCTCCCTAAGAATAGCTTGGCTTCCTTCAAGGGGTCAGAGCCATGGCCTTCAGAAAGAAAAGCATCAACAAAACTCATGCCAAACCAGGCTCTCCACACTTAGATCAGCCTGATCTAAAATCCACACATGCTTTCAGAAATAAGCCGTGTCTTCTAGATAGAGTTCAGGAGGAGACCACGGCTCTGCAAAACGCCAGCTCCAATTCCCCAATGCTTCATGTGCAGGAGTTCACATTAATTATTACTTTACCAAATGAAAAGTGAGCTATGTCCTTCTGTCATTTGGCCAGGATATGCTCCAGGCTGCCCAAAACGAGCACATACCCAAATGCAAAACTATGTGGGAAGGCCACAAGATGTCCTCACCAGCAGCAAGACACAAATGTCACTTCATAAATCAATAAGAAACTCCAAAAAGGCAGCCAGGTGAAAAGACAAGCTACACTGATGAAATGTTTTCTTAATTCACCTCATTCAGGGTAATTGATTTTTTTTTACTTCACGAACAAGTAATTTTTAATGTAAATAATAAACTCAGTTAACCATGTATTCTCACTGCATATAGAATGACTGTTTTTATCTGAATTAATTAGGTGATTTTTCACTAATAAAGGTTTGTTGCTTTTACTTAAGACTTTGCTTTTAATCAAATCCCTTCCTACCCTCATCCTTGGGCTGGGCTTTAGCTCAGTTGGTAGAGCATCGCTCTGCAGTCTCTGAGGTCCTGAGTTCGATTTCCAGCACGACAAAAATGGGAGAAGGATGTGGCAATATACCCCCAAGGCAATCCCGAAACAATCAGCCATTGAAAACCCTATGAGGGTCACTATGAGTCACACACGACTCGATGGCACCTAACAACAACCTTCATCCTCATCCCACTATTGAGATGAAACAGAATGTAGTGGAGGTGGGTTATATGTTCTCATGTATGTATCTTCCCAAAGGATCATCAGTGATAAAACCCACAGCATCAACATGTGATCTACCCAGCCCTTGGGTACAAATTCTGACCCCTATTTAGGATGTGTTTCAAATTCATTTTATTTCTAGATCATTACAACTAGAAGGCTCAACCAAAATCGCAATGTATGTGTTACCACCACATGACTTTACACACTGTAGTTCACACTTTAAAGGGTGAATTTGATGACAATGGGTAGGCAATTCTTGCTACTTTGCTGGGGAAATTAAATAACTCTCCTTTAAAGAGAACATTCCATTTGGGCAAAAGAAGAGAGTTGGTATTTTCCCTGTTTCTTATCTCTAGGTTTCCCATCTGACTTAGGAGGCTGGGAGAACAGGGTAGGGGAAAATGAAATTACTTTCACATCCTGTAATTTGTCTGGTATATTGGAACTGAGAAGTATTCTTACAAAACCTAAGCCTCGGTCCTCTTTTTTTATTATTTTAGTTTTGAGCACTTCATTTTTTCTGGAATAGAATTTTTTCAGCTGTTTTAAGCAAGTTTTTACAAAGTACAATGAAAAGGTTAAAAAAAATAGTTTCAATTTCACTCTTCTCTCCATAGGAAAAGCCAGTCTTTACATCATGTACAATCTCTTTGGCCAGATACAGGTGCCACACCTGTACACATGTGTATGTCACCTATATGAAAATTCCTTGTCCCCCTTCTCCAAAATCTTACAGATCTAGCCAGAATGTCATAGAATGACAGTCACTTATAGCTCCAGGCTTGGAGGGAGGCCCTTAATGATCATGTCTTCCAGCTCCTTGCTACTCCAAGTGTGGGCCTCCAAGGAACAGTATGTGCGTCCTTTGGAAGTTTGTTACAGATGTAAATTCTCCGGCCCCAGCCAGACTTCCTGAATCAGAAACCTACATTTTAACAGGCTCCCCAGCAGATGCATGTGCACAGCCAGGGGTGGGGAGCACAGATCTAATAAAAATTCCCACGTGCACTAGAAGCAATGTCTTCTTCAAGAAGATCACTTGGCCTCTCTTCTAATCCTCCCATAGTCCAGGGACGTAGCTGGTCTGTAGAACCCTAGCAGATGCCTTGATGGTCTTCAGCAGAGCCCAGCATCTGCTCCTCAGGCCAGGCAGTCACTAGAGGAAGCAGAAGAAGCACTGAGGGGTGCAGGGGGGACATCTCCCCCAGCAGAGCCAAGCCATTAACTAAGGCCTGCCCTGGTACTGGCGAAGCAGTCACGCTGGAGGCTCCTGTCTGCTGGGGACTGGCGTGAGGTCTGAGAATCTGCGTAGCCTTCTCCATGGCTCTGCCCTGCTGGCGTTGATTGCATATGATTAATGATTTAAAGGAATAAAAAGAGAAAGGTCAACTTCTGAGTTCAAGACAGAGCAGCTACATGGGGAGTAATTAAGATACTTGTGTAAGCATGATTAATAAGCACACGTGGGCACTCTCAGCAGTAAACAAGATGCAAGCAGATGGTTAGCATGGAAAAGGCTTTCGTTTTTTTCTTTCCTAAAAGCAATTTTTCAGCAGCTTGAAACTTGGCTCTTGAATTCTTTTCCTCCCCCCAAGTCTCATAAAACTCATTATCCCCACAACCTTAATAAAATAAATAAATAATAATAAAAATAAAAACCTCTGTGGTGAACCTCTTTATGCTCGCTCATTCTCTCTTTCTAGACCCTTCTTATTTTATTTTTGCAGATAACTAGAGTTTGCTTGTAAAATGGATACGACTCATCTTTGTTCCTTGCTCCCTCTTCTGCCAGGTGTCCTGTGAATTGGTGAGCCTGACAAGGTGGTTCACTGCAGAGCCTTTTAACTCCCACCCACCGCTTCTCCCCCCAGCCCTGATAGGCAGAACAGAGGCATCAACGGTCGCATTTCTGGAGAGTGCTGGCAGGCAGGTGTCAGAGCCGTCCAGCCGGCACCCCTCTCCAACACTAATCAGCCCCGGTGTTCTTTTACAATCCATATCTAATTCGCAGGTTTCATTCTTTCTGAAAAACAATTACTAGGTTTTGAAGTTCATTGTGCATTTACTCAACTGTCTCTTCACATTAACGTAAAGTGGGAACAAGAAAAAATAGAGTCAGCAGGGAAGGGACATCAAAAGATGTTAAGAGTAGATGAAGGCTTTATTTTAAGAGTAATATAATTACAGATGTGTGCAATATTTTACAATAAATGGAACACAAAAGGTATACCTTCAAGATTGTGTGTGTGTGTCTGTGTGTGTGTGTCTGTGTGTGTGTGTGAGTGTGTGTGTGCAGAGAGAGAGAAAAAGAAAGGCAGAGACACTCAGACACACACATTCCTAAAGAGAGGGGAAGGGAAAGAGAAGGCCACTTATGATATCAGAAAACAAAAAGATTCTCTTAGGATCAGCAGTATAGTATGTGTCTCACTTAGCAAAGAGCAAGAAAATAACAGCAATAACAGAATAGAAAATCTTCACTTTCTCTATGTTGGAGGGAGGAGAAAGGTGGAGCAAGGGAAAGAGAGAGAGAGGCACAGAGGGAAAGAGTAAGAAAGAAATAGGGAATGGAGGAAGGGGAAAAAAGTAGAGGGAAGGACGCTGGGACTTAGGCCAAAAATGGAAAGAGAATCACTAGCCTTGAGGAAGAAGGTGCCATCAACCTCGTGCTTCTCCTGAATTCTAGGCCTTGAACTTCCCGAGGGGCACAGAGAGTTGATTTCCCTGGACCACTCTTGCTTGGCAGGGCCAGATGCATGTTCCTTGCCATGAAGGTGCTGTCTGCCTCTCTGGCCACCTGAGCAGAGCAACCAGCCCAGAGTGGGCCTGTTCTCAGCCAACCCTGAGAGCCAACCATCTCCCCTCCTGCCACTGGGCGCTGTCCCTGAATGCTTCCCCACTCCTAGTAGATGCCAATTTGGACTCCCAGTGTGGGTTGACGTCACTCAGTCTACATGGCCCAGGACTGGGAAGAGCACAGGTGTCTGAATCTGTCTCTCCATCACCGCCACCAGGAAGAACGAGACACTAAGCTTCCCCCCAGGAGATTCTAAGATGATCAACACAATGCATGGCCACATCCCTCAAACATTTTGATGCTTTATACTGAATACCACCTTTGTAATTCTAAAATTAGCCATTTTTGAAAGGCTTAATAAAAGTTTTCAGAGAGAAAAATGCTTAAAACACACTAGGTCAAAGTACAAAGTACAATGAGATTATTTCCTGCAGAACTTCCTGATCCCTTTTAGATTCTAATATGCTCCATGAAGCATCTATGGGGATATAGTACCTTGCTTCCCAAACTCACGACTTCAGAAGTCCCCACCCCAGAGCTTGGGTTCCATGGAACATTCTTTGAGAAGTGAACTCTACCTTTCAAAACTCCTTTCTATTTGAAATAGTACTTAATTCACCCTGTATCTTTTCCCTTCCCCAGCCCAAGTACACTAGTCTTACATGATTATTGTGATTATTGTTCAGAAATCTGTTTTCTACCCCTTGTGCCATTTTTTCACCAGCCTTCCCCACTCCCATATTTTCACAGTGAACGGTGGTAACTTCAGAGCATCAACACGGCTCCCACTCACACTATACAAAGGAAAACAAGCTGTGCACCTTGCATTCCCTTTAACACATGTCCAGATGACCCTGGGCTTTTTCCTAGTCACCCCACATTATCAGTGAGTGTCACCTACAGTGTCTCCCCAGGGGATTCATATCCATTTTTTACTTGCTGCAAGTTGATTAGGAACAGTTTTTGCAATGACAAAAAGCCCCAAACACTGTGTATCAGACAGAAGGGGGGAAATACAGGGCCTACATCTGGCAGGGTCTACACTCCCACTTTACTTACTCCTCCCTCAGGATGTGCTGTTGAGAAGAACCATGGCAGAGAATATACATTGAAGTTCTTCACAGTCAAAGAAAAGGACAGTAGGAAAAAAAATCAGGAAAAATAAAAAATACTCTCATTATAACAATCCACACTTAGTCTAGGACTCATTATTCTGCATCTACAGTGCTTGAACTGACTCCCAGCCTCCTCTCTAACTCCAGAGTCCCCTCCTACAACCAAATTTAAATTTTATTACAGGTCAGATACCACTTCCATTGCTTGTAGCTGTACCAATGTGGCATCTGAACCCATCAGATCTCGGAAGCTAAGCAGGGTCAGGCCTGGTTAATACTTGGATGGGAGACTGCGTGGGAACACCAGGTGCTGTAGGCTTGGGAGAAAGACCTGGCAGCCCACTCCCAAGAAACAATCAGCCACTGAAAACTCTATGGACAGCAGAGAAGCACTAACAATAGTGTCTCGCCTATGGTACCTAGGGTCACTATGAGTCGAACACCGACTCAACTGCACCTACAAACAACCACCATCACCACCACCTCTACTGTTCCCCTCCTCTACCTGACCACACATTTAATCCTTACAGCAATCTGAAGACATGGACACTGTTACCCTCATTTTATAGAAGAGAAAAATGAGAAACAAAAATAGTTAAGTAACTCACTTAAGGTCACATAGCTAGCAAGTGGGGGATCTGGAAGTTAGAACCCCAGGCAGCCTGGTTCCCAGTTCCAGGATCAGTGCTCGCCTGTGTGCCATGGCTCTCCCACTCGTGTCCCAGAGCCCCACTGCCCAGGTACCATGATGCTTCCTCACAAACTCACCTTCCATTCTTCTCTCTCCTCCTCCTCCCAGCTCTAAGACCCTCTGACCACTCTGAATGCCACTGTCCTTTCCTGTGTACTCACGGTGTGCACCCTGCTAAAGTGAACCATGGTTCCTGGTCTTCAGCATTGTTTTCAGTGTGTTGGTTAAGTTGGTCTCCTTGACTAGACTGTAAACTCCTTGAGGTTTTAGATAGTTGCTAACAATTTTGTACCATTCAGATATACTGATAAAAAAATTGAAAATCTACAAAAAATAATAAATCAGCAGCTAACAGGCTGAATAAACAGATGGCATCCTGCTGCTGCTACCCAATGTCTTCACTGTGCTGGGCTTTCACTTGTCCCAACACTGTCTCCAAATCCTCTTCCACATCTCCTTCCTGAGGAGCCCAAGTTTCCATTTTATTGCCTCTCAGCCTGGCCCACAAATTCAAATAGAACATGATGCTTAATTTTACATCAACCCGTTAAGCTGCTTTAAACACTTCAATATTCCCCAAATGTAGTTAAATATATGAACTTGCACTTAGACTTGTCAACAACACATTGACAATTTGTTTTATAGATGTATGTTAATCTACAATCTGTTTAATGCAATCCAATACGTTATTCAGGATGGTGATAAATTTAAGTCTTAGGCCATGAAATATCATTTAACATTAAGACTCTAATCTCTTAATAGAGGAGATGGCGTGTCACAAAACAGCAGCTAGAAGAGTCCCTGGGTATAAACAGTGTGGCCTCATTGTCTCCTGCAACAAAGAAATGAGCTTAGACCATGCCCATCCTGGAAGACAGGAAAAGATGCAAGAGTCACCTTCTCACTTCCAACCCAAGATTCCTTCACTTAATCAGCCTCCCAGAAGAGCTAAAATCTCACTAACCCAAAGCACCACTACTTACTACCTCTTCTTCCTCTGAAGTCCTCAGGTAAAATAACAGGAATAGTAACTATGTAACAATGGCTACCTTATATAATATCACCACATGAAGTAGGTGTTTTTATGATTCCCATTGCATAGATGAAGAAACTAAAGCTCAGAGGGGATGTTTAACTCATTCAAGGTGACACAGCCAGTAAACAGCATTGTAGCACCAGCAGTCTGCCTCCTGAACCTGGACTCCTGGCCTCTACCCACTCTGCTCATCTTCTTATACAAAACTTTAGTCCTCTTACTAATTCCCAGGCTAAAGACTGGAAAACCATTATGAGTTCCTTGGCAAAAAGTAACTGTTAAATAAATAGTTCACAGTTAAGCTGGACACAGTGGCGCATGCCTATAACCCCAGCTACTCAGGAAGCAGTGGCAGGAGGATCACAATTTGGAGGTCAGAGGCAGCCTATGCAACTTAGCAAGATCCTGACTGAAAATAAAAAAACAAACAAGTAAAAAATGGGCTAGGGGTGCAGCCCAGTGGTAAAACACTTAGAAAGCATGTGTGAGGCCCTGGGTTCAACCTCAACCCCAGTACAGCAATCAATTAATCAATAAACAAACAAATAAATAAATAGGAAAAGGGGTACAGCTCAGTGACAGAGCACTTGCAAAGTATGTCCAATGCCCTGTGTTCAACACCCACATTCCTCAAAAAAAAAAAAAAATTCATGGTTATTAGAAGTGTTAAGGTAGTCACGAACAAATCAGGAAAAGGTGATTAAAATACCAAAAGATGGGTCACATGAAGAGTGTTCTAGAGAGGGAAGCTAATGACAGGTGTCATGAAGGGGACAGACTAGAAAGAAACAGGAGATAAAGGATGGTGGGGGCAAGAGCCCAGGTCCCATGCCATATCTGGACCAAGCACCCTGACCCAAACCCCATGGCAAGAGCTGGCCCACCTACTGGAAAATATTGCCAGCCAGCACACAAAACATTCAGCCACCAGAGACACTGCAAGGCCCAAGCCTTCCAGCCTAGGAGATCCAGTCTCAGCCTCCTCCCTGCCTGGGGCATTGCCGGGCATCTCCCCTCCTCTGAAAACAAGCATGGGTCACTCGCATATGCCCCACTCTCCGCAGAGCCTGGTCCAGCTAGGAGCTCAGGTTCTGGTTCACCATACCCGATGCCAACACCAGGACCTCACCGTCAGAGACTCCCTGCCTGGACCTGGCTGAACATGGGCAGGCTCAACAGACTCCAGCATGGCTGGAAGCCCTTGACCCTCTACAATGAGCAGGTGGACCTCAAGGACACATGTGGCTGTTTCCTACGATCACAGGCACAGCAGGATGGGCTGATGAGGAACCTGCTGAGGTCACTAGCAATCCCAATGAGATGGTCAGCCTCTACCAACTTCAGCCATCAGCACCTTTATCAACTTGGTCCTTCACTTGGAAGTGATATCTACTTCAAAAATGTCAAAATCCTTAAGGGAGTGTGGTGATAAAATGAATAAGCTGTTTACTCACCATATTGATATTCCCAATTTCAGACTGTCAAGGTGCTTTTAGTTATAATAGGAAATCTACAAAGTTAGCTTTGCTTGTTTTGACAACCGCAAAAAAAAAAAAAAAAGATTTACCAGTTACATGTACCCGTTAAAATGTTAAGGTTTTCAAAGGAAAATCTGGTTCTAGCCAAGTTCTAATATTATTAACGTTTTCATGGTGACAGATATGTGTAACTCTTCAGAGACTTCTCATTGCCTCTGTGGGGAGGAGTTTTTGAAATCCAGTAAACTTGCCAGAAATTTCTTACTTACATGCAATAATTCAAAAGAAGTCCATAAAAACTAGAGCAAAGTTATTTTACTGTTTAGCTTCCAAAACAAGGCAAGTGTCACATGACTTAAAAGAGTGGCATTGTGATTTTAAATCTCTGATCTGAAAGGATTTCTTTTCATTTTCCTTCCCTGTCTTCTCTTCAAATACATGCTTTTTTCATTCTTGCTTTAATTGCTTCAAATATGTGGAACTCCCACTATTTTCTCTGAAAGTTCTTACAAGACACTGTCAGGTTGCTCATTTGTCAAACTTTCTTTTAATCTGCAGTATTATGGGGAGGCTCTGGTGTTCACATGCTGGCACTGCCCAGGGTTGGGTTTACCTATTGTGCTAAACTCACCGCTAGATAAATGAACTGGCAAATCTTCATGCTGGTAAAACTTTAAAGAATAAAGAGAAGAAGATAGGAGGAGAAGACAGAGGAGGGTACAAAAGCCAAATAGTGAAATAATCCAGTTAGTAAGGAAAACAGAAATGATTCTGAATTTCCCACTTAAGGTGCTAAGAGCTAAATCTGGCTGCTCCACCTCCCTATCTGTCTTGAAGGTCCATGAGTAAGCTTCAACCAATAAATTCTATTCCAGTCCCAGGTGAGAAGTGTTCATGGTCCAGAGTCAATTTATCTGAAATAAGTAGACTGACATTGGAACCATCGTCCAGGACAACTCTGTGAAGATATAATGTCTCCAATGTACAAATATGGCTCAGAGACCCTAAGACACCTGCCCACAGTCACACAGCCAATAAGTGAAAGAGCCAAGAACTGGATCCTTTGGCCACATCTTGTTGAAACGATCTAATCCAAAATTGCAATTCCTACATAGCCTGCAGAGAAATCTTTCAACCCATGATTTCAAGTCACTTTCCAGCTCCCTGTGAGTTGTATCCCTTCATTGTAGACCACACATTACAGATCCCCTTCCCATAGCACACAGCAGGTGTCTGTCTGCTGGTGTGACTTCCAGTCTGGGGGAGCAAACATCCTATAGAGGCCAGCTAGGGCCATGACTAAGCAAATGCCAGACAATGACAAACTTTTCACAGACTAAGAGAAGCCTGTCACAGAGTTGTAGACAAAATGGTCTCATTTGTCAGATACCAAGGATTCAGGAAGGAATGCTATGGTAGTGTGTTAAAAACAATGTTTGCATTTTAAGTTTGATGTTCTATGAAACTGATGTACAAACATAATACACTGGCCTCCAGTCACAAGGAGTTGCATCTTCACATACAAATATAAAACACTTTGAGTTAGAACTAAAACTAAAGAAAATGCCCTCAAAAAGATTAAGTCGAGATGGTGTCTAAAGATCCCTTTATGCCAAGTGTGTGCGTATGTGTTTGTGTCTGTCTCTCCCAGGCATCGCCCACATAAGGGTGACCAACATCTACTCTCCTGCAGACGCCCAAAGAACTGCATTTTCATTCTTACCGTACCTTGTACACAGATGATGCATATTTACATTGCTACCCTAAAATGCTCATCTACTCCTCACTTCTTCTTTGGAAAAAAGAGACAGATTTAATTAATATTAATTTAGATTTATTTTAGGTTCTTCTATCAGATTCAAACAGACCTCTACTTAAGCAAGAGGGGACCAGGAACTGAAACGTGATTTTTCCTTCAAGAAACCAAACCCTCACCCATCACCTCAAGTGACAATTAGCAGTTTCTGCAGCAATTTCTATGAGAACTAATAAGGCAAAGGAATCGAGGGCAGGCTTTTCCCTTCACAATCCCATCTGAAGCTTAAAAGAAAGCCTGAACACTAATGAATTCTGAATTTATGTCAGCTCAATAGAGAGAGAAGTCTTTTATCTTCACCTGGAACAGGAATGAAAGAGGGAAAAACCCAACAGTTCAGCCACTTCCCCCAAAATATACTATGCTTCAGTCCTATTCTTGGTTTAGGGAGTTCAGAGCCCACCGCATCTGGAATGGATCTGAGAAATCGCCTAACATGACCACCTTATTTTAAAAAAGAGCACACCTCAGCTGAGAGAATCAAGCCACTTGCCCAAAGTGATGAGAGCCTTCAGGACCCCTGTTCCTGACCTTGACTACACCCTTAGAAGAGGGAAGAAAAATACATGTTTTTCTCTAAGTGGAGAGAATATTTGCCAGCATTTTTTCTCCAGGTGCTTGCAATATTCTAAATCAACATACGCATTGTGTTTCGATTAGAGACAGGCACAAATGCACCCAGAAAGAAGTGACCAAAGAGTACCTTGCTTCCACAGACCACTTCCTGAATAACCACAAGGAACAAGGAACACACCCCCCATGCACAGGCACACACCCAGGACGTGTGCCTCTAAGAAATACATAAAGTGTCTCCTACTGACTCCCTGACAAAAAACTTTCCAGAACAGAAGACTCTGCAACAGAGGACGGTTGACTGTCCATTTTACTAGCAGGAAACTCTCAGTTCCAAAGAGTAACCCAAAGAATGTTGCTGTTAGGTGCTGTCAAGTCCCACTTGTAGTGACCCTCATAGGGTTTTCAATGGCTGTTTCGGGATTGCCTTGGGAGTGGATTCCCACACCCTTCTCCCATAAACCAAAGTATAAGAGACTCGAAATGCAAGAGGGAAGGCTTACCATTTCACAGAACTATTCAAGGATAAGTTTAAAAATGAAGCAGATCATTAAACAAAAGCTCGCATGCAGTAAGAAAACAGCTACTTCCCGGCTAAGTTTTTCTGCCCTGACAGCTGTCGTGGCCTGGCAGAGGCTGGGTGTCCACACAGTGACCATAAAGGTAACTCACAATGGCTACACAGCCTGTCCATTTGCCAAAGGTCACGAAGGATTGGGCATTTTGCTTCAGTGCCTGCACTAATCCAGAGACATGCCAATCTGCTTACTGTTACACACGATCAGGAGGTTTGGATTTTACTTATTGAGGGATGTCGGACTTGCTTTGTCAGAACGTTGTGGTTATTAACCCAAGGCTGACTGACCACAGCTGCAATGAATTTTTACAAATTAGCTGGCTTTAGGATGGCCAGGAAAGAGAATGTGACTAACAAGATGGCGGTAACTATTGTTGGACAACATTCCACTCGGAGAACATAAAAGCCGAATGGTGAAGCATTGAGAAATTAAATTCATGGCCTGGAAAACAAGCCAAGATTAAAAAATGTCATGTTGATACAGTAGGTGCTCCTGAGAGTGGTGGGGAGGAGGATGTCAGGTTCTGGATTGATAGCATTTTCATAGCAATGTTGTGTGATAGAGGTGGGGAGGGGTCAAGTGTATCAATACCCTTTAGAGCTATCGATATGCATACTGTATCTTTCATCAAAACCTTATGCAATAGAAAAGCCACCATCACGCAGTTCAAAATCTTCTATCACCATGGCCTACCAAAGACTCTCCCCATGGAAGGCTGGGCAGGACTAACTGGGTCTTCTGCTTCCTTTTAGGTCACTGGAAGGTGCACTCTTGACTGATGGGCAACTTGGAAAAGTAAGATCCCTATTCCCTTTCACCTGATGCAGCTTAAGAGTTCACCTCCTGTCCGTGTCTAAGCAGAGATCCTTTGCAGTCCTCACAGATCCTAGGAGTAGTAGTATTTTTCCTTGAATGTCCAAAAGAATGGATCAAAGAATGAGGCTGCTGAGAAACCACAAGACTTCCTGTCAACTAACTTCCAACTGTACCACACTTAGACTGAAACTGGAAGAAACTACTGAATGAGAGAGCAAGCAAGGGCTTATACCCATGTGCACAGAATCATGGGTGAGCAATATCCTCAGACATAATTGCTTAGAAAGCAAATTGGCTCATGAGTCCAGGTTTAAGGGCTAAGGGATTTCCCTCAGAGCTCACTGGTAAGGCAGGTTTGCCACATATCTGGTACATATAAGCACACAGTTGGTACTTAGAAGTATGTCCTGTCTCTTTCCGTACAGCAACACTGTGGAGCACTGTTACCTAGAGGACAGAAACCTCACCGTGAAAATATCCACAAGGTAACGGAGAGAGATCTCAGACTTTACAGAGATGAGAGAGAAAAGTTTCAGGAGAGAAAGGGACAGAGAAGAACAGGTAGAAAATGAACTTTGGGGCTCAGTGGCTATTTTTTCTTGTTTCCTAAACAATGTGAGAGGCACAGAGAGGCAGGCGCTCCAGTTCTGAGGACAGATAGGCTGTCTTTGATATAGGTGGCCATGTATAATGCTGAGGAGAGTTCTCTCTGGCCCTGTTTTCCCACCATGGGGGTTCATCCTCTGACCATGTCCTCGCCTCTGGGGTGACCTCCAGTTCAGTCATGGGAGGCAGGAAGAAGGGTCATCTAGGGGTCAGGAAGATGGGAGCCCTCATGCCCATCAGGAATCTGAGCCTTCCACTTGGGTGAGCACCCTCCCTCTCTTCTAAAAGACTAAAAGACCATTCCAAGTTTGTTTTCTCCATTGTTTTAAAATTGCCAATATTAGCACCTTTTTCCTTCCAGTGTTGGGAAGAGACGCAGGGAAAGGTGTTGTGGTCTCTTCTAGGATCACAGCCAAAACTAGAACTAGGTACCAAGGCCCTGCCCAGGAGGCCACTCCTAGTCTTATAATGGAAAAAAGGGCATTAATTTTTATGAGGGAGATAAAAATAATTGAGTTTTCAATGGAAGAGAATAGAGAGCCTAGAAATAAACTCTTAGATACATGATCAAATGGATTCAACAAGGGTGCCAAGACCATTCAATGGGGAAAGGACAGTCTTTCCAATAAGTGGTGCTGAGGAAGCAGGACATTCACACAGAAAAGAAGGAGTTGGACACTCACCTAACACCATATATAAAAATTAGCTCAAAATGAATCAAAGATTAACTATTTAAGTCCTAAAACTATAAGCTTTTAGAAGATGACACCAGGGAAAAGCCTCATGGTGTGAGATTTGGCAACAATTTCTTGGATATGACACCAAAAGTACAGATAACAAAAAAAGACAAGCTGGTCTTTCATCAAAATTAAAAACTTGTGCATCAAAGGACATTATCAATAAAGCAAAAAGAATGGGAGAAAACATTTGCAAATCACATATAATGAGGGATTAATACTCAGAATATACAAACAACTCCTAAACTCAGAGGCAACAACATCAAAAAATCTGAAAACAAGCAAAGGTCTTGACCAGAGATTTCTTCAAAAAAGATACACAGATGACCAATAAGTCCATGCAAATGGGCTCACTATCACTATTCATTAGGGAAATACAAATAAAAACTACTATGATGGCCATTATAAAAATGAAAATAAGTAGTGTTGAGTATATGGAGAAATTGAAATCTTTTTTACACTGATGGGAATACAAAGTGGTGCCACTGCTATTAAAAACACTATGATAATTCCTTGAAAAATTAAAAATGTGATTACAATATGATCCAGCAATACCCCTTCTGGGTGAATATCCAAAAGAATTGAAAACAGGAATGAAAACAGAGATTTGTGCACCCAGATTTACAGCAGCATTATTCACAATAGCCAAAAGGTACAAATAATTCCAATATCTATAGATAGATGAACACATAAACAAATTGGGATATATACATACAAGGGCTTTATTTGTAATAATCAAAAATAGGAGACAACCCAAATGTCTATTTACAGATGAATGAACTAGTGTTGTGTTAAAAGAAGAAAATGCTAAAGAGAGATTTTTATACCCACATTGAGAGCAGCAATGTCCACAATAGCCAAAAGATAAAAGGAACCCAAGTGTCCAGTGACAGTTGAATGAATAAGCTAAATGAGATATTTACATGGAATGAAATACTATTCAGCCTTAAAAAGGGAGGAAATTTTGACATGTGCCCCAACATGGCTGGACCTTGATTGCATTATGCTAAGTGATAGAAGCCAGACACAAAACGGCAAATACTATATGATTCACTCAAATATGAGGCACTTAGTGGTTTTTGTAGTAGTCAAGTTTAATGGGCCAGAAAATAGAATGATGGTTGGCAGGGTCCAAAGGGAAGGAGGAATGGGGAATTATTTAATGGGTATAGAGTTTTAGTTTTGCAAAATTTAAAAAGATCTGGTGATAAATGTTGGTGATGGTTGCATAATGTTAAAGTACTTCATGCCACTGAACTGTACACTTTAAAATGGTTAAAATGTTTTTTTTAATGGGTTACACAGAACCACAGCCTTCTTACAGAAAAAAAAACAAAAAATCAACAATCGTTCCTGCAGCCCAGCCCTCTAGGACATCCAGCTCTCAACCACTCAAAACATGTTTCATTTCATCTGCAAAATGAAGGTGTGCCCTGTCCTAAGTGAGACAGAGCATCAGGGACCCCCTGGTAACATCCCTAACTCATATTAGGCATTCAGGAAATCTTAGTTAGCTTCTCCTTCTCCATAGCAAATACTTCCTGCTTCCAACTTAGAAAAGTGAAACTTCTTTCTTTCTTAATTGTCAGGTATGCTGTGAGATAAGTGGCAGCTTCCTTTGATTTCAGGATTGCTCCAGATGTTTTGCACAGGGAGGCTCCAGAGCCTTTGTAGGGCTTGGTGGCCAGATAATGAGATTGTATTTCTGCTCACAACCCCACGCAGACCATGACTGAGGCCCACGTGGTCACGTATTTCCAAATGCAGAGCAGCAGAAAATTTATACGTGAATAATAAATTTCCTATAAGAGCCCCCTGCACAGTCTCTACTTAAAGAGACCCAATAGGACAGAGGCAGGAATAGTTTTCCGGGGTTTTCTTTGATTTGCTTTCTTTTATTCTCAAGCAGATAACTCCATTTCATGGACCAGCCTGAGTGGGGGAGACCTGCAGTACTCTAGCAAGAGGCAATGTGGTCAGGTGGGGAGCATCCACCTTAGTGTCCAAGGGCTTTGATTAATACCTCAGTGCTACCACTTGCCAGGACCCAGAGAAAGCTCTCAAATGCTTGGCCCTGTTTCCCTCACCTGTGAAATGAAGAAAGCAGCCCCTGTCCCACTGGGCAACCATGCACACAAACTGAGTTAACACACATCCTGATGTGATTGCTAAGAGAACAGAGTATCACTGTCTGAACGTCACCAGGATCCCTGCCCCTAAACTATAGGAATCCCTAAACTATAGGAGTTGAGCCAGTCAAAGACAGGCTCCCTTTCTGAGCAGGCTAACATTTGGAGGCAGGAGGCAAACCCATCAAACACCCCATCTTCAGTCAAACACCATCTGTGAGCCCCAGGACTTACCTTCACTTTCCTGGATCTCATGGGTTGGTGGGGAGGAGGTAGAGAGGAAAGGTGGGAAGGAGAACAGAGAAAGAGACAGACAGAGACTTAGGGACTGGTCACTTTGGTCCCTCTCCAAGTATGATGCCCACTTACTCAAGAGGTGCAGCTACATCTGTGATCTTGGTTCCATGAGATAGCTCAGTGTTTTTATAAATCCTCCATTTTCCTTAAGCAACCCCAAATTGGTGATTGGTTTAACACAGTGGATCACCTTCCCAAGACACAAACCCAGAACCCATGGCTCTGCAGGAGCCACACAATGCTCTTCTCTCCAGTCCGCTACCTGCCTTCCCTGTCACAGCAGCAACCCCACCACCATGGCCATGAACCACTCTGCGCCTTCAGCTCTTCCTTCAAGAACAGGGCCCCCTTGCTCCCCACAATTTCCACAGTCCTCTCAGGCTGTTCTTTCAGACAAACGTCACTGGTTACACAAACTCAAACACACACTCATGCACACAACTCTTCTGTCTTGGCTAATTATGTAAACAGCCAACAGCACAATGCTGGCTTTAGAAGTACGGAGTTGGCACCTCCCTCCTGCAGGGTCCCCAGCCTGTGTGAGCCCTCGTGGTCTCCTTCATGGAACTTGAAACCACTCATAATTACCTCCATCACAGCCAAAGACTTTAGCTACAATAGAACATTTAAGTCTTTAGGGTGTTTAAAAAAAAGAAAATTGGACATGGCTGCAAGCATTCCAGCTCAAAGTCGCCCTCTGCACAGACCGCCTCGGGATGCATTTCCTTTGACTTGTTGCAGCTGGTAAAGAAGGGTGAGGAGAGGAGAGGAGACGAGGGAGGCCTCAGAAAAGTCTGGCAGCCAGGACCAGGGAGGTCCTAGGGAAAAGAGGCGCTGGGCAAACTCCATCTCCCTAATCTGCACGCTGACTGTCGGCCAAGTTTGCTCTCCAAGCTGTGAGAAGGACCAATTAATTTATCAATCTGCACCTCTTCCTGCCATAACATATTTCCCTCTTGCCAACAAAAAATGTGTCCATTATCAGGCAGGTCCCTGTCCCCCTAAAGCTGCCCATGCGGCTGTATAATTACACTTCTTTCCTTGACAACTGGCATGATTGTTTTCCTAACAGTATATTACTTCGTTAGTACTTTCCAATATACGTTATTTTTAAACTGTCACTTTTGCCCAACTCATCCCAATTCGCACTCGTCTGTTTATCATAACAATCATTAATATCTGTCAGTCCGCGCCATCAATGTAACGAACTCACTCCCTCATTAGCATGTTCTAGCATTTGTTCCGTAGAGGGGGCTGATTATTTTTTACAACAGGCCAAGCCAATTACTTTAGTGAAATGGAATCACATTAATCAAAACTTAACAAGGTGGCAAATTTAAAGATATCAGATTGCAAAAGACAGCATAACTAATATGTCAGTGTCAGGGGTAGCGTGTAGGTATGCAGCAGCTGTACTAAATATATCTCTTCACGGAGGCCACATGAATTTTGACGTTTCATGTGATCTGACAACTACCAAAGTGATATTATAGAAGGCAAGAGCCCGGCGCGGCACAGCTCACAATGACTTTTGTAGATTCTGGCAAGGGCAGGGTGAGCAGAGAGGGAGGCGAAGAGGGGACAAGAAAATGGTGGCCGCGCCTATCCAGGCTGGCAGACGGCGCTTGATCATGTCTGTCTGTGCCAAGGCATTTTCTTTTACACTTTAAATGATGATAGTCATCCATCACCATCTGACAACTGCATCAAAACCAGCTGCAAAACATGCAAAGCCCAGCACTCTAAAATATGCTGACACAGCCAGCAGAAGAACAGATTTTAAATATCTATATATTTATATATTCCATAGGAAAAGGACAGGGAAGAGGGTCTCAGGCAGGAATGAGGTGAAGGTAGAGGTGGAAGGTGAGCTACAGAATGTTTAGGAGTGGAGAGAAGGCAAGGAAAAGCCCAGAGCAGGGAAGGAGAGGGAAGAAAAATGAGGAGGGGGAACAAAGAGGAAGAATGGAAAGGAGACAAAGATAAAAAGACAGACAAGGAAAAGGGAAAGTGATGAATGGGAGATGGGAAAGAGGGGAGGCAGGGCAGAATGGGAAGACAGGAGAGAAGGAGCAACTACAGGTCACTGGCAGTCAAGAAGGCAGGCAAAGGGGAGGCTCTTGCAAGGAGAAAAGCTCTCCATCTTCCAAAGCCTTCTGACCTCCTGCCGGAAGACACAGGCCACAGTACAGGTCTTTCCTGCCTGACTCCTCCCCAGGAGTCAAGTTCTCACCCTCAGAATTTTGTTTCTGACAGACAGCTCTTGCTTCCATCACCGCCCCAGCCTGTGGACTCCTCACCATCAAGTCTAAGGGCAGTGGGCCACGGTACACCTCCAGAACCAGGCACCTCAGCATGCACCACTCATCATTCCTCTCTGCCCCTGACCCCCCTCTTCTCTGGCCTCTTCCACCAGCCACAAGGAAGGTCAAATTTCTGCCCCAGTGTTTATTAGCTGAGTGACCTGGAGTAAGTTACAGGACCTCTCTGAGCTTCAGCTCCCTCATCTGTTACCATTAGGATAAGATGACCTGCAGCTTAAGATGTATCATTAAGAGTAAATTAAATCACACACAAGAAGCACCCCAAAAGATGTCTGACTCTTGAGTAGGCACCACTCCCAAGAGTGGTCCTTAGGGCAGAGATTTTCTGTTTATTCATCTTTGCAGTAAGTACAAAGTAAGCAAGTCTTACAATTCTGTGGAACTGAACTTGGGTAGAGCCCTTCTTTGCAGATCTCGCTTATGAGGTTTACATCCTTCCTAGGACCTGGTCAGTCAGATAGTTAATAACCTAGAGAACTGGTTGACTTCATGCACAGGACAGAAGATGGCAAACATGATTTGTAGGCATTTCAGGGATGATCTAGCTTACAAAGGCACCAGATATGGTCCAGCGCTACATCTAAATGCATCCTTCTCTGGTCCCCCAACCCCACTGCTCCACCATCCTATTGTTATTGTAATTAATGGAGCCTGTTTATTTACTTATTCCAAGGAAGCCCAGAACCAGGTACCCTAGGCTGGCAAAGGCCCCATTGTATAATGTGATTAGATTCAGTTATATCACCCAGTTCATGAAATTGTGCTATGATTCATTTTTACAACTTAAATAGCTATTTGGTTGGGTTGCCAGGTTGAACGTGATGAATGGGTATGATAAAACAGAACAAAGGGAAGGGCCAGTGCCTGCAAACTGAAACATTAGTCAGTGGATTAACCCCTTCCTTCCTTATTGGCAAGGTCTTCTGGGGGCATCTGCCCCATTCCATCCTCCTCCGAGCCTCGTATCTGGAGTCTGAGCTGTACCACTGCCAAAGGTGATACTTTAACCTTCTCCCCAGCAACATAGACACTTTCTCCAGGAAAGGCACCATCCATTCTGTCCCGAGCTCACTCTCAAGCTAAGGAGAGAAGCCACAAGTGTTCTCCTGTCCTATTTCAAAGCCCAGATCTCTTCCTTATATTCTAGTCCTGAATCCTGCATGCTAAAGGCTTAACTCACGTCCATATTAAGGTTCTTGGTAACTGTGGTGAGACACTGAGGTGCCACCTAATTACTGCCCACAACATATAAAGCTAGACAGAAAAGGAATCCCTTCAGGGAAAAAAACAAGACCAGTATCACTCATATGGGTCCTTCATGTTGCAGAAGAGATGATATTTTTATTATCCCAGGGCACTTTTCAAAAGATATCCTGCAGTAGATGCTCTAATAAATCGTATCACTTTGCAAATTGTCATTTTTTACAGAAAACTCAATTTTAATTTTAAAGGATCACATTATTTTTATGTTGGAAAACACCATACCAATTAACTTCAGCCTGGACTTATTTTTCTTCATTTTACAGCAATCTGAGACATATGTTCCAAACATGACTACAATGTATCTCCCACCAATATGCCCTTCTTCTGTCACCTTGCCATTTTCTCATCCAGAAGTAGAATAAGTCCTCTTATCTTGAACCTGGGCAAGTATGTACTACTACTGATCAAGTACACAGAAGTTGCAGTACACGGAAGTTCCACCTTGTGACCTCTGAGGTTCGGTCATAAACATGATATAGCTTTTGTCTTGCTCCCTGGACACTTAACACTTGGACTTCTGCAATGCCATGGAAGAGGTCCCACTACCCTGAGGTGGCTGTGCTGTGAGGACACCAAGCTACACGAGGAGGCAACATACCAAGGCTGCAGCTGGCAGCAAAGTCTTCAAGTCATCCCTCCCCAGATGCCAGACATGTGTGCAAACCAGCTTTCACATGACTCTAGTCCCCAGCCTGTAGTCATCCCTGGCCTTTGAGTCTTCACAGCCCAAGCTACTGGCCTGTGGATCAGCCACTGTTCTGTGCCCTGTCTGAAATCCTGACCCATAGAATTCATGCACATTTAAATGGTTATCTCAAATTCTAGGTCCTGAGGTGTTACAGGAAACACTAGTGTGACTAGGTGTACGTGAGGTAAGAACCAGAGCCTGGATCTGCTAATTTGAGCGTTAGTGCTCTTCTATGTTTACCACTTTTCTGCTGCAAATTTTGCATAAAGCAAAGTGTATCCTGGCCACTTACACCAACTTACTAAAATAGCAGGTAACCCAGGAACTCAGAAGAGTGTGGCCAGAAATTCATGGGATGCACAGGGGATTGGCAAAGTCTCCACTGTCCTTGAGACTAGTTAAATCTCCCAAAGGAGCAGCCAAGGGAAAATCTATACTCACCAAGAACAGAAAAGCTGGGCATTTGGGCATCCAACAGAAAAAATATATATACCACCCAGCAGTCACTGACATTCACTGGCCCAGTGATTTGTTCCCAAGTATAAAATTCCCTGAAAAGCAATCACTGCCCCAAATGGAGGCCTTTATATCACATCGCCCACAAATTCCATTTTCCTTCCAGCCAGAAGAGTGTCCGACAATCCTCCAACCTGGTCCCCTGGGCCAGTGACTCAAATCTGAACACTCAGCATGGAACCAGAGAAATGCCTAGCCCTAGGGGATCCAGAATTTGAAAACGAGGTTCACACAAAGGCAGACAATTACATTACTTACCCTATCCCACACACTGTGGTAAACTTGGAGATCCATTCTCTCCATGAAACAGCTAAGAATCTCCTTCACCACTTTCTCAACCAAGGGTCCCTCCATAAGAGACACTTGGGAAAGACTGTTGTTAGTGGTAGACAGCACCATGCACCCCATGCTTGCTAAGGAATTGTGTGTTCCAGATAGTTTCTCACCAAATTTATCATAACTTTTTCCAGACCCCAAATTAAATCTCACAGCCTGACAAAGGACATCTGTAGATGTTTTTTGTAGATTTATTTATTTTTAACTTTTTTCCTGTACTGTGCAATTAAATCCTGGGCTTTGCACATGGTAGGCAACTGGTCTCCTTTTAAAATTTTTTAATTAATTAACTTATTTATTTATTTTGCAGTACCTGGGGGTTCAATTGAGGACCTTGCACATGCTTTGCAAGTGCTCTATCCCTGGGCTGCACCCCAGCCTATTTTTATTTTTATTTTTTATTTATTTTTATTTATTTATTTATTTATTTAGAGACAGGGTCTCACTAAGTTGCACAGGATGCCTCTGGCCTCAAACTTGTGATCTTCCTGCCTCAGCCTCCTGAGTCACTGGGATTATAGGCATGTGCCATGATGTCCAGCGTTGTAGATTTACTTAAATGAACTCTTATGAAAGCATAAAAATTAAATCATACTTAGCCATTTGCTTAACAAATTATCTTTATTGAAAATAGAAATCAAAACCATGATTTTTTTTCTAGCAGTAATGGGGGGCTGAATCCAGGGCCTCATGCTAGGCAAGCTCTCTATCACTGAGCTGCTAGCCCCTTTTTCATTTTTAATTTTGAGACAGGATCTCACTACGCTACACAGGCTGCCTCTATCCTCAGACTTGTGATCCTCCTGCCTCTTCCTCCAAAGTCACTGGGATTACAGGCATGTGCTATAGTGCCCAGCTCAAAAGTATAAATTTTAATAATAAATGAATGTATGTTATATGCTCATGTACCCATGTTAATGTATCACTCGCATTCTCAAAATCAAGTCCATCCAAGACAATCTGAGAAGTGACCTGGCTAGACAGACAGTTGGTCCAGGCAGACCAGAGGAGGACAGGTAGCTTTCTCCTCTAAGGATCCAACCAAAAACACAGAATTCATGCATTATTCTCTCTTTAACCTGCCAAGGGTACACAGCTCCATCTCCTCCCTTAAGCAAGTTGCCTCCCTTCTTTCTACCTTAGTTTTTCATTTGTAACCCACTCGGGAGATAACGGGCCACAGAGGTCAAGTTTACAGAGCTTGGTGGCAACTTAAGTCCAGGTCTCCAACCCCATCAGTTGTTCTCACTCTGTGTCCTTGTTTAGCTTAATGATGGTGTTCACCTCCCTCAGTTTTCATCACTCATTCCCTATGACAATGGTTGGGAGTCAGAAAAGTCCAACAGCCACAGAGCCTAGCAGAAGAGACTTTTATCTCCACGCACCAGCACAAAGGGCCAAGGTCCCAACATGGGAACCCCCTACTCCAATGCTCACTCACCAAAATGACCAGGGGAAAAGGACTAAAATATCTCTTACAAGTTTAAGAAACAGAAAAAAGAAAAGGGGGGGGAGAAGGAAGAGGAGGAAGAGAATAAGAAGAGGAGGAGGAGGAAAAAGACGAGGAGGAGGAGGAGAAGGGAGGAGGAGGAAATGGAGGAAGAGGAAGTGGAGAAAGAGGAGGAAAAGGAGGTGGAGGAGGAAGTGGAGGAAGAGGAAGAAGTGGAGGAGGAAGAAGAGGAGGAAGTAGAGGAGGAGGAAGAGGAGGAGGAGGAAGTAGAGAAGGAGGAAGAGATAATTAAAACACACACACACACACACACCAAAGCTTCCCTTTGTACTCAGAAAGTCACTTGAGGACAGAGCAATCCACTCTGCTCTCCCCACCATTCTCACCTTGCACCAGACTTTCTCCACTCTGACCACTGTGGAAACAGAGAGACTGCAGATGTGAGAGAAGCCTCTGATTTATTTGCTTCCCTGATTTATTTCCCCCCTGCACATCACTTTGGTATGACAACAATGCATAATTCGATTACACGTGATATATAAAATCACTGCAGCTGTTCAGAAATATTCACTGCGAGGGAATTTCTGATCTGCACTTAGACACAGACGCAGTCAGACTTTGGGAATATCCTGCTAACATCACAAAGGGAGAGGAGAAGACAAAAAGCTGTTCTTTCTACAGATCGGGGTTCTTGCATTCCTATCTGCATACTTTGGCTATAGGTGTAGAATTAAAAGGACCTCTTTGAAAAGCAACACATCCACAGGTCTAAATGGAAGGAAACAGCATTTTGGGGTGAAATAACGCCTATGCAATGGAAAAATCAGAGTGTGTACCATTTAATTTTACTTTAAGATGCTGCTATGAAACCCGGATGCATTTAATCCCCTTTTTAAACGCCCCGTAAAAGTTTCTCTCCCGCCTGCTCACTCTGTGGGCTACATACCGTGCCTAAGATTAATCCCTCAGGAGTTTTTTATTTCCTATTCTGCCTATCTTTCATCTTCACCCCAGACTAAGCAGATGGATGTGAATTCAAAGTTTTCTGATCTTTAGCACAAGTTATGGAGGGTTATCTTTGGCTGTATATCTTTCTGCTGGCAGAGCTCCCTTGGTGATGAAGGATTAACCACCCCAGCTGTCTCTTCCCAGAATGATGCAGTACCGTGCTCCTCAACACGACAGCATCACTTAATCTTAATGTCCGCTCTCCGAGTGCAGCCGCGCAGGACAAAGCCAATCAACATCAGATGCCACCAAGATGGACCTACTGCTTGGCCCTGGAGTCTCTCACCCTCTCACTCCTATTAATCAACATCATCCAACCCAATCCCAGAGTTCACTTCTCTCAAACCACAGTTAAACCAAGTCGGGGTCCATGTTCACCATCTGAAGCAGGAGGCAGGAGGAGGGGTGGTAGGCAACACTCGGCAGCAGCAAAAGGAGCACGGCACGCCAAGGAGCTTCGCTGAGTCAAAGTCCCTCCCTCCGCCCAGCTTCTCGCCAACAACAACCCTGGTTCTGGAGCAATCAACTTCTGTTCCCGCACTGAAATTCACCCACATGGCATAATGGAGATTGATCTCAAATGAAACCTACCTGTCTTCCAGAGACCCCAGAAGAATCTCGAGAAAGCCATGGGATCATTCACAACCAAACCATAGGAACAAGCCTTCTCCTGCCTTCATCCTGCCCACCACGTTTCTGCTCACACTTGCAAAACTGGGCCTACCATATTTTACTTCTTTTTGCACAAAAACAATCAGTCTCACCACAGAAAGCACAAATGAAAACCCTGACCCAACCCCAATGTGTTGCTTGTGCAATTGACATGTGCCCAAATGCAATGTATTCCTGAGACTCCTATTTCCCCTCCTCCTTTTTTAAGATTACGTATCACAGGTGGGAAGGCGAAAATGGTACTCTTCATGTTTATCTCTAGCTCCAAGCAATTATACTAAAGTATCTCCCTATTCTTTCTTAAGAAAGGGACCGAAAAAGTCAGCCCAGATCTCAAAGGCAAATGTAATAAAACAGTAAATTATTGCTGGAGTTTACTAAACAAATGCAACCTAGTTAAATTTGGAAAAATCTTCACTTTTGCTTACATTTGCAATTTTACTGCTGAACTACTGGTATTTCTTACTTATGCAACATTAAAATGTATAAGAAATCCTCTTGTGTGCTATATCCAGCATCTACTCTTGATTTATAATACCCAATTTAGGGGGGAAAAACACAACTAAACCTGATTTAAATCACAGATTACTCTGTAAAACACAAGCAAGGAACTATTCCAAATCCTAAATGTAATTTAAACATATTTATATTTTACAGTGATATATTTTCCCCATTCCTTGTCTTATGACTGTAAACTTTCTATAATTATATAAGCAATTTCCCTAAGGTCAAAACATTGATCATAGTTATAAATTGCTAAAGTACAACAACACACAGGGAGCAGGAAAATATATGCTGGACATCATAAACAGTTTCATCAAATTGAGGAAGGGGGAAGGAGAGTGAGAGGAGGAATGGAGATGGAGAAATGGGCAAAAAGTAACAAATTTTCCAAGAAGTCATTAGATAATGTCACATTCCCCCTCCCCAAAACCATTTGAAACAGTTTTTACAAACTGTCCTGCAATAGGGCTTGGTTTAATTTTTTATGGCATTTTTAACCCTTGGTCTATTCTTCTGAAGCCATCTGAGAAACAGTCCTCAGAAACACACTCCAGAAGTTGCTCTGTTTAAGTATAAATAAAAACAAAGATAATAGATCCTACACAATCAATACTGTCTTCTGCTGCAAATCACAGTTCTCAAACTGTGTACCTAGGAACCTGATCATTGTACGCCAGTGGAAGTACCCCTAGTGGAAGCTAGGGGCCTTCAGGCTGCCCATCTGTTCTTTAACCTGAGCAGCTTCTCTTTGATCTATTTCTTCCATCAGGGCTCCGCGGGCGGGGGGGGGGGGGGGGACACGACAAATCTTACTTGGAGAACAGTTTTAGGGTTGAGAAAAAATCAAAAAAGATTTGAAAACCATCACTTTCTGTTGCTGTCATCATGAAGGATGAGATCTAAGGGAAGTCACTTTAGGGTTGCCAGTTGGTTGTCAGTGTTTCTGGTGTTTGGGGAAACTCTTAATGAGAGAGGATTCAGGTGCTCTCTGTGCACCATGCAAATGGGGTTGCTGTCAGGCGCCTCCAGCGTCCAGGTTCCAGCCAGACAGGCTAACAGACTGGTCACCCCTCATGGTTAACAATGCCACTCTCCACTCTGGGCAGCTGCCTATTAGGGAGACAGCTGAGACCCAGAGTGGAGGGAGAAATCACCATGTAGCAGACACTGCTTTGCCCAATGTAAAATAAACCTAAAAAGACCTGTGTTCTCCAAACCTTAAGAGAGCAGTTCAAATTTTTCCCTCTCACTTTTTCTGAGGAAGGCTCAGCATCTCTATAGCTCAGGGTCCTGGTGCAGCTTCCCAAGAAAACTTTAGAGCTAATAGTGTATGCTGCACATGGTTTCCTGGGGGACAGCTATTAAGAGGATGACTTCTGACTTCAGGAAATGCTCCCCAGCTCCCTCCATTCTGAACTCCTCCTCTCTTCTTATTTCTGCTGCTCCTTCTATCTGCTTCTCCCTCCACCTGTCTCCATTTTCCTGCTTCTATACTGTTAAAAACATCCCAATGAAGTACACTTGCCTTCTTACAACATGACAATCTCCCCTCACCAGATGTAATATCCATAGTACAGTAGGCCCTCCATATCCACAGATTCCTCATCTATTAATTCACCATGGATCAAAAATATTTTTTAAAAAATTGCATCCACACTAACCATGTACACTTTTTTCTTGTTATTATTCCCTACACAAGGCAGTGTAACAACAGTTTACCTAGCATTTAGATTGCATCAGGTATTATAAGTAATCTAGAGATGATTTGCCTGCAGCTGTAGCCCTGTGGCATCCGATCCCATCAGATTCAGAAGCTAAGCAGGGTCGGGCCTGGTTAGTACCTGGATGCGAGACCGCCTGGGAACACCAGAAGTTGTAGGCTTGGGAGAAGGACCTGGCAAACCCCTCCCAAAAATCAATCTGCCATTGAAAACACAATGAACAGCAGAGTAGCACTGACAATAGTGTTTCCCCTGTTGTACAGAGGGTCTCTATGAGTCAGATACCAACTCGATGGCACCTAACAACAACAATAAGAGATGATTTAGAGTAAGGAGGAAGATGTGCTGAGGTTATAAATAAATACTGCCCTATTTAGTATAAGGGACTTGAGCATCTTGGATTTGGATACTTGGGCTGGGAACCAATCCCCCGTGGATACCAAGAGTTAAATCAGAGGCATGGGCCAATCAGAGCAGAAGGTAGCTACACCTCTTTCACAATCACACACAGAGGTAGACTGAATCAGTGTGCGTCTTGGCTCCTACCCAGAAGAGAAGTTATAAAGCCTGCCAGTTAACTTTCCAAGCTTTGAAATTAGGAAGAAACTAATTTAAATCACTCCTCCAGTCTCTTCCTGTAGAAACTCAAATTGTTAAATTTAGAACTGTCCCCTCCAAAATAGGAGGCAAAATAATTCTTACCTGTGAAAAGTGAATGATTTAATACAAGTAAAACAAAAAATAGGGGGGAGCATATTGGAAGTGCTTGGGATGTAAATTAGATACATATTTCCTCTTCATTTAACTGGTTTTGGTTGGTTGGTTGTTTCCTATTTTTGTTTCTTTTAGATTGTGTAGGAGTGTTATGGACCCCTAACATGTTAGAAAACAACAATCTGGTCAATTCTGGTCTTAAAGAAGAGGAGCTCTCCAGGAGGGGTCTGAGTGGGGTGAAATCTTGGCACTGCCAAACTGCAGGTAGGATGAAGGCTGGCTATGCCACTGTGTATCACCCAGAGACACAGCAGAGCTATGGTCTTGATGGGATTTTTATCACTTAGTCAATTAAAAATGTCACTGTTAACAATTTAGAAAGACAGACAGACAGACAGATAGAATTAAATTCAGTGAATTTCTATATTTCTCATTTAAACAATACATCTCAAAAAATAAGGGCAATTAAAATCACCTGTAACGCTACAGCCCAAATGATGATAAGTAGCTAATACATTACTGCAAACTTATTATATGACAGCATTGCACTGTGCTTTCCTATGTTATCTAACTTAGTCCTTGCTATTCTTTTATGCAAGAAACTAAAGCTCAAAATAGTTAAGTAATTTGGTCAAGGTCAAATCATCAGACCACTCCTAAGTAAAAGTATTAAGAATTGAACCCAGGACTAAATTCAAAGCTTACATGCATAGTTATATGTAAGCCTGCCTCCCAGAAATAACAAAAATTCACTCGGACACATTGCTTCTAATTCTTTTTTCTAAGCCTATAAACAGGTAGGTGGGTAGATGGATTTCAAGATAAATTCTCACTGAATTATTTAAATTTTTACACAGGATTAATCAATAAAAATATACGTGAAAACTGTATTTGGCTCAGGTACAAAATCTTCAGCCTGTGAATCTTGAATTGCTTCATGTATTTCTATGTGGGTAATTTTACAAATCTGAAGCACAAGTACTTTGCTCACCAGCTTTAATCACTGAGACTTTGGATGTGTGGATGTTGTTTTTGTTGTCTTTAAGACATAGCTTCTCAAAAATGGGGAAACAGAGTGCAACCCATAACTCCAATGCATGGGCTTCTCAGAAAACATAGGGCACTGAGGACCAAACATTAAAGACAAATTATAAGAGCAAAAAATGTGAACTTGAAATATGCAGGGCTTGGAGTTTCTGCACAAATATTTTAATCAGGAAAAGCAGCTTGAGACATCCTTTTAAATGACAAGAATGGCCAACTCTTATAATCCTCCAAATCCAATGCATCTTTTTTTTCAATTCTATAATCAATTCATATAATTATAGAACCAGAAACATTCCACTGTGAGCCCATTCTTCCTTTTGCCTTGTAGGTATTGGTTGTTGCCTTAACCATGGAGAGAAATTAGGCCCACTTGCACTCATTTTTAAAGGAAGAAACTTGCATTGAGTTCCAGGGGAGCAGAAAGACCCAAATTCCAGAGAAAACTGAACGACTTAGAAAACAGCAACTACCCAACAACTGAATGCCTGAACTCCACAAAAGTTATTAAATACAAGGGAAGGGGGAAGAAAACAAGGCTATCATCTAACATGAAAGGCCAAATCCTGCCCTCAGATACTCAGGCACAATTCCCAGGGCTTTGGACCACCCTGATCTGAAGCTAGTTCCTGAGAAAGTTAAATAATAACTGCTGGCAAAGAGTTCCATAAAGACAAAAGAGATGCAGCCAGTCATTTATCAATTGCTACATTTGCTAACTAAAACCACAAATGTGCAAAGGTCATCAGAGCCCCTGTCCCTCTCTCCCATTTCCCAGGAACTGCCCAAACTGGCCCCATTTTGCTTAGGCACCCAGAGCAGAGCAAGCCAGCAACCTCCCACATCGCTCTAAAAAATATGGCAAGGAGACTCATGACATCTTTGGCAATAAGAAGGCTAACTTTCCACAGATTTCCAACCTCGGGGAATAGGGTCCTTTTCATCATTTATTCAGTCATCCTTTGTAGGGTTTTTTCCAATGTTGTTGTTCTTGTTAGGTACTGTCAAGTTGGGTCTGACTCATAATGACCCTATGTATACCAAAATGAAACACTCTCAGACACTGTGCCATGCCTGGCCCTACTCTCAGTGCTTCTCTGCTATTCACAGGGTTTTCGATGGCTGATGGTTTTAGGAATGGGCTGCTGGGTCCTTCTCCCAAGCCTACAGTGCCCAGTATTCCCAGGTAGTCTCCCATCCAAGGACCAACCAGGCCCAACCCTGCTTAGCTTCTGAGATCAGATGGGATCGGATGCCAGGGTGGTATGGCTACAGTCACACATTATTCCCTCCTAAATTAATTTATAGCCATTTGCTATCCTTCACTGGAAATGAGATTTCCTCTTTATCCCATCCCCATTTTGCTTGTGGATTTTTCTATATTTTTAAGCTACCTTATATAGTTCTAATCGATGTGGTAGTTTTTAAGTTAACTTGGTTGGATTTTCCAGATTCACAGTTACCTCAATGATTTTTTGTATCACCTTTTTTTCATTACTTACACCTCTGTTATCTACTTCTTATCTTACTGCATTAACTAGGGTAGTGGTTACAAACTAAAATGCCCACTGGGCCAGGTAGGCAACAGACCTGAGTGAACTGAGGCAGATGGGGGCCCGTAATCTGAAGAGTGTCTCTGTGTCCACAGGTGACAGCTTGTACTCAGAACACAGGCTTCCTAGTGCCAGATGTTCAAGAGAAGTTCAAGAGAAGGTACAGATTTCTTGGTGAAACCTCCTCCAGTTTATTAAAGGTTAGCAATTTTAAAAAATTTTAAACACAGGACAGGCCAGAATATAGAATTCCTAATGGTCAGATTCAGCTTAAGGGTAGCCAACAACCTCTAAACAAAATATTTCAGAATATATGAAAGTGTTGAATTTAAATTATAGTGGAAGTGGACATATTTATCTTCATAACCTCTAATAGTGGGGCACAGAAGAGGATGTTTGCTTTTGACTTCAAGAGTTTATATTAAGTGTCTATTTTACTGGGAATAATTCATCAAAAATGAATTTGAATTCTATTAAGATAACTGGATATTCTCCTTTGACCCTAGGTAATTATTAATAACTTTCCTGATACCAGAAAAGAGAAACAAAACAGAATACTTAACACACTGTGGGAGAACTGTCTATAATTTGCATTTTCAAAGAAAAGAGTTGTAAACAGATCTTTCCTAAATTTCTTAACTCCTTAGTTTTATTTTGTTGACCCAACACTTTGGTGGTGACCTGTTTTCTCACCCATATTCCAGCAATTTGTTCTACTCTAGTAAAATCCCAGTAATAAAACTGTCGTTGACATCATTGGTCTCAAAAAAAATTATTCACAACTGGATCCATCATCAGCTCAGTGTACACAACCAGTTTTGAATTCCAAAGCAATTCCACACCACAATCCACATCTGTATTCCCAAATCTACTTTGATGTAGTTTCCCAAGTCTGTGTTGATACAGTTCAGTCTTTGGAAAGACATCAGGATGACAGTTTTGTTAGAATGACAGTTTTTCTGGAAATAGATTTTTCTTGAGGACAGGGACTGGGAGGACATTAAATAAAAAAGATGAAACTGGCTTAAAACAGAAAAGATATTCAATGCATGAATATAAAACCATCGCCAAACTTGGCTTACAAAATTGTTAATTACAGATTTGACAGTGAAATATCACAAACAGCTGGGGCTGAAGATGACAAATCCACTTTGGGAGTGGAATAGGAGTAGGAAAAAGTACACTCAGCCCATCCAAAAGGATGTTTAAACTCAACCTCTTCCACAGTAACAGCTGTAACACCTAGAGCAGGTCACTACCTCCACCAAAGCTCACGGGCTTAGGATCTCCAGGTTTCTACATGCAGCCTCTGAGCTGGACATTCTTCTCCCCATTTAGAAAGTTAGACCATGACGTTTGTGGCCACCAGAGAGGAAGAACCAGTCCATAACCAAAAAGAATGACTTGAAACATGCACCATTTGAGAAGTTTGGTCCTAATTTTTCCTTCATTCTCACCATCCACAAAAATATTTAAGTAGTCTCACTACTTTGGCAGCAGGCTGCAGAGAACCTCCTCTCATAGACATACTGGAGCACTCCCCAAATCTTCTGGCAGGACCCAGCTTTCCCGGGACCCCACCCCATCCACAGGGAAGAGCCGCTGTCAGATGCTCACATGGAGTTGTTCAGAAAATTCTCACCAGCAGAGTCAGTAACAAGTCTGCCTGATCCTGTGACACTAAGAGATTTTGGGCAAAAATAAAATAAAATAAATAATAAAAAGAAATAAATTAAATAGTATAAATATAAATAAAATATAATAGATATAAATATGCGATATTTATATTTATATAATGTATATTGTTGTTGTTGTTAGATGCCGTCGAGTCGAGTCCGACTCATAGCGACCCTATGTACAGCAGATCGAAACACTTGTATATAATACTTATATTTATATAAATAAATATAAATATAAATAAAATAAAAAGAATAAAAAGAAAATAAAAGAAAAAATAATAAAAAGAAAAAAGAAAAAGAAAAAAGAAAAAAACACCAACAACCAAACAACAAACAAATTTCACTCTTCAGAGGCCTCTTTGGCTATTCTGTTTTGGAAAAGACAGAGGTTCTCCCTATATCTGGTTTTAAGGCAACCTCACCACAAGCATTTGGTCATAAAAAAGAAAATCTAATCTTTCTTCGGGGCTGGGGTTATCTCAGTTGGTAGAGGGCTACTCTGCACTGAGGCTCTGGGTTCAATTCCCAGCACTGCAAAAATGGGAGAAGAATCTGATAGCCCACTTCCAAAACAATCCAGAAACAGCCACTGAAAACTCCAGGAGGGTTGCTATGACTCAGACCTGACTTGCTGGAATCTAACAATAATCTTCAATTCCCCAGCACACTTTTACATACAAGTTGAGTGTCCCTAGTCCAAAATTCAAAGTCCAAAATGCTCCATATTCTGAAATTTCTGAACACAAATATGATGCTAAAAGTGGAAAATTCCATGCTTGGCCTCACGTGACAGGTCACAGTCAAAACACAGTTTTAGTTACACTAAAAACATGGTATAAAATTATCAACAAGCAATATGTACCAGACACACATGAAATATAAATGAATTTCATGTTTAGACTTGGTTCCACCCCCAAGACAATTCATTATATATATGCAAACAGTATTCCAAAATGTGAAAAAAATATCCAAAAGCAAGAACACTTTTGGCCCCAAACATTTTGGGAAAAGGATACTGAACATGTTACGCATAATGCCAGTGAACGTAAATGGTGCATGTTCTGATAGAAGATTAAAATATTTCTGCAAAATTATACTTTCTGATAAATCTAAGCATTTATTAGTAAAGCCATCCCAGATGCTGGATCTTAGCTAGTTTAATACAGTAAATTTCAAAATCTAAAAGTTAGAGCATTCTAGGAAAAAGAAAAGGTAAGACTGGTCTCTCTTTAGACAGGACGATTAAAAATGCTTACTTGTCTGCCTCTAATTTTAGAAAATGCTGAGAACCACCAGATAGTGACTTAAACATCTCAGAAAGGTAAGGACCACCAATGGACAGCCTCATTTCTTCTCCTAATAATCTTCTCCAAAGATGCCACAACTTCCACAAAGGCTTCAGTGGGTAATATTCCCTCTGTACCTCAAAATGTTTCAGTGGGTAAAAGACACTAGACTAACTAACTTTCCAGGGAAAAGTGTCAAACTAATTCTGCGCCAGGATTCTGACCTACTGTGCTGCAGAAGAGCAGAAATATTAAGGTGGCCAGACACATGGCAAAAGTCTTGGAATACTAGGAGCCAATGAACTAATGGGAAGGCTCCATACAAGGAGAGAACATGTTGTGGCACCCAACACTGATTAAAAATCCATACAAACAAACAATATCATCATCCCAGGCAGCCTAAAAGCAATGCATTCAGATTCAAGAATAAGGAGAATCAATTTAGGGTGGGTCAATGGAAACAGCCTCTCGGAGACCATGGCAAAAACCACATCAATGCCAGTCACAGGAGATCACTCTATTTTGCAAAATATAAAACTGTTTCATTGCAAATCTATGGAAACAATGTCACAGGGGCCAAGGGCTGTCACTTTGAGTCAAAGAAGGCCCACTTCACTGTGGCTCTGATGGCCAGCGATGTCAGGGTGAATTATACCCTCATGTGCCAAGAAAGAAATGAAAGTCAGGAGAGAGCATTCAGCTGGGGACACACCCACAGGAGTGTGGAAGGACAGTGATCTTTCCAGGGCATGCTAACCTATTTCAGATTCAGACAAAGGATGTGGGGGTTTCCTATGGAGAGATGGAAGGACTAGCTGGGAGTGGTGGTGGCATGTTCCTGTAGACCCAGCTACTTGGGAACCTGAGGCAGGAGGATGGCTGGAGCCTAGAAGTTCAAGGCCAGCTTGGACAATTCAGACCCCATAGAAGAAAAGAGAACAGAGGCAGAGGGGAAAGGAAAGGGAAAAGAGTGAGGGCAGGCCAGTCCACAGGGAGGTGCAGGAAGCTATTCTCCGAGTCAAGGCACTGCTCTTAGACACATGTTGGGGAATCAAGAAAAGGTGCAATGAGGCTCACTGACTGCTGGAACCTGAATATAACAAAAGAAGTCTTGAGCAGAAACTCAAAGGGATGGACACCAAAAGAAACAGCTGAATTCTTTATCTAGGTTGTACTGAGGTCCCATAAGCAACTTGAATAAAGTGACAGGTGATATCAAAGGGATACATGACTTGGAGGAGTTACGCAGTCATGCACATGTCACAAGCTCTCCAGGCCATAGTTCACTTCACTTATAACCAATAAGAAGATTCTGTAGAAACAGTGTCATGGCTAGAAATTTGTTCCCCAAGAGGTCAACAGGAAAACCAAAAGGTAAAAAACAAGTTCAAGCTCAGTTCTGAGGCAAAAGAAGAAAGGAGATCTTATGCAGATTCCAGAGAAATCATAGTCACTGACATCTATGGATATGAACCAAACATAAGGGATTCCAAGACAAGCAAGTCTCACGTAAACAGACTGTGTCAATACATACATAGTCAGACCTAGATGCAAACTCCCCATGCAGAAAGCAGCAAGTTCTTCAGGCTCCTTGTTACAGACTCAGCAGTTACTAAAACTACAGGTTCCAAGGATGCAAGTGGAACAGGTCATTTTTTCAGTCTGTGGGTGGACCACAGGGGATTACTGTGTGCTCCTAACCTAAAAGAATGAGGTGGAGAAGGACTGTCAATCACTAAGTGTCTTCTAGGTTCTAAGTACTGTGAGATACATGTGCATGTGTTCATGAAATCCCATTTGATCTGACTAGTTACCCATTTTATAGATAAAGAAACTAAAGCTCAGAGAAAGATCAGGAAATTTCCAACACACACATTCACTGACACTCATGGAAGCAACAGAAAATGAGCCTGAGAGAGGGCCTCGTGGAAGATTTTTTCTTGGGACAGTGACATCCTGAGGAAGCTCAGCACTACTGGGCCCAAGGGCTTTCAGTCTAGGGAAATGTCTGGCCACACACATTCTCATTCTCTCTCTCTCTCTCTCTCTCTCTCTCCCTCCCTCCCTCCCTCCCTCTCTCTCCCTCCCACCCTCCCTCCCCCTTGGGCACTGCAAGAGAACCAGCAAATTGTGCCTTAATGATGAGAGTCAGGGAGTGGCCAGCCCAACCAGGAGGAAGATGCAGCAGGAGGGGCCATGGGTTGGCCAACCCCACACAAAGGGATCACACTGGCCCCAGTTCTTACATCAGGCAACTTTTAATTTGGCACATAAAAATGAAAAAGTTCCTTTGTTTAAAACCCTTCTAAAGTTTCTGATCACAGTGATTTATGTAAATAAAATGTTAAAATGTAGATGTTAATAAAATTATATATATGATAGAATAGCTATTCTTTCTAAAACTGATCTGCAATAAATTTTCTAAATTCTGATTGCAGGTGATTCCAGCCTTGAAAGCTTTGCCGACAATAGCCAGCAGAGGTCTGTTACTGAAGTGGTATTAATATAGCTATCATCACCAATTCAAAGCAGATAATAAAGGACTGACACATTTATTATCATTATTAATTAACAGTTTTCTAAGATGGAATTAAATCAATATGCTGCTCTGATATCATTTTAACTAGTTATGCAAATCAAACATTTAGAGCCCATGAACAGATATAAATGCCATTCAAAATTCACTTCACACTTATTACTGTAATATCAGAACTTTCAGGCTTTGCTAGTAAAAAAAAAAAGACTTAATGCTCATTTAATTACACTCAGACATAAAGCTTATGGAATGAAAGTTGAAATAGCTGATTAGTTAGGAAGTTGTAGTAAGGCTGTAACACTTGGGATAGACAATGAGATAATAATGTGAAAATGCAGGGCTCTGCACAGAGTGGTTCTGGCAGATCCTATTAAAAAGAACAATGACATGTATAGGAAAAAGTGTTTGGAAATTACAAAGTTGAGGATCCCTTCGTAGGCGCAGAAAGGAGAAGTAAGGCAAGAGGAGAGAAAGGAAGAGGAAGGAAAAAAAAAGAGAGAAAGATTGAGGAAAGAAAACTTACAACTCATCAGTTATATAAACAGAAATTTCCAGGCTAAATTGCCCAACATTGACTCCTACACAGGGGGAAATGGTTGCTGAGTCTTTTCCATGTAGAATGCTGCTTCTCCCTCCCAGCTGTCTTTATCAGGTGACAGGAGATCTCTGCACCCAGAGCAACAATCTGGAGAGGCACAGTGAGGTACTGAGTGCTCTGCTTCTGGGTCCAGCAAGAGCAAGAAGAGAGGTGAAAGGTTTGACAATGAGTTACTCATCTGGAAAAGTAGCTAAACCCTGAAGAATGGGTGGCACTAGAAATGCTACCAGAGGGATTTGACCTATCTCTGGCTGTGTCTATCCGGGCAATTAGGCAGGCGGCTGCTTGCTCCCCTGGTGGGTGAGGCAGTAGAGCCAACAGACAGTGTAAGGGAACAAATAACTTCCAACGGCCTGGCCCACACCTCCTGAGCATTACTCAGGGGGACTTCCAAAAGCCAGCCAGCACATCCACTGTCAGCACCACAGAGGAGAGGCAACAGTTCTAATGGGCAGGTGTGCTGACATTCAGGTCCCCTCAACTGCAAAGCCCAGAGAACAGAGCAGCAAGAGTGCTGTGGGGTGTGGCTTTGGCTCACAGCAGGTAGTATGAGTACTTCACGGATGTTTATGGAGCTTGTAGTAAGCAGAATTAAACTCTGGGTATCGTGGAAAGGACAGAGTTATTTCCTAGTGTAGGTTAGTGTGGGCAATGCCTCACTCTCTTTTTTTCTCCAAATCATATGCCCATCTTCACCCTGGAACACATATGATCCTTAGTGCAATCAAGTTCAGAGCCAGAAAATGAATAGTGCAGAGACTAATAGAAAAAACAGGGGAATTTTTCTGATGCAATCCAAACAATATAGAAAGGAGAGAATGAAATCTTATTATCCTCTCCCCACCTTGCATCCGCAACCTCAGCATATCAGCATGTGCCATAATGTAAGGTTCAAGTCACAGACCAGAAGGTGCTGCCTTTTGCTGTGGAAATTTCCAAATTAAAAAACAAAAATGGACCAGGCAAAGGCACACATCTGCAATCCCAGTGAGTCGGGTAGCTGAGGCAGGAGGATTGTGAGTTTAAGGCCAAAGGCAGCCTGCACAACTTAGCAAGACCCTATCTCAAAAATTTTAAAAGGGGTTTGGGGCTCAGCTCAATGGTAGAGCGCTTGCCTAGTATATGAGGGCCTGAATTCAACTCTTGCACCACACACACACACACAAACAAACAGGAATAATTAAAAAGATGAAATTCATGCACCATAACCCTACTCTTGTTCTTGCTGTTAGGTGCCGTCAAGTTGAATCTGACTCACAGCAACCTTACATACAACAGATGAAACACTACCTGACTTGTGCCATGCCTGACACTATTACCAGTGCTTCTCTTCTGCTCATAGGATTTTCAAGTGCTGATTGTTTTGGGAGTGGGTTGCCAGGTCCTTCTCCCAAGCCTACAACACCCTGTTTTCCCAGGCCGTCTCCCATCCAAAGACTAACTAGGCCCTTCACTGCTTAGTTTCCAAGATCTAATGAGATCAGACGCCAGGGGGCTATGGCTGCAGGTAATCCTCCTCTAGGGGTAGGAAAATGTAACTGTCATTGCGAGTGGTTCTGTGGTAGGAAAACGTGTAGACAAGAGCCTAGAGAGAGGTATAAGATAATTTGCAGTATTAGGCAACTCAGTCATCTGATACTGGGTGGCACATTATTATCTTCTTTGGGCTTTGATGTGTTTTCCAAAATTTCACAAAGTCCATTGTGCCACTAAAGAAAGTTTCCAGAGGCCCAGCTACTATCCAGGCCATGCCATTGGCCACTGGAGACACTGCAGGGAAGACAGCTGAGGTCCTTACCCCTCTCCATGAAAACAACCTAATACAGCAGACAGAGGTGGTCAACCAATGGTACAGGTGATCATTTTTGTGACTTAAAAATAAGTGTTTACAAAGACTCACTTACCTACTCTTACGACTCTACATATCTTTTCTGGATCTTGAGCTAGTCTGAAATGTCTCAATTTAGAGTGTTCACATCTTCCCAAAATGGGAAGCAATCCCACAGTGAGTGCCAGAGGCCTGAGAGATCACTACATTTTCTTCTTTCTGTAGTGAAGGTAGAAGATTTTTGTCATAGCAAAGATCCAAGAATCCAGGTAAACTGTCCTGGAGTCCTTCCCATCTCACAGTGTTTTGTTTTGTTTTGTTTGCAGTACTGGGGGGTTGAACTCAGGGCCTTGCACATACTTTGCAAGTGCTCTACCACTGAGCTACGTCCACAGGTCATTTTTTATTTTTTGTCTCAATACAGAGTCTCAGTAAGTTGTACAAGCTGCCTCTGGCCTCGAATTCACAATCCTCCTGCCTCTTCCTCTGGAGTCACTGAAATTATAGGCTTGTACCACCATGCCTAGCTGTAGTATGCTTTTTATTGATATTTGCCACAGCAGTAACTGGGGCTGTGGGCTTTTTTAGTTCCACTGACCTCTGGAATCTATATTTGCTGTACTTAAACAGCCAGATTCAAACACTTCCATCCATGGCCCAAACCTTCTCCACATTTGGCCTTCCATCAGCCCTAAACATGAGCAAAATCTCCATAAATCATCCTCTTTAAAGACTTTCCATCTTATTTTTTAAAATTCACCTTTTCCAATATTTTCAATATCTAGAGAATATAGAAGAACTCAAGGAAAGCTATTACAGGGGAGAAAAAGTCTAAGAAAAATCTTTTGCTTTTCTTTTTCTTTCTTCATGAAATTCAACTTCTGGTTTATGCATAGTATGGCAATAACATTTGTGTATATGAAGACTCCTATGTGTCAACGACTACATCTGAGGGAGACTATAAGATCTCACTGATAGGTGAAATATATAGAAAATAAAACACCAGTTCTACCTGGTAGGTCATTTTAGGTGGCAATAGGACAGGCTGTTTGCAAGGGTGAGCACTCAGTGACAGTAAATTAGAGTCAAAGCCCAATGGCTGGAGCAACAAATAGAATATCCACCCAAGGTAGAGCTGTCATTACAAACACAAAAGAGTAAATCCTTCAACCTCAGTCTGTCCGCTTCCCCATCAGTCAGCAGGGTCCAGAAACTACCAGCAACACAGAAGAATTTGGATGGCTTGGCCATCACATAAACACCTGAACATCTTGCCCCAACTTCCCTGGCACAGGGTACCCAGTGCCAGCCATGGAGAGTGGGATGCTCTCTGCCTTGGCTTCCCTGTTTGCACTACAACCTATCATGTGGTGCTGTTTAGGACATGTTGTTAAACCAAAAATTAAGGAGAAAAGATCCAAAACCCCATGGAGCCTCCTATTCCTTAAGCCCTCTCCAATGGGCCTTCCTTCCTAATGACTTGGTGAGATGCTCCTCACCCAGGCTCACTTCAAAGGCAAGCAGTTCTCTCCCTTTCCCGGTCCACAGACTCTCTTAGTTCTACCTCTGCTTAGTCTTCAGCCCCAGCTGTTGTGCCTGAAAATATTTCTAGGATGCCCTTGGCACACAGACCACTTGAGTAAAAGCAGTATGAAAGCTTTCAGCTTGTCAAAGGATAGTGGGCAACAAAGACAGTGAGTGGCCTGCCATCCCAGGGCCATCTGGCTCCGTCACTGTTGATGCTGGTCTAAGTGGGGCAGAGACACACGTTTACATGGGAGAGGGCAGCTCCCCTATGGTACCTTCCCCATTTGATGCTGTCCACAGAAACTCCAAGTGTGCTGTATGATGAAGACATGCATGGATGTCTCCAGATGTCCTTTATGAGGCTTTTGTTCAAGTTGGGACTTGAGAAGGGAAAGGATGGAGGAAGATGGGATGAGAAAGTAACTATTGAAGTCTTTTCCAGAAATGAGAATGACCATGCTTGTGTTTATTTTTAACTCCTAAAAAGAGAAAATGACATTCTGTAGCAAGAGATCTGCTGGTGAGAGCAAAAGGCTTCAGAAGATAAGCACAGCAGGATGTTCCCCTGGATAAGCAACCAACAAAGACACGAATTTACTTTCAAAAACTAGGTGGCATCTCCCTGACTCCCTGCATGCCCACCCACCCTGATCCACTGCAGTCCAGCCTGAAGTCAGGGGGAAACCTCCTCTTGAGATGTAGTGCAGTGCATTGATGAGAATGTGGACGCCAGAGTATTATGCCTCTTTTCTCATCAGCTGGATGAGTCATCTGAACTTCTGTGCCTCGGTGCCCTCGACTTTGAAATAAGAACATGACCATCCTGTGTTACAGGGGTTTTATGAGGCTCAGACATTGCTGGTATGTCTAAAGTGTTCAGGACAGTGCATGTATGCATCAAGCGCTCAGCACACCAGTAACTATTGTATCGGCACCCCTACGACAGTGCCAAGGGGCTGCCCACTTGAGCTTTACCCACCAGGGCAGTGGCCCCCATCACTTCTGAGTGTCTGGTGTTTGCAAAAGCTCCCAGGATCAACCTGCCCCAACCTACGAATGTGCAAACTTCCTGGAATGAGATCATTTGAAAGTGATTTTTAGGACTTGGTCCTTTGACTCTTTACATAACCAATTTATAATAACAAGGCTTCTTTTGTGGCCCACAAGTCTCCTGGATTGTTATTAGTGTTGCCTTGGTTAGGAAGCTGCAATGCGATCCTCCGACTAGAAATACTGGCATAATTTATTGCATTATTACTCCTCTGAACTGAAGGCAATTAATTACCTAGAGCAGGATGCACAAGTGAAAATTTATCAGAGGAAAGTGATGAAAAATGTGCCCACTGCTTGAAAATAATAGGTGCTTAATGGTTTTTTTGTTTGCTGGCTAATCTCAGGCATCTTATAAACAACTCTGGCTTGGTTATCAGTTGTGAATCCCACTCCCCCCTTATTCCACCTTTATATTATTCTATCATCCTATATGTCTCCTGACGACAAGAAGAAATGACTAAAACATTCACTTAGAAGCAGAAGAGAAACTCCATTCCTCTTCTCCGTGGAAAAATTATTAATGTAATATGGAAATAATGATAAAATACATATATATGTTTATTGTCCATGTTGGTAACACAAATGTATTTGCCTGACTGGTGTCTCCTTTCCTCTATCACAGCATTTCACGTTAAAAATTATAAAACCTATACAGGACAGGCTGGGATTTAGCTCAGTTGGTAGAGCGCTACACTGCAGTCTCTGAGGTCCTGAGTTCAATTCCCAGCACCGCAAAAATGGGAGAAGGACCTGGCAATCCACTCCCAAGGCAATCCCGAAACAGTCTGCCATTGAAAACCCTATGAGGGTCGCTATGAGTCGGATACCGACTCGATGGCAACTAACAACAACAACATACTGGATAAAAAGACATATTCCAAGAGTTATGTGTATTCTGCTCCCTCCAACACCTTGGAAGTGACATTCATATAACCTGAATCTAAAATCCTCAAATGTACTCCCCAAGAATTTTTTTCTACAATTCTCCTAGTATTTCTCCCAATTCCATCATCAACCAAGACCCAGAAAGAAAGAGGATACGGGGCCAATAATATGTTATTGTATTATTTGTAAATTTCATGCACATGTGAAAAATAGGAACAGGGCTAAATTCATTATATTTGTTTCTGCTTTTCAGAATTATTCACATCTGTATGATTCCGTAATTGTTTCTTCTATAAAGTTATTGGAGTAATTTTGCTCCGTATATTCCCGATCAATTCCCCCTCTCAAGGGCACAGTTGAAAAGTGATATTTGAAAATGGCCTCTGATAGATTGCATGGTTAGTCAGCAGCAGAGACAAACAACCTAATCCAGCACAAATTAGTTCGGCTGCCAGCAATAGTTTTATACAAAGATGTAAATTATGTTGTCAAAATCGGTCGCTTTCTAGCTTGCTGCTCAGCTAACAAGAAACCACTTTGGCTGATAAAGATGAACACTAAGCTTCCCTCTCTTACAAATTTGCAAATCTGCCATTTCAGCATTCTGTTAGCCACAAACAAACGGCCTGCTATAATTGCTTCTTTTCTTCTGCGGTGGTGGTATTTTTCCTCTTCGCCCTGTTCCTTCCAGGCTGCTCTTGGAAACAACAACAACAAAGCCCCAAAACACCACACTAATAAACACTAGCAACCCTCAGACAGGGGTGTAAGGGAGAGCTGAGGTCCTGGGGCCGGCCCTGTGGTCTCTTTCCTCCCTTCACTATGGAAACATCAACCCGGACAACTCACCCATGGCATAGGCTGTACGCAGACCCTGATACTGTCACTCCAAATGGTGATATCTACAGGACCGGGAGGGCAGGAGAAATTCTTGGCTTTAATGGAAATGGAAATATTCTTGCAGCTTTGAACAAGGATTGTCTTTGACAGTAACCCATCCATTCTCCTTTATTTTACAAACTCCCATTCCAGGAAGGGAGGGGAGCAGAGCATACTTCCAAGGGGCCCAAAAAGAAATCGCCACCAGGCTGCCTGGTTAAATTGGAATCAGATATATCTAATGCTGGATTGAAAATAATAACACATTATAACGGTAATTATATCCAGCATAAGTCAAATAAATAAATTATAAATTACAATTACCCTTTAAAGTTGCTAGTGTCACTGTTTGCTTTACAATTAACTGCAGGTGCTTCTGTATGCTTTATTACAGTCCCAAAGTTATATATTTGAAAGAATGGTACAGATGAGTCCTGTTTATTTGTTAAATTAAAGCATTGTTGGTAAAATTACGGCTTAATTAATATTATGGGTACTGTATAACAAAATAGTTTACCTTGTACATAATTTATTTCCACATGCATATCTTAGCCCAGACCCATTACAGCTCTAAGGCAACTAAAATAAAATATTCCTCCTTTGCTGGCATTTTTCTAAATAGCAGTTCACTAAATCAATATTATTCACTTGGTATTTTTAAAAGCAGTGTATCTTAATAATTACACAGCATTAGAGTAGGCAATAATTTTACTTGCTAAGCATATTAAATTTAGCAAACCATCAGTCAAATAGTTTGTTCTTTCTCAGAATGGGTAAGCAGTGAGTGAGTTTGGAATCATGTTCCTTTGGTATAAATGTCACACAGAGTTTAAGAATGTGTCTGTGACTCCCTAAGCCAGCCCAGCACTATATATCTTTATTAGTTTCAGTGGCCAGCACAGTGACCAGTTGTTTATTCTCATTACTCCCGACAAGGTGAGCCACTTGGTAGTGACTGCAATCACAGCCAAAAACATATGACTTTGCAGAAAATAAAAACTGTAGACAAGGCTATGCGCAATGGCCTGGATGCCTGCTCCAACCATAGGGGTTGGCAGGAGGCTAGGGTAGGGGAGGAGACAATCAGATAACCAAAAACCCATAGACACACACGTGCATACATACACGTTGTTTTGTGTGCATGAGCATTCTATCTGTCTTAATCCTTTTATTTCTGGGATTATCTTATTTTTAATTGTTCATAATTCACTGTAAAACACCACTAATTTCATATTTCTCTTGTCTTTTTCCTCATGTGAATTTATTCTTTCTCAAGCTCACAGAAAACTCCTTATGCACCTTCTCTCTTCCTCATACCATCACCCCTAAGCTAAATAAATCCCTCTGAAAAATATCACTCTATTCTCTCTTATAAACACACATACACACATGCACACACACACACACACACACACACACACGCACACAGAGATTCTTTTTCAGAAAATCAATTCATTCACTGCATAAACCCAAAAGCAGGTGGATTTTGCCTGAGCTGTAGGTAACTGCTACAATATAAAATCACTATTTGATTGATGCATTTAAAGATGTGCTGGCCCCTGGACTGTGTGTTTTAGATAAATAGCTAAAATCCCTTTATAACTGTGGATGGGAAGAAGGGCCAGGAAATGGCCTCTGAGTGTTCACAGAAAGATAGTGGTCCTGCCTGCTGCATTTTCTGCATTCCCTCTCTTCCTACTCAAAGGCAGCCCAGACGTCTCACCATGGGCCCTAGAGAAGCCACCCCAGTTAAGAGCCCAGAAAAAGCTCAAAGGAGCCTCTGCCTCAGGCTACTGTGGCCAAAATCTAAGCCGTACTCACAGGTGTTTGGAAAGTCTATAAAGCTCAGAGAAATGTCTGATGGTTTTCTATGCCCAGGGAGGACATGGAAATTCCAGCCTCCTCTTCTGGAACAGGAGAGAGCTGCTTCCATTACCAAGAAGGGGCAGCTCTCTGGGCATCTGCTCAATGACTGCCAGGTATACACCCACAGTGGGCAGAACAGCTTGTCCAGGAATGGCAATGGGATGGCTTCCTGGAAGCATGGGAGTGGAGGAGGACAAGGCATTCATCCCAGCCACCAACAGAAGCACAAGACTGTGGAGAAAGAAGTGTATGGCCGGCACAAGTATATGAACAAGGATAACCACAAAGTTCAAAGTTAGTAAAAACAGCAACAGAAGAGAGACAACAAGGCCATGTTGTTGTTGTTAGGTGCTGTCGAGTCGGTATCCTACTCATAGCGACCCTCATAGGGTTTTCAATGGCTGAGTGCTTCAGGATTGCCTTGGGAGTGGATTGCCGGGCCCTTCTCCAATTTTTGCGGTGCTAGGAATTGAACTTGGGTCCTCAGAGACTGAAGTGCAGCGCTCTACCCACTGAGCTAAATCCCAGCCCATAACAAGGCCATAAGGATGGCAAATGAAACACCCACAGAGCAATGACTACACAGGCAACTTACAGACACTGAGATAGGGCACTTAGGGATGGATTTGCAGAAGAGATAGAATTTGAACTAGGTCTTGAAAAGCAATTCAGAGTTGGGGCGATGGAAAAGGAAATGTGTTCAAGATAAGTGAGGCTGTATGCAGCAAAGGCCAGAGGAACAAACTGCAAGCCACTGGACTCATGAACTTCTGGACTTCTGCACAGCTGGGGTCAGGCATAAGAGCACACAAGAGTGCACCAGGTTGCACTCCCACTTTGAAAGCCCAACCTCAGCCACGATGCACAACAGAACCACCAACAAACACCTTAACCTGATGTCCAATTACCTGTGCTTAAAGTGTCAAGGCTGGAGGCCTGAAATGCAATGTTCTGTCTAGATCAAGAATCATAATGAAAATATGTTGTTTTTACATATTGTCCTGAATTCCATCTTTTACTCTAGGACAGGTCCACCTCATTCAATGTTTTCCTTCTCTGATACAATTAATCTAGTTTGAGGTATTGTTCAAAAGTGACCAACCTCCCTGGTAAAAATCTGACTTTGCCCCATCTGTGAACATGCCAAGTGTCCTTCCAGGAGTCAGGCAACATGCATCCCCAACCTTTTCATGCTAACCCTTCTTCAGGGCCTGCTCCAAGTGCACCAACCCAGGCCTCTTCCAGCTGCAATGGGAGATCATGCAATCAAGATGAGCCCAGGTAATACAACAGGTAGGAAGGATGGGTCAACCATACTAAAGCAAGACGTGACTGAAGAAAGAAAGAAAAGGAAAAATGTCAAAAGCTTCTTAAATGCACCAAGCTACTTGCACATAGGCTTGCATACCTTGCACATAGGCTACTTCACTTGCTGAAGAGGACATAAAGACTCAGGCTAAGCAACGTATACAGGGGTCCTATGGCTGTTCAAGGGCTGGGACTTAGCTCAGTTGGTAGAGCGCCGCGCTGCAGTCTCTGAGGTCCTGAGTTCAATTCCCAGTACCACAAAAATGGGAGAAGGACCTGGCAATCCACTCCCCAGGCAATCCTGAAATAGTCAGCCATTGAAAACCCTATGAGGGTCGCTATGAGTTGGATACCAACTCGACAGCACCTACCAACAACCAACAACAATGGCTGTTCAATTTGTAGAGGCCAACTGTGAACCCCAAGCTACCCAACACTGAAGTCAAGGATGCCTCCCACTGCTTGTACCCCAGGGAGTGGCTGTCTGATGGAAAACCAGTGCACAGGGTCACCTTCAGAAATGGACTGTGATGCTAATGAAAAATCCAGAGAAAATGAGGTAGAAATGAAGGATGGGAAAGAAACACTGTGGTGTGAGTATTTTTCTTTCAATCCAATTCAAGAACAGAAAAACCTTTGGGGCCTTATACATTCGTCCTCCACCCTATGCTATGCAACCCCTAATAGAGCCATGACCTTAATTAAAGCCAGCAGCATGTACTGCCAATTCAGCAAGGCAGTTTGTGTAGGCTTTGAACACAGGCACTAGGGGGGACATTTCCCTAATATTTGCAAGTAGCCTCCTTTTCAGAGTATCTACCAGATGCACAAAGGAACAGTAGTCTATGTAAAAAAGGACAACTGGATCTGGTTAAGGTGACAACATAAAAATAGACAATGCGGGGAAGAGGGGAAGAAAAGAGAATTAAAGAGAATGGATCTTGGAAGCAAATTTTTCCATCTTTTTTATAGCATTATTTCACAATGAATAGCATCTTCATAAGTTGGTAATTAGTTACAATGGGAAGAAAACGCCAACTTAGAGCCAGGACAGATGTTGTTGTTGTTGTTGTTGTTAGGTGCCGTTGAGTTGGTATCCGGCTCATGGTGACCCTCTGTACAACAGGGGAAACACTATTGTCAGTGCTTCTCTGCTGTTCATGGGGTTTTCAATGGCAGATTGATTTTTGGGAGGGGGTTGCCAGGTCCTTCACCCAAGCCTACAGCTTCTGGTGTTCCCAGGCGGTCTCCCATCTAGGTACTAACCAGGCCCGAC
>VMDO01001950.1:177500-184280 GCA_007922755.1 Pedetes capensis
CTGCTATGCACAAATCTCAACCTTCATTTTTTTCCCACCAAAGTTAATACTCCAAAAAATATCTTCTCTAGATGATTTTACCCTGGTTTGTTTCATTTTGTACTTCTTTATTTTACACAGGTTTTCCTTTGCCTGCATCAATATTTTCTATAATAATTTCACAGTGAGAGGGCATGAAAATCCATTCTTATCAGTTCTATTCCATGTGATTGCCTGTTTACACCTCTCACTTCCCCCAAAAAAGATCACTCTCACACACACACACACACACACACACACACACACACACACACACACACACACACTAAATAAACTCTGGAAATCAGAAAATAATCAACATTTTAAAGAAAAACCTCTTCTTGGACCATACATAATAAGCAATTAAAAGTCATCTTAATCAATTCAATTACTGCCATTGCTGCTTTTAAAATCTGCTCAGTAAAATGGCATCAATTAAAGTTTAATGTCTTATAAAAGATCATTCAAGTATTATAGTAGAATTAAGAGGAAATAGGTACTGCTGGGACCCTGGCCATATTTTTAGAGTTTCTCAACCAGAAAGATTTACAATAATATTCATTATTGCTTAGATTGCTTTCAATTCAACCACTGGGTTATTAAAAAAGCTAGGGTGAAAGGGCCCAGCATGGTTCAAAACACACTCAACCAGCTGCATTTTCAGTTTGCTAAATATTTCAACCAGTTTCCAAAGGTGTCACATAAGTAAAACCTCACATTTATTTTTCTACACACTTTCCTCTTAGTTTTTAGCCCCACAGGCAGCACAGTCCACATAGGTCATTTGCACTTAGCTCATACCAGACAGTTTCTAGGTGAGTTACATGTGTTCCTGGAGGCCTGTCACCTTCTCTGAGGGCCTCTGAGACCCTTCCATTATGGAGAGGTTCCATGTTGAAGAGAAACAACCAACGTGAAGCAAAGGGAATTAGGAGATAGGAAAAGGGGACCCAAAGAATACAAAGAGGAAGACCCTTAGTCAGGGTCTCTAGGACAACAGGAAACTTCCTTCGAGGACCAAATAAACAGGACCAACTCCAACAGTGATTCAAGCTGTTCATGAACCAATGGCATTTGTCCAAGGGGACAGATGGGAACTGAAATCCAGCCTATGCCCTGTTCCCCAAACTCATGTTCTAGCCATGGGTTGCATTAACCTAGAGAAAAGGGGTGCCCTTTTCTAACTCCTCCAGAAGCACTCTATGGGCTACCTGCTGACAAAGTCACCTTAAGAAAACCAGAGTAGATCGATCTAAAAGGACAAATAGTATATGATTCCATTCATAAGAGGTGCCCAGAGTAGGCTAATTCATAGAAACAAAGAGCAGACTGAGGGCTTCCCAGAGCCGAGGACCATGGAGAAGGATGAGTGATTATTTAATAGGTACAGAGTATCAGTCTGAGAGAGATGAATGGTGGTGATGGTTACACAGAAATATGAATGTATTTAATGCCACAGAATAGTACATTTAAACATAGTTAAGATAAAAAACAAACTTTATTATATTTTACAGCAATAAGAAAGGGGAAAAAAGAAAGAAAGAAAAGTCAAGCACTGCCAGTTACACACCACTGAGGACCTGCAACAGAGACTCTGCTCCCAAGTGGGCTTTACACAAGCCCAGGCCACTGGTCCCACAGCTCAAGGTGGATCCAGCCTGTGCTCAATGTAGCCACTCAGCTATGGGCAACTTGATGCCCATATTTACCTCTGAAAGACACTGAGTTGCTAGGGCTTCTCTCTAGGGGTCCTTGGCCCCCTCTCGCCTGCATTCATTCTGCCTGGGCCCTCAGTCTGCCCCAGACTCTGCTAGCTGCCTCCCTACCCAGACTTCACCCCACCCCAAGCCCTGGGAGAGCAGAAGCTGCTTTCACTCCAGTCCACCTCCCCCACAGAACAGATCATTGATTCACATGCCCCAAGTTTCCACCAGTGCAAGGCCAACTCAGGAAGAGGAAAAGTTCATGACTCCTTTGATTTGGAATTTGTGGTAAAATTTACTCTAAGCCAGGCCAGAGAAAGAGTTTGCTTTGAAAACTTACAACGTAAACAAGACTTGAGGGGAAAACATTCAAGTGAAGAGATGATTGTTAAAGGTTTTAGTTCAGCAGTGTAGTCTGTGGAACATTTCTTGCTCGTTAGGAAGACATTCGGGAATATGCATAGTGCCAGGATTAGGAGACTTGGTTGGTCCTGCCTCTGCCCTTCAAAAATGGGCCAGTCAGCCATGCACCATGATGAGTGCCTGTGATCCTAGTGATTCAGGAAACTGAGGCAGGAGAATCATGGGTTCAAAGCCAGAGACAGCTTATGCAACTTAGCAAGACCCTATCTCAAAATAAAATGTAAAAGGGGGCTGCAGGTATGGCTCAGTGGTAGTGTACTTGCCTAGCATGTGCAAGGCTCTAGGTTCAACCCCCAACACTGCAGGGGAGTAGGGGGACACAAATACGGGCCAGCCCCAGAAAGTCACAGTTTCCTTATCTATAGAGGTGGACAGAGAATATCCAAGGTCCTTCTGTCCACCATGTTGTTGTTGTTAGGTGCCATTGAGTTGGGTCCAACCCAACATACAACAGAACTCTACATATAACAGAACACTCCTCGACACAGTGCCATGCCCAGCACTATGTCAGTGCTTCTATGCTATTCACAGGAGTTTCAATAGATGACTGTTTTGGGAATGAGCTGCCAGATTCTTTTCCTATTTGTGCAGTGCTGGGGATCAAATCCAGGGCCTCAGAGTGCACAGAACAGCACTCTACCAACTGAGATAAACCCCAGCCCTCCATCAGATCATGAAATTCCTATCATGTACTTTGTATATTTACAAAGATAGTGTACATGTTCTTGTGTGCTGTGTGTGCAGGAAGTGTGTATGTGTGGAGTGAGGGGCTGTTTGGTGTGTGAGCATGTGTGATGTGTGTTGTCTATATGACATAGGAGTAGGGGTGTGGGAAAAGCTGTACATGTGAGGTGTGTGCATGTGGCATGAGGGGTGTATGTGTGGTGCTTTATTTGTGTATGTGTTATGGGGGTTAGGTACATGCATGAGCATGTTGTGAACATGGTATGTGTATGCCTGTGTCCACACATGCAATAATGAAGTCTGCTTGTGAGCAGATTTTGTCATTCATTTTGAAATATTTCTATACCTGAAAGTGATAAAGCTGGAACCAGATAGTGTGAATGGCTGTACAACCCTGAACATACTAAGGACCACTGAATCATATGCTTTCAAATGATTAAAAGGGCAAATCATGGTATGTGTATTTTACCACAATTTTTTTAAAAAAAGATAAGGGTGTGTTAAGTATGTTCACCAACTCCAAAGGTATAATTCAGTTGAGTTTATCCAACTTAGCAAGACTTTACATTACCAGAATATATCGCCCTTTATCCAGATGAGCTTCTAACACACACCCAAGACTTTCTGGATGCACCAGGCCTGGGCCAAGGCCTAAAGATCAGGCTTTCTCTCTGGCTAATAAGGAGTAACGGTCTTACTGTATACCCCGCCCCCACCACACCCCCACCCCAGGCCACTTTCCTGCCTTCTGATGACATGTGTGGCACAGAGGGTGACTAGTTGATGGCTCTTTCCCACAGGGGACCCCCAAGGAGCGGGGCTATCAGGGGCCTGGTTCTACCTGCTCCTCACACTCACACTTCATAACTGCAAACAACATTGTAGAACACACTCCAGTCTTCTCACCTGGCCCAGAGCGGGCCTCCTTCCAACATGCCACACATGTCCACATGCTTAAAGCTGCGGCCAAGGCTTTAATCCAAATTTTGCAACTTTTTAAGCAAATGCAACGTTTACATGAACATGATGATTGAGAATTTTCTTATAAAGAAGGAAGGAACTATCAAGATGCCACACTTACTCCTGCCAGATCTAGAAGCAAGAAGGAAGAGTGACAACTTAGAAGGTGGGCGGGACAGACTCAGATTGTGTCCCAGTGAAGCTCCCTGATAATTATTTGTTAAATTTTATTTTCAAAACCTGCAGCTTTAAGTCCCAATTAATTACCCTTGACAAGAACTGAGAACATGGGACTTCCCTCAGGACCACCCCAACAAATGAACAGGTTTGCATCCTCACCAAGCCTGCTCCTAAGCAGTGGTGTCACCTCTTTGACAAGCCTCCTCAGGGATCCAGGACACCATGGACTCTGAATTTGTAGCAGATTTCTTTGCAAATAACAGACCATGTTGTGGAGGAAATCATGAACTGGCTTGTTATTATTGTTGTTGTTGTTAGGTGCCATCAAGTCAGGTCTGACTCATAGGGACCCTATGTACAACAGAACGAAACACTCTCAAGACTGTCTGGCACTACTGTCAGTGCTTCTCTGCTATTCATAGGGTTTTTCAATGGCAGATTGCTTCAGGAGTAGATAGACAGGTCCTTCTCCCTAGCCTGAAACACCTGATATTCTCAGGTGGTCTCCTATCCAAGGACTAACCAGGCTGACCGTACTTAGTTTCCATGATCAGGCAGGATCAGATACTGGGGTGCTATGGCTGCAGACATATGAACTGGCTACAACAATTCAAATCTCTGAGTTCTTCCCAGGCACCTCCTGCTGCCAATAGTTTGCACTTGATTCCCTGATTCTAACCCTACCTTCCAGCCAGGAGGGGGCTGAGCCCCTGCCAGCACAATCCCAGATACTAATTATCTCTAGGGAAGATAGTGTCCTAGTTAAGTGTGCAAGATTAGTGTGGCCTATGAACAAACTAGAGAGAGCAAAGAAGAAAGCAAAGGTGCAGTGGCTCTTGGAGGCAGGTGACTTGGCTGAGTAAAGTGAAGGGTCACTGTGCCAAAAAGTTGCTGCTTGAAGGCCTCTGGAGACCAAGGCTCAGAAATGTGGCCCTTGACCAAGACAGGCCACCCAGAAACAGTAACAGAAAGAGGATCTCTGGAAGAAATGGTGAACAGAGATGAGCTCTGAGGCCCAAACACAATCTGAGTCATGAACCTTACCCCTAAAAGGGCAAGTTCCCCACTTCCCAGTTACTAGCCCATGCTATCCTACTGTATCCTGAGCGAACCAACTCTTGATCTGCTACAAACTGATGGAAGATGTATGACGATACCCATCTTGCTACTGTTTTTTTTAATAAAAAATCATCCATTTTTGCATAAGAACATTTAAGATCTACCTTAGCAAATTTCAAGAATATAATGCTGTATATTAAACCAGGGCTTCAAACCCACAAAAAATTGGGTTCAGACCCAGGAGTAGGTTTAACTTGTTAAAATTTAAGGGGTTTGGGCTCAGTTCATGTTCAAATTTAAATTCTATCTGCAGATAGCAGGGCTTCAAACTGAACTCAAACCTGAACCCTGAACCCATCCTGGTTCAAGCATTTAAAAAAAAATTTCTCAACCAGAACCTGAACCCACTGAAAAACTAGGCTTGAGTTCAGCTTTCAAGTTTTTTTAGTATCATTAGCTATTTAATAATTTTAAAAAATCAAAAAAAATTTACTCATCCATCTACACATAAAATTAAAATTTTAAACTCAAACTCAAACCAAACCTGAATCCTCTAAATTTTAACATATTGAACCCACACCCAAATGTGAACCCAATTTTTCACAGGTTAGAAGACCTGATTTTAACTGTAGCTACCATATCGTACATTAGATCTCCATAACCTATTCATCCTACATATCTGGAACTTTATACCCTTTGGCCAGTATCTCCCTACTTCCTCAACCTCTGGTAACTACCAATGTATTCTTGGCATCTCTGTGTTTAATTATTTCACATTGACATATAAGTGAGATCATGCAATATTCTTCTGTGTCTGGCTTATTTCATGTAGTATAATGTCCTCTAGGTTCATCCATGTTATAGCAACCGGAAGGACTTCCTTCCTTTTTTAAGGCTGAATAATATTTCATTGTGTATGTGTGCATGTGTATGTGTATACAAACGATTTCTCATCAATTCATCAATCAATGGATACTTAGGTTGTTTCCATATCTTGATTATCTGGGTATATGCCCAAAAGAAACCAATATTTCAAATAAAATAACTTTTATGACAGCAAAATTCACAATAGCTAATATGACACCACTCTGCTTGCTGAAAGTGAAGAGGATTTAAAACATTTACTGATGAAGATCAAAGATCATAGCCTTCAATATGGGTTACGACTAAACATCAACAAAACAAAAATCCTTACAACTGGGTCAGCACGCAACTTCACAATAAATGGAGAAAAGATTGAGGTTGTCCAAAATTTTGCTTTCCTTGGCTCTATAATCAACACCCACGGAAGCAGCAGTCAAGAAATCAAAAGACGCATTTCTCTAGGAAAAGCTGTGGAAAAAGATCTCTTTAGAGTATTGAAAAGCAAAGATGTCACGTTGAAGACGAAGGTGCGTCTGACTCATGCCATGGTATTTTCAGTGGCATCATATGGTTGTGGAAGCTGGACTTTGAACAAGAGAGACAGAAAAAGAATTGATGCTTTTGAATTCTGGTGCTGGAGACATCTATTGAATATACCATGGACTGCCAAAAGAACCAACAAATCTGTCTTAGAAGAAGTACAACCAGAGTGCTCCTTGGAAGCAAGAATGGCCAAACTGCATCTTACATATTTCGGACATGTAGTCAGGAGAGAACAATCCCTGGAGAAGGACATCATGTTTGGAAGAGTGGCAGGTCAATGCAAAAGAGGAAAACCCTCCACCAGATGGATTGACACAGTGTCTGCAACAATGGGCTTAAACATAAA
>VMDO01001951.1:0-27108 GCA_007922755.1 Pedetes capensis
ATTAAATATGAACTTACTCCTTTGTGTCCATTACTATTCTTTGCTCTGAGATCTGCTTTGTCTAATATTAAGTGTAGCCAACTCAATTTTGTATTATTAGTGTTAACACTGAATATTTTTTCTATCCTTTTACTTTTAACCCATAAATTGTTTTTTTTTCCCAAATAGAATGTAGTTAGATCTTACTTTTTACTTCATCTGACAATCTCTGCCTTTTAACTGGAATATTTAGAGTGTTCATATTTAATTTTATTATGACATGGTTAGATTCAAATCTGTGATCTTTTCATTAGTTTTCTAAATATTCTATCTATTTGTTCTTCTCTTTTTCTCTTTCTCTGACTTACTTTGGGTTAACTAATTTTATTTTATTTTATCCTCTTTCTTGTTATTTTGTTGTTTGAATTACTTCTTTAGAGTTCATCACACATGTCTTTAACTTACCACAGTCTATCTTCAAATAGTTTTATACTATTTTAGGTGTAATATAAGAATTTACAATAGTATACTCTCTTTTTTCTCTTGATATATGTGCTAGTATTGCCACACATTTTACGCTTACATATTTAAACTCCACATTACATTATTATTGTTTGATTTAAGCAGTTATTACCTTTAGATGAGATTTAAATAGTAGAAAAATCTATATGTACCCATGTAGTTATCATTTCTTATGCCCTTCCTTCTTTATATTTATCACTAATTTGAGTCACCTTCTCTATGTTGTTCCTTGTTGTAAACCTCTTCGCGTTTTTGTGATGAAGGTTCATTGCGCTTCTTGATTCTGTGTATTTACAAATGTCATTGAATTTGGAAATTTTCAAGCATTATCTCTTCAAATATCTTTTCTGCCCTTTTTCTGGTCCTTTCCTTCAGTGACTATAACATTTCATTTAGGTTGCTTAAAGTTGTGTTCTATTTAATTTGTTAACCTTTTTTCTCTGGGTGTTTCATTTTGAATAGCCTCTACTTTTGTCTTCAAGTTGATTAATCATTTTTCCTGCTATGTCTAATATGTCATTATCCTTTGCTAATATTCTTTTCATCTCACCTGTTTTAGTTTTCATCTCATAAGTTTAATTTGTGGCTTTTATATAGTTTCCATGTCTAAGCTTCTTGTATATGTGGGATACAGTTGTAATAACTGATTCAACATCCATACCTGTTCAGTCTAACATCCATGTCATTTCTAAGTAAATTTCAATTATTTGATTTTTCTCCCCATTATGGGTTGTGTTTTCCTGCTTATGTGCATGGCTGAGAGTTTTCACCTGCATGCCAGACATCTTCCTTGATAAAAGATGAGAATTTTTGTATTCCAATATTTATGTTTGAGTTTTAGCTCAGTTGGTAGAGCACCACTCTGCAGTCTCTGAGGTCCTCGGTTCAATTTCCAGCATGGCAAAAATGGGAGAAGGATGTGGCAATCCACTCCCGAGGCAATCCCGAAGCAATCAGCCACTGAAAACCCTATGAGGGCTGCTATGAGTTGAATATGACTCAATGGAACCTAACAATAGCAACAACTGCTGACCTTCTAGGAAAATGTTAAATCATTTGGAAACAATCTTGTCTTTTCCAAGACAAGATTGGTTTTATGATCGTTGGGCAGTTTGGAGAATGCTAAGTCTTTATTGTTCTTCACCACTGAGAAAAAAAACTTCTGACTCATGAATCATGAAGTTTTCCAATCTGGCTGAATGGAACAAGTGCTATTTTTCACATTATGTGAGTGCTAAACACTGTTATCTATAATATTTTCAGTTGGTTCTTTCTCTAGGTTCGGTAATTTCCTCACATGAGTGTGTTGATTAATACTCCACTGGATTGTTGAGGACCCTCCACAGACCTTTGGATTGTTATGTACATGTAGCAGTCTCCTTTCAAGGACTCTTGCTTTTGATTCTGGCCACCTTGACCTCCCCAGACTCTCAAGTCCATCTTCTCCTTCAGGGAATCCATGGGACTCCACCTGAATTCCCCTTCCCTGCACTGTGCCCTGGAAATTCTCTCAAGGCAATAAGCTGGGGAAAATCGTAAGGCTAACCTTCATTTCTCCACTCTCAAGCATCACTGTCTTGCACTGTCTAACAGCCATTGTCTTCAAACTTGTTTCACATTTTTGTTGATTTGTTCTTGCTGTTGTTGTTTCACTCGGCCCCATAACCTTGCTTTTACTGGAAGCAGAAGTCCTAGTTCAAGTGGATTACTTTATATTAAAAGGCATAAAAATTATGACTCCATGCCATTAATTTTATTGTTTAAGCCTCATGTGGAAATATCAGCTTTCACTCTTAGCATGAAATAATAAATAGATTAAATTTATAATGTAGTTCTCACTAAGTTCTTGAGAACCAGCCTAAGGAATATTTGCATATAATTGAATTACTTCTCTCAGATTCTCAGGTTAAGACCACCCAATACTTCCTTCCCATGTACTGGAGAGGTATTTTGAATATCCAAACTGGGAAGCAAGTTAATTTCTCCCAAGGAATTCCATGACTGTACTGTAACATCACTAATTTCCTCCCCTAAACCACTAACATGTTGCTTTTAAGAGTATAGGATCTAGTAATAAATCCAAAATTAATGTGTCATAGTATATTATATTCCTAGAGAGTATAAAAGAAAAACCAAGTGACACAATCAAAACAATCTTTTGCCTAAATAAATCATTATTGGAAATAAAATATAAATGATTTTACTGTTTTGCACCTATTCATAAGAAGAAATATCATTAATTTAAGCCACTAATGAAAACAATTGTAATTCATATATTCAATGGCAGTACTCAAGAGTTATCATGGATGAGACTCAGGTTCCACCCTCAGTGAGCTAAAAGTGTAGTAAAAGAATAAGTATCATCTTGTGTTATCATGGCATCTACATTAAAAAATTCATAATCTATTATTTTTACTTGAAGTCATGTGTTTGGTATATTACTAGTATAAGCTTATTGACAACTTAATACGAGGCACCTTGTATTTCCAACAATGATAGCACCTTAAGCTTGTATCTACCTATCATAAAAATTCTATTGTTCAATTCCACATTTTATAGACATACACTGTGTGGGAGTCACAGTTATGCAACCACTATAAAAGTTATGATAAGCGTTTTAAAAGGGAAAGCTCCATGCAAGTTTTACTGGTGACTCACATTTATCTCACTTAGGAAAGATGAAAAAGTAAGGTTGGGTATATATAATCTCTTTTCCTATTTTTGTTATCAGAGTTATCACTGCTTTAATAGTCAATCTCTAAGTGCTTACAAAAGAAGACAGTGGCCTCCACCCACCAGTCTTCGCTCCCTCATCTAGCTATCCCCAGCTATCTCCCTCTCCAGCCATCACCACTTTCAACTCCTTTAGCTGCTTTTCTTTCTACTTATCTCCATGTTTCTAAACACAAATATTGCTCTTTTATTTATCAAGCTTAGATATGCCTTGATTTCTTATCTTTTCAGATAAGAATTAAGCTCTGCACTACTACATCCCTTCTATCCACCAATGTTTTCAGCGGAGGAAGTTTGCAATTTTTGGTTACACAAATAGTTAATGTTTACATTATTTTAACAGTGTAATATTATTTATTATTGATCCAAATGATGCCCAATAATAACGTTTCATTTACTGCTCCATTTTCTTGGAATAACTTGCCTCATTTACTTAGATTTATATGAATTACAACCGTTTCCCCAGACCTTTCAAGCACCAGTAATATTTTTAAAATATTCAAACATGTTGGACAATGCATCAGTTACATTCCTTCTCCAGAGACCTCCTTCTGATGGGCCTTTCATCTTTCTGCTCAAATCCACACAGGTTGCTGTCTGGTCTTTCACCATTGTTGTTACCTTCCAGCACTTAAATTGGAAAGCTCTCACAATATTTTCTAGGTTACCATGTAAATTGGTATCTTTGCCTGTCACAGCTGGTGGTGTCAAAATTATATATAACAACTTCCATGTAAGCATGGAGAAAGTAAATTGAAGTACTCCTATCACTTGGCAAGTGGGGAATGGGAAGAAAGAATTAGGACAGAGATTATTTATTCACTAAGAACACTAACAAATATTTGATGTACCTTACATTTTTATTCTCACTGCCTATCTTTAAGGCATTATTATTATCATCTCATTTTATAGATGAAGAAACTGAAGTTCATAAATGTTCAGTAATTTATCGAACAACCCACAGATAAAATATACCTGGGCCTAGTTTCAAATTCACATTTATCCTATTCCTAATGTATGGTTGTAACTGTGTCATGTATTATCTCCACACAGTATAGACAAGCATGATCTAACTCTGATTCCTGGAAGAGAAATCTGAATAGGGACCTGAAAAAGAAATGGAATACTTGTGCCCCTTGCAGAAACAAGTTAGTCCCAGTTCTGTCACTTGGTAGTCTGACATCCTTGGCTAAATTATATGACATCCAAAAATAATAATCCTTATGGAAACCAACACTAATTGAATATTTACTCCTTGTAAGGCATATTTTTGAGTTTTTTGTTTAATTTTAGCCTCACAAGAATCTTTTGAAGTTGTTGTTGTTGTTGTTGTTGTTGTTAGGTGCCATCGAGTCGGTATCCGACTCATAGCGACCCTCATAGGGTTTTCAATGGCTGACTGCTTCGGGATTGCCTTGGGAGTGGATTGCCAGGCCCTTCTCCCATTTTTGCGGTGCTGGGAATTGAACTCAGGACCTCAGAGACTGCAGCGCAGCGCTTTACCCACTGAGCTAAATCCCAGCCCTATCTTTTGAAGTAGGGGATCTTATTATTGTTCTTATTATGATCTTTATTAGCATCATTTTTATAAATGTGGTGCACATCATAGGGTTGCATTTTCCTCACCTATCACTTGAGATGAACTGATTAATTCTAAATGGTCTCTTTTTAAAAAATTCCTTCCTTTGCAAATAACTACAATGTAAAACCTACAGGAACATATTGGATTTACACATCTTGGAGAGAAAAAATATGAGTTACAGACTGTTCAAGCTGGAAGGAAATTTAGAGATCACCACTAATTGCTGCATTTTCAAGATGAAGAAACTAGGGCTCAGGAAAAAATATTATTTGGAGATCCCAGGGTTGTACAGCTAATACCCCAAAGTGATGATTCCCAGTTTAGTGTTTTTCTTAAACAGAAAACAATTTAAGAAAACAGAGAAGTGAAACATACTAAAGAGATGCAAAATAGAGATATAAAAAATAAGCAATGTGGATGTCTCTGCCACCATCCACCCATTCACTCATCCAGTTCATTGAGAAATGCCAAAAACAAAAGGAGTAAAAAGTGAATACAAAGGCATTCTTCTACCCTCAAAAGGAATTCACAAAAAACAAGATGTTGTGTAGTTATTTTTAAAAATAATAAATACAATAATATGTATCAATAGCCCAGGACATACATTTGTATGTATAATTTGACATCTCAAATTTAGAGTATCCATAATGGAACTCTTAATCTCATTGACCTACAATCTAGGTTTGCCATCTCAGCAAATGATACCATGACTCAAACAGTTACTGATGCCAAAAATCAGCAGTCTTATTTAACTTCCTCTCATTCTGTATCAAATTCAGAAAACAAATCCTCCAAGGTAAATCTTAAATATACCCCCTTCTCCACTTCTCCATTACTGCCACTGTAGTCCATGCCACAATATTATCTCATGCAGACTATTAAGATAATTTCTTACAGAGTCCCTCTTCTTCCATGCTGGCCCCCTGAAATACATTTTCTACCTAACAACCAGAATGTCTTTAAAAACAGGTGGACCAGATTATAGTATATCACTTGCTTTCCTAAATCTACCAAATGTCCTAATAGTCTCCTTTCTGTAGCTTTTAACTGAGTTTATAAAGTGTTTTCCAAAATAAACCCAAGAAGTACAACTAGCATCTCTAGCCAACTATAGTTGACTAAGAAAGCTACTAGTAAAAAAAAAAAAACCATTCATGACTTTAGTTATCAGAATATGTTGTATGGTATTTTCTTTAGACCTGAAAACACCATTTAAAAAGTACATTGCTAGTTAGATCTTCACAATTCAATGACAAAAGCAGAAACACTCTAGACTCATTTATCACCCCATAATTCTATTACTGTCATCTGCCTCTTTTCTCCCCAATATGTGATCAGAACTGAACTTCAAATATCCTGTATTGTTATATGCATTTATACATGTAAGATCAATCTCACAAATGGAAGATAAATTCTTATTTTCTTATCTTAAAGTTCCACATCTACAGGGATTATTGTTAGATGCCTTTCAGACAAATCCAACTCATAACAACCCTACCTACAACAAAACAAAACACTACTCAACACTGCCAGGCTCACAATCTTTTTATACAATCTTTCTGAGCCCATTGTTGCAACCACTGTGTTTCTTCTTTTTTTGAGTCATGCCACATCAGCAAAAGAAGGTCCCAGGGGCTTTACTCCATCCCTGTCATTAAGGTTGACTCTACTTTGAGAAGCTGTTTCTTGAATGTCTTCCAGCCTAGAGGGCTCATTTTCCAACATTATATTTGACAGTGCATCTCTACTATTCATAGGATTTTCAATGGCTAGTTGTTTTGAGAGTGAGCTGCCAGGTCTTTCTCCCTAGTCTGTCTTAGTCTGGAACCTCCGCTGAAACCTGTCTACAATGGGTGACCCGGTTGGTATCTGCAATGCCAATGGCATAGCTTTCAGCATCACAGCAACACATAAGCCCCCACAGCATGACAAGCTAACAGATACATGAGAGATTGACAGGGATGGAAGAAAGAAAATGAAAAGGTAAATGAACAACATGAATTTAGGACTATCATAACTCAATCATGTAGGTAGCCTGATATTGACACATAATCACAAGAATGATTAGTATTTACAAAAATGGGAGTATGAAGCATTTAAGAGAAAATGCCTATCTGAACAAAGGATCATCTAAATTAAAACACGAAGGTAAAATAGAAGTTAACAGAGTGATCTGGACTAAGGGATGTGGAAGCAAAGAAAATGTTCTAGTAGGGGAAACAGCATGGTGAATAAAAGATGATCATGACATGGTTCTGCCTTCCCATTATTGCTTTGCTATCTCCATACTTCACCCTTGAAAAACCTAGCTCTCTTCATAACTATATGTTGAAATTTATTTTTAAATTGAACTCAGGACCTCACACATGCAAGCACTCTACCTCTGAGCTGTAACTAAAGCCCTTTTAAAAAAAAATTGGGACAAGTTCTTGCTAAATTACACAGGCTGCCTCTGGCCTCAAACTTGGGATCCTCCTGCCTCAGCCTCCTTAGTAATTGGGATTACAGGTGTGCACCATGGCACCTGGCAGGTCTTTATTTTGGTCTTCCTCCATTAGATTCTAAGCACCAGGAGAGAAGAGCAGAGTCGCAGTTTATTATAATTTTGATTTATTTTTTCTGTTTCTTTTTTCTTTCCAGTGCTATATCCCAGTAAATCACAATCACCAAAACAGTGTCAGCCCATCCTGACATCAGATCCACATAATAGGAATCAATATTACCTAATTTCAGTCTCTTTTACTAATAGACAAAGGTAGTAAACAATATTTTGTCAAGAATTTACATTAGAAAATCCTCTTAATAAATTCTTTCAAAAATCCCAAATGAAGCATTAATGTTGTACTTGTTGTTAGGTACCATGCAGTTGGGTCCAACTCATAGAGACCATATGCACAACAGAAGGAAACACTACCTGACTCTGTGCCATGCCCAGCACTATCAGTGCTTCTCTGCTACTCGTAGGGATTTCAATGGTTGATTGATTTTTGGAAATGCGTTGCCAGGTCCTTCTCCCAAGCCTACAGTACCCGGTATTCCCAGGCAGTCTCCTGTCCAAGTACTAACCAGGCCTGACCCTGCTGAGCTTCGGAGATCTAGTGAGATCAGATGCCAGAATGTCATGGCTGTAGGCAAGAGTGTACTATGTATCTCTAAACTTTGTCTTCATTATTTACACTGATTGCTTTTTTGATACAAAAACATCTGGCTGTATTCAACCCCAAATCAGAGATAGAAATACTACTAAATGCATAATTTCATTCAGATTATCTTTGGTGTTTGATGTCTATGTCTGCCCATATTTTAACTTGAACTATATCTAAGTGATCTTTTTATGGATAAAAAGAAAAGTGATAGTCAATCACCTAAACTTTTTGGAACACCGCACTTTACTTTCAACTGTTTGGTGCATCTAAGTATTAAATGCTCTGGAGACAAAGCAAACTAGGTGCCATGGAGTCTTTTCTGTTTGTTTTCGTCTTTTCTTTTTCATACAGATATATTTGTGACATAACAACAAATGCTCAAGATAGACAAAAAATATAAAAAGTCCCAATGTAGTAGGTACAATGTAATAGTATTTAGCCTACCAATAACTTTGAGCAAACAGCATACCCATGCCTTCATTTTTTCATCAATTAGGGTGAAAAAATCTACCTGACATAATGAATCAACAGGAATAGATCCATAAAGTAGATATGAATATAGGTCAAATAATTGAGAGTATTATATGTATAAGATATTGTGATTGCATGATATTTCTTCTTTGGCTCTCACAGAAAAATAATAGGCTTTTCTTCTCAGAATTCTCAGACTCTGACAATAACATAGTGCTCATTGTAGGCACTATGCTTTAATATGAAAGATTATGAAATGTGTTAGTTCCAGAGCCTCCTATTCCATTAGCTATCATGCAACTCCTAGTATAAAGTAGCTTAATGCATCAATGTACCTGGGAGACTATTATTGGTTTGGAGGATTGTTCTATACAGTCTACAATTTCTTTATATCCAAACGTTTCCAATCTAGTAGTAAGTAGATTCACCATGCAATAAAAAATCTCAATAATCACTTTATTTGAAAACAATGTCTTTCTATTGATTCTAAAAGGTATTAGAGCCTTTTTCATCACATTTCCTTTTACAACATAGTGTTTTCATAATTGCTGTCTTTGAGCACCAGTATCTGTTCATAATCCCTGATGACCTCTAACTACATGGAGTAATAACTAAACAAATAAGTAAACAGTACAGAAATGCTCTCTATAAAGTGATTGCTTGAGCTATAAAAAAAATCCATATTGATTTTCGTGTATTTCCAATGACTTGACCAATGCTGGTTTTCATTAAACTAATAAGTTTTGGCATCATAGCATCACAATATGTTGTTAACATTTGGTCAAAATTAGAAATGAATTATCTGGCTTGTTTGCTTATTCTGGGGCTTAGTCCTCTGGATACCCTAGGTTAATTTTCAAGGTCAGTGAACTGAGGCAGAGTTCTAACAGAGCTCACAGAAAGATTTTTAAAATAGTCACTCTCACCAGTCTCTCCTTCCTCCCCTTGGCATCAAAATATTGATCAGCTTTGTTCCCACTGTCTTACGGAGGTGACCAGGATGCATGCTGGGGAGCACCCAGCAGGCTAAAGAAGCATGCGACTGAGGCCATCAGGTTCTATTTGCAATTAATTTGCTTTAAGTGTGAAGATCATTTTTTCTGATTATAAAAGTAAGATAAGTTCTTTGCAGCACCAAGTTGAAAGAAAGCAAAAAGTCCAAAGAATTTTTTAATGCCCACAATGTAACTAGCCATAAATATCCATAATCAATACTAAATTTTAATTTCGTTTTCAAATATTGTCTTCATGACTTCCCTTTATGATACACACTACCCTGAATCAAAACCTATTCTAATTCTTATTTTTCACTTTATGTTTACTTAGGGTATTCAGGGAGGAAATATAATAGATTATTTGCACATCTTAAGTTCCAGAAGGTATGTTCTTACTTTAGAAGGCATATGTTAAGAGTTATCTTTCACCAATAAACATATTATTGCCAGAATCTGTAAAAGAACAACAGAACAACAGGGAAGATGATGTCAATGTCCCGCTGATCAGCCTGGTGCAGTGGGACACACAAGTAATCCTAACAACTAGAGAGGCAGAGGCAGGGGATCTCAAGTTGGAAGCCAGAGGCAGCCTGCATAACTTAGCAAAATCTTGACTCAAAGTAAAAAATACAAAATGGGCTAGGAGTACAGCAGAGTGGCAAAGCATTTGCAAAGTATGTGCAAGGCTCTGGGTTCAAACCCCAGTTACAGCAAAAACAAGTAGGAAAATAATAAACAAATAAATATGAAATTTTGGGCTGACGACAACTAGATATGTATACATAAAGCTATAAGACTAAAAAGTTACATGTGCTCCAGTTGAAATTAGGTAATAATGACAGGTAAAATGTGTAGTGCCTGAAGTCACAGAAGCCTGGATTCTTTTCTTTGTTTTACCACCTCACCACTATGCTTTAACACTTTACCACTAGATTATTTAATTTCCCTGTGCCTCTGCAACTGTATAAAATAAGCATAACAGAAAAACTAACTTGAACTATGTTCAGTAGTGCATGCCTCTAATCCCAGCCACTCAGGAGGCTGAAGGAGGAGGATCATTAGCTTAAAGCCAGAGGTAGCCTGGGCAACTTAGTGAGATTCAGTCTCAAAATAAAAAAAAAAAAATTAAAAATGGCCTGGGGGTGTGGCCCAGTGGTAGGGCACTTGCAAAGTATGTGTGAGGCTCTGGGTTCAACCCTCAAGTATAGAAAAAAAAAAAGGAAAGAATGAAAGAAAAAAGGAAAAGAAAGAAAGGAAGGAAAAAGGGAAAGGAAAACCAACTTGAGATTTAAAAGAGTAAATACACGATGAAAGCCATGCCACCAGCATTTCAGTATACTAGCGGGCCTACCCATGGTGGACAGGATTCAGCTGAGCTTCCAGACTAACACAGACTAGAGAGAAGGGCCCAGAAGTCCACTCCCAAAACAATTAGCCATTGAAAATCCTGTGAATAGCAGAGAAACACTGTCAAATATAGTGCCAGAAAATGAGCCCCACAGGCTGGAAGGCGAAAGCACTCAAAAGACCACTGGGAAAGAGTTGCTTCCTCAAAGTAGAGTCCACCTAATGATGGGAATGGAGTAAAGACCCTGGACCTCTTTTTGCTGATGCGGCATGACTCAAAATGAGAGGAAACATAGTGGGCTGCAATAATGGCTCAAACATAGAAAGATGTACATGGCACAGTGATGGGTAGTGTTTCGTTCTGTTGTACGTAGGGTCGCTATCAGTCAGATCCAACTTGACAGCACCTAACAACAACAATTACAGGTAAAGTACTTAATAACAGTGCCCCTCAGAGAGTAAGCACTAAGAATACAGCTGCTGGCAGTATCAATAGTACAATATTTATCAGGCTCTAGGCCCAGTGCCTATATACTTTGCCTCATTTACTCCTATGCTATCCTAGAAAGTAGTATTAAATGAGAATGTACCCAGAACACTTTATCATCCATAAGCTGGAATTACAAAGGAGAAAATGAGGTATAAAAAGATTCATTATCTTGCCAAAGGCCATAGAATTTGCTGAGTGATGAAGCCTGGGTTCTCACCTAGCGCTGCAAATGACAGTATTATTCAAATTACAACTTTGAAACCACACCCAGCATAATCAGAATCTCTATAATAGGGACCCAGAATCTGTAAGTTGGACAAGTTCCCCAGGTAGCTCTCAGGCCCCAGGTCATAATTCTCTGCTATGTTGTGGTTTACATGGGAAACTTGCTTTCTGTCATTTTTCCAAAAACAGCTAACCTCGAAACTTCAGTTTAAGCTAAAACTTGAATAGCATTTAGAGTGCTGTGCAAAGCAGGACCTCCAAAAATACCCAAAGATGATCTTGCAGCAGGTGAGAAAATTGCTCCAATAAGGACCAGTAGGATACTAGGTACCAACAGGGCTGCAGCAAAACACTTGCCTCTTTCCTGCCTGAAGGAGTCTGTTTGCATGTGATTGATTTTATCTTACACTTGATGGATTGATACATAGATTTAATTATATCATGTGTTGTCCCATCAATACTGCTTTGTAGCTGTTTTACATTCAGCCTGGGTGCCAGATTGAATTAAATGGGTTTTTTAAAGCCTATAAAGCAGGAAAATATCTTTCCCTGGTTGGTATTTTTTACATATTGGTTACTAAGAGTCTGTAAGCTAAAGCAGGTTGTAAAGTTCATTTGCTCGTGAGGAAGCTGATTTGACTTTTATGGCTATTAATTTTTTATGGAGCACAGAGCAGAATTACTGGTGTTGCTCCTAACTTAGACACCTCAGTAGCTATTGGGAATGAGGGCACCTCCATTCTGGCAGCAGTTATCCTGATCATCCCTAAGAAGACAAAGTATCAGATACAAAAGCTTCAGGTCCTGGTAATAAGATCCAACCATAGGTAATACACTAGGAGCCACATAGAAAATTTACTATTACTGCTTTCACACCAGATGTAATACATTATAGGTTTCAAGTAATGTTGGATAAAGTGAAAAGTGCTTGATCATTTATGGAAAGTCATTGTCATAACTAAGGCATTTCTAAGAGATAGTTACTCATCAATTTTTTGGTGTCTTCTGTGTGATGTGTCAAGAGAACCAACTAATCTGTCCTAGAAGAATTGTGACCAGAGTGCTCCTTGGAAACAAGGATGGCTAAACTGTGTCTTACATATTTTGAACATGTAGTCAGGAGGGACCAAACCTTGGAGAAGGACATCATGTTTTGGAGAATGGCAGGTCAATAATAAAAAAGGAAGATGTTCAACTAGATACATTGACACAGTGGCTGTATCAATGACCTTAAATATAAAAATGATCATGCAGCTGGCACAGAACCAAGAAGTGTCTCATTCTGTCATACATAGGGTGGCTATGAATCAGGCCCGACTCAATGACACCTAACAATAACATATAATGTGCGGTGATAAAAGACAAATAAAAGGCAAAAGACCTATTTTAATGGATCTCAGTGGATGGAGTAAGACAATAAGAAAGTGAAAAATACTTATCAGGTGATAATAAATGCTGAGACAGAAAGTAAACCAAGATAAAGAATAGAGAGTAATTGAAGAGACTTCTGTTTCAGATAGGGTTGGACATGAGCAGTCTCTCTGGCAAAAGATACTAGTAATTATATCATCCACTCCACTTACATAAAGGTATTTACTTACAAAGAAGAGGTGTTTACAGTGTTGTTGTCTGTGTGAAAATGGTTGCTTCATTCAACAAGTAGATGATAACTTACTTGCATTTGGTATTTCATATGTTAATTTATTTTGAAATTCACTAGACCTTTTTTCTGCAATCATTCAGTAGCTACTTATTGACGGTTTCAAATTTTTCAGTTTCTGTGCTAGGGCTGGAAAAATAATAGTTCATATTTATGGAGCATTTGCTAAGTGAAACATTGTTCACAAGCACTTTACATGGCTTAATAGGATGATAGGGCAGAAATCCTCTTACGTCACCAATGAGGGATGACACCAGATAGGTGGCAAAATGCTAAGGTTTGCCCCTCCATTTGGTGCCAACAATAGGATGAAAATCATGTTTTCTGACCCTACTCTGGTTTTTCTATTACATACAAAACCTCACATGAAATTCTTTGACTTTTTTGGAAGCAAAACAGACCGTGTACATCCCAGAGTATACCTTCACCTCATTGCTCAATGAAGCTCTAAGAGCTATCTATATAACTTGATCCCCTGCATTCAGACAAATAAATTAGTATTAGCCTCATTTATAAACAAAGTTTTCACCAACAGAGTTCAATCAGTCCCTGAAACCGGCTGGTAACTTTATAGTATAATCCAGAGGTCAGAATAGATCCTCCCTGCAATCAGAGACTGTTAGCAGGGCTGGAGAAGCAGGTAAGGGCCTGCGTGGCATCCTTTACTCCCACTTCCCCATGAGACCATCTGCTCAGTTGACTCATCTCCCCCTCTTCCCGCCTCAGGCCTCACTCTGGCCCTATCCAGGCACATCTTCACTGCTGATTGCAGAAACCCTACAAGAGCCTTCTCCCCAGCCCACCCTCTCAGAGCAAGTCTCCTGGAGGACCTGCAGCCCACCAGAATGTTTGTCTAGTTTTTCACACACACTGAGATCAAAGCTCATAGCAATCTGGTTTATCAATCTTAAAGAAGGAAAGGTCCTCAAAAATCAGCCTCACCCAACTTCTTTCCTTCACAAATGAGACCAAAAAGGATGCATGACCTATGGCTAATGAGTCTTGGAACCAAATTAGAAACAGGATTCTATGCTCTGAGTCAAATGTTCTTTATATTCTACCACCTTGATTCTTAGATCTCTTTTAATCTATTTAACTTGCATATAGTATAATGAGTTCCATCATGGGATTTTCATACAATGGCATCATGTACTTTGCACTTGCTCTCTCCCTCATTGCTCCCCCATGTTGATCCCCTTCTCTTCCCACTAACTCCTTCCCCCTCCAGATAAGTCCCTTTTTCCTCCTTCCCCCTCCAGATAAGTCCCTTTTTCCAGTTTTAGATACATACAAATATATATAAAAGGAATATATATATGGAATATATATATATTTTTTTTTAAGGTAGCTCTAACCCGAAACAATCAGCCATTGAAAACCCTATGAGGGTCACTATGAGTTGGACTCAACACGATGGCACCTAACCTAACCTAACTTGTGCAAATGAGTGAAAACATGCAGTATTTCTCTAGTTTTTCTTCATGTGGATATCCAGTTTTCCTGGCACCATTTTCTGAAAAGGCTTTCTTTTCTACAACATGTATTTTAGGTATCTTTGTCAAAGAGTAGGTAGGTATAGCTTCCCCATGCTTAGAAAATCATTTTCAATGCTTTCATTATAGTCTGTGTGTATCTTTTTGAATGAGGAATATCTCTTGAAGACAGCAAATAGTTGGGTCTTCTTCCTTAATCTAATCGGCTAATCTATGTCTTTTAAGTGGAGCATTTACGACCATTTATATGTGGGGCACGCCTGCAGCCATAGCCCTGTGGCATCCGATCCCATCAGATCTCGGAAGCTAAGCAGGGTCGGGCCTGGTTAGTACCTGGATGGGAGACCGCCCGGGAAAACCAGAAGCTGTAGGCTTGGGAGAAGGACCTGGCAACCCCCTCCCAAAAATCAATCTGCCATTGAAAACCCTATGAACAGCAGAGAAGCACTGACAATAGTGTTTCCCCTATTGTACAGAGGGTCGCTATGAGTCGGATACCGACTCGACGGCACCTAACAACAACAACAACAACATAGCATATATATAACATATATGTGGGGTTATTATTGAGAGAAATTTGGTGCTTTGTGTAATTTTATTGGTCATTTTTTCTAGTTGGTTTGAGTGTGTTTGTGTAAGCTTTCCTCTTCCTCTGTGCACAGGATTCCTCTAAGTATCTTTAGTAATGTTGGTTTGGTGGTTGTGAATGGTTTAAGATTGTGTTTATCTTGGAAGGTCTTTATTTCTTTATCTATTTTAAAAGATAACTTCACTGGATATAGTAGACTTGATTGGCAGCAACTTGCTTTCAAGGGTTGAAATATATCATTCTATGCTTTCCTGGATTTTAGGGTTACTAATGATGTTTGTTGGGAGAAGGACCTGGCAACCCCCTCCCAAAAATCAATCTGCCATTGAAAACCCTATGAACAGCAGAGGAGCACTGATAATAGTGTTTCCCCTGTTGTACAGAGGGTCGCTATGAGTCGGATACTGACTTGAGGGCACCTAACAACAACAACAACAACAATGATGTTTGAGGGCTGGGATTTAGCTCAGTTGGTAGAGCTCTACACTGCAGTCTCTGAGGTCCCGAGTTCAATTCCCAGCACTGCAAAAATGGGAGAAGGACCTGGCAATCCACTCCCAAGGCAATCCCAAAACAGCCATTGAAAACCCTATGAGGGTCTTTATGAGTCAGATACCAACTCGACAGCACCTAACAACCGTAATAATGATGTTTGATGTTATACTGATGAATTTGCTTTTCTAAGTGAGCTGGGATATTTTCTTCCAGCCTTTTAAATTGTTCCTTTGGTTTATAGTTTTAACATCCCAATTATAATGTGATGCAGGTGGAACTTTTCTGGTCATGTCTATTTGGAGTTATGGATGCCTCTATTATTCTACCAGATTTAGAAAGTTTTCTATAATTATTTCATTACATAGATTTCCTATGCCTTTATCTTTAGTCTTGGCTCCTTCTACACCATGGACTCTTAAGTTATATCTCTTCATATTGTCCCAAAACTCTTAGAAGTTGAGACTATATTCCCTTTTTTTTTCCATGTTGATGTCTCAGCATAGTGTTTCTTATATTTTGTCTTCTATTCCTGATCATCTTTCTTCTGCTTAATCCAATCTGGTGGTTAACTTTCTACTGTTAACTTTCTACTGTGATTTTTATTTAGTTTATTATTATATTTTTCATTTCCAATGTATATATTTGATTTTTTTCAAAATCTCATTTTCTTTGCTGAATTTTTCTTCTAAGCTAGATACTTTTTTGTCAGGTAACTGAATTGACTTAGCCATTCCAATGATTATCTTGGAGGTTTTTTAGATCACTTATCACTTTTGCAAGTAAACTTTTTAATTCCTGGTCTGATATTTCAAGTATTTCAGTATCTTTGGTTTCAGTTATTAGGAGTTATGGTCATTTGGAGGAGTCCTATCATCTTGTGTTTTTCATAATTCTTGTATTTCTGTGCTGAGTATTTTGCATCTTCTGGATTGTTGTCTCTTTCTGTTTTACTTGGGAGTTCTCTTGGTATATAGTCTTCTCTTAGGTCTTGATCCCCAGTATTACTCAGAAAGGACAAAGCATCTGTTGCCTTTAAAAATTATAATTAAACTAATTTGAAACCAGCTAAAACTTATACAGGAGTTGGATCCATCTTTTCCCCTCTGGAGTTAGAGCTGATGTGTGAGACACACTGTCTTGTTCTTTCTATTCCAAAGCCTCTTTTGCTGCATGAATTTGTTTGTATTAACACATTTATTATATCTTCTGTTGCATTCTTTATTTTTTTTCTCCTGAGGTTTCAGTATCTCCTTTCACTACTCTGGGATTTTTCATTCACAGAGTTATAGGGAGACTACTTTGAATCTGCCGTCCTGATTTTTGGATTTTTAGATCTTAATATTGGAAAAGAAAATATCTCTAAACTACAGGTTAATAGAAATGTCCTTTCTTTGTGGTAAAAAGGGACATTTTGACACTTCTCAAGCCATATCCCTAAGTCAACCAGCTACTCTGCCTTTTTATTAGCCAGTCAAAAGCTTTGTTTTTCTATTAGATAAGGTCATTGCCAAAATATCTTGCTGATGACTGATTTTCTCTACACATTACCAAATCATGGGCCCAAGAGAAATTTCCTGGCTTTCTACCATTAGATGTAGAATATCTCTGATAAAGAATTAGCTAAAAGAGACCTGTATTATTTTCTCTAGATTATTAGATACATTTCAAAAATAACCGATCATTATGTCAAAATGTTCTGTAATCATCAACTTACTTTTGACATGGTTAGCACAATTAACATCATTTTCATTTTAAAAGTGACAAAATTGTGACACAAAGAAAAGATCACACAAGTACCTGGTGGAAGAGAGGAAAGAAATTAAATTCAAAGCCATTCTCAGCTTGATATGCTTTAACCCAGACCATTTTTTCTGATACAGGGAAAGAAGGAGGTCATAATAAAAATCACAAAATTTATTGAGCACTGATTATGACAGAATATGCCCTAGCTCACTTATTCCTCATAAAATTCCTAAAGCTGTGTTGTCATTATTATTGTTATTGCCATCTTCATTATATACATGATATTTGAACACATACCACCTGATCCTGCAGTCTCCACTTAACTCTACCATACTGTTGCCAGTATGAAAAAAAAAATGGATCTTGGTAAGTATAGATCCTCATCCTAACTCTCAGCTGGTCCCTTTATATCCACTATCCTTTCTAAAGCACAGCCCTAATCACTCAAATCTCCATTTACAGTCTCATGTATACCAAGCCCTCACCTTCACTCATGCTGTGCTTCCTACCTGAATCTCCTCCTGCCTCCCTGTGTTAGGCAGACCTTTGAGCCTCTGCAGCCCCTACACATGAATATGCTACCTTACATGGAAATTAGGACCTTGAAAATGCAACTAAAGTTACTAATGAGTGGCCTGAAAATAAGGTAATTATCCTGAATTATTTGGGTGATGCTATTAGCACTTAAAAGCAGATGGAAGAAGAGGAAGTCAGAAAGACATGACAGAGAAGAAAATCAGAAAGATGAGATGTGTAAGAAAGATTTAATACACTGTCATTGGCTTGATGATAAAGGGGATCATGTGTCAAGGAAATAGAGACCTACAAATATCAGATCAAGAAACTAAATTTAGGGTAATTAACATTTCCATATTCTTTATCATTACTTTGTATTGGAGACTTTAAGCTCTCCTCTTCTAGATATTCATAAAGTATGTAATATTTGCCAGAAATAGTTGTACACACCTATAATCCCAGCACTCAAGACATGGAGGCAGGACAATCACGAGTGTGAGCCCAGCCTGGGATACATAGCAAGACAATGCCCCCCCAAAAAAATAGAGGAAAAAAAGAAAAAAGAAAACAAGTAATAAGTTATTGTTAACTATGTTGTTGTTGTTGTTAGGTGCCGTCGAGTCGGTTTCCGACTCATAGCAACCCTCTGTTCAACAGGGGAAACACTATTGTCAGTGCTTCTCTGCTGTTCATAGGGTTTTCAATGGCAGATTGATTTTTGGGAGGGGATTGCCAGGTCCTTCTCCCAAGCCTACAGCTTCTGGTGTTCCCTGGTGGTCTCCCACCCAGGTACTAACCAGGCCCGACCCTGCTTAGCTTCCGAGATCTGACGGGATCTGATGCCACAGGGCTACCACTGCAGGCTTGTTAACTATAGTCACCCCATTATTCTGCAGAACACTAGAAAGTATTACTTCTATCTAGCTCTGTTTAGGTACTCTTTCTCCAACCTCCCACTATACTTCACCTTTCCCAGCCTTTACTAATGACTGTTATACTATCCAATTGACTTTTTCTTAACATTCACATATGAAAGAGAATATGTATTTGTCTTTCTTCATCTGGCTTATTTCACTTAATATAAAGTACTCTAGTTCCATCCATTTTTGCAGCAATGACAGGATATCAATCATTTTAAGGCTGAATAACAACTATTATTTATATATGCTGCATTTCCTTTATCCAATACTCCACTGATGAGCATCTTAGTTAATTCTACATCTTAGTTATTTTAAATAGTACAGCAATAAACATGAACATGCATACATTATGTTTGTTGTTCTTGTTAGGTGCTGTCAAATCAGTGTCCGACTCATAGTGACCTTATGTACAACAGAAAAAAGACAATGGCTGCTCCTCTGTTATTCATAGAGTTTTCAATGGCTGATTGTTTTTTGGGAGTGGGATGATGGGTCCTTCTCCCAAGCCTATAGCACTTGGTGTTCCAAGGCAGTCTCCCATCCAAGTACTAACTAGGTCCAATTCTGCTTAGTTTCCAAGATCTGATGGGATTGGATGCCACAGTGGTATGGCTGCAATCTGTACATTATGTATATGTATTGAAATCTATCACACTGTATCCCATAAATATATACAATTATTACATGTTAATCAAAAATTTTTAAATGTTTAAGGAGATGAAAATGTTTAAATAGATTTGATCATTACATGCTATATACATTATTGAATGTCATACTTTACACATAAATTTGTACAATTAAAACTTTTTTAAAAGAAACTAAATTCTTCCAACAACTAGTAAAGTTGGAGGAGGATTCTAACCCCACATGGGAGAGCCTTGGCCAATACTATGATTTTAGCCTAGTGAGACCCTCACCAAAAATTTCATTTATGTCATGTTGAACTTCTGAACTGTAGTAACTGAGATTATAAATGGGTGTTGCTTTAAACTGCTAAATTTGTAATTTGTTTACATCAGCAATAGAAAACTAATACCCTTTCTTCGGTCTTATGAGCTTTATTCTCTTTTCAAGGTCCACCTGAACTAGAAAAACAGATGTTTCAACATTAAAATAAAACTTAAAATATTAAGCAGGTATGTGCAATTTTTCTGAGGTCTCTTTCTACTCTTCAACAAAGCAAAAACTTTGTGCTTCTTCATGGTAAACTGGAGCTATTTCTTGAAAAATATTGAGGGAGAAAAGACTAGCACAAAAAGGAACATATTTTCTCATATGCAAATTAAGCATATTTTCAGAAAAAAAAGGCTTAAAGCCAAAGAGATGCAATATGGTCCATGCCTTGTACTTCATCTGTGCAGATTTCATGTAAAAGCAAATCCTGTGTTTGTACATGTTGTTTACTTGTGGGATGCAATCTGTTAGAAAAACAAGTATTTCTGAAATCCAGTCATGTCTAGATCCCACGGCATCTTCCTGATTATTTCCAGCCTACAGTCCCAAACAGTGCTGTTGCTCCTGCCTACTCACACTCTCCACAGGGATATCACACAAACAGCCCAGCACTGTGGAGAAGGGCACAGTCTGTGCCACCATACTGGCTACTGCCATAGGCCTCCATGATCTCCCTTCAGGGTAGCAAAGGCCCTTTGCAAGGGAAGCCTTTGTTTCCTTCCTTTCTCTAGCATCTGTTTTATATAAATGAAACTGCTACTTCATGCCATGGCTCCTCGCTCATTCTCACCACCAGTTACTGTGCTTTCGGAGCTGAGTCAAAGAACCACCCATGTGAGTTCTGTCAGCTTCAAAGAAAAGACCAAAGCAAAGAAACAAGTCTACAGAGGAAACCTCTTCCCCAGGAAAGTGTTTTCACCAATCAGTTAGAAAAGAGAGTTAGCATGTTATAGGCCATTAACAGTGGTTCAGAATCAATCTAGTAAATTCCCACCTCCCATGCTCCATCTCCCACTAGAAAGTGATCAAGTTGTGGTATCATCTCTTTGACATCTTAGCAAGGTCCCTTACAAAAGGGGAAATGTCAGCCAAATGGTTTCAGGTAGGATCCTGGATAAATGAACTCTTTAACAGGTACATCAGAATCAACTAATCCAGTAAATCCATTTCTCTACTTTATGATAGAGTCTAGGTCCATTAAAATATGCCCATTTGGGGGCCCATAGGGCTCTCTGAGGTCCTGGATTCCATCCATAGCACTGCAAAAATGAGAGAAGGACATGGTAGCGCACTCCCTAAGCAATCAGCCATTGAAAACCCTATGAACAGCAGAGAAGTACTGACATAGTGCTGGGCATGGCACAGTGTCAGGGAGTGTTTCATTCTGTTGTACATAGGTTAGCTATAAGTTGAACCCAATTCAATGGCACCCAAAAACAAGGGAAGTCTCATTCAAAAATATAGATCACCTGTACAAATCCCTGCTGAATTCATAAAACAATTAAGTCCCAGGCTCGATTACTGGTATAGATCCTCCCCTTCTGATCATGCAGGACTTATTTGTCTTCTCTATGCCAAAGCAATACTTGCTGTTGCCTTTTAATTATGGGATGCATTGCTTTTATTTAAAAGAACAAAAATGTTGCAGTTGGAATTCAATTTGCATGTGTTGAAGAAAAGATCCTGAAGGCAACTGAGAGACCATTTGAGCTTCTCTGAGCCTCCTCCTCCTTCTATTTTCTAGTCATCATACATGGACAAGGCTTGACACCCTGGATTACATTTTAAGAAGTGAAAGCTGAGGCTGGTGCATGTGGGATGATAGGAAAATATATGGTCCCTGGCAGCAATGATTCCAACTGGAATTTCTATACAATAGGAGGCTGGCATTCAAAATGGCCTTACCTTCTCCTACCCAGTGGCAGTTATTTCTCCAGTCACTAATGGAAAAGGAAGGTGTTGTCAGTCTGATATTACTGAATTTCAGACAGAATGAAAATTTTGCACACTTTCTTTTGAGAAGTTCTGTTGGGAAATTACTGTAAGGGAATTCCTGATGAGATATTATCATCATAAGTAGTCCAGAATGGTATTACAAAAGGAGCAGTAATTAAAAGGTAACATAGTTCATATCATCCAAGGAACAGAGGTCCATGAAAAATACTACTTATACTTGTGCCTTGCCGCTGCTGAAACACTTTGGCGTTGCCTCTCTAAAGCAATAGCCTTGTATTGTACAAAGGGTGGAAGAACAAACTATGCTATAATTTCCAAAAGGAAAAGGATGGGGCAGGTAAGTCTGAAGCAGCCCTTGAAGATGGACCACTACAGCTCCTACTTGGGGTACTCCTTTCAAAATGTAGCATCTCAGTGGAGAAAAGTCAGTCCTTCAGAGGATATTGACTGAGATTTACTGGGATTACTACTTCCATGTTATAAGGATCCACAAGCTTGGAAGTAGACTTTCTGTAACTTAACACACCAGAAACACTGATGTTTCCTCTCACACCTGACATTCTGCACAGAGGCCAGCATGTCTGCAAAAACAAATGGCTAGTGGAGAGTGAGAGGAAATCAAGTCCAGGCCCACAGGAAGGAATGGGTAAGCAGCAAGGAGTGAGGGGAAGCTAATGAATCTCCAAACTTGGACCCACAAAGGCAATCTACACCTATCCTTTTATTTATTCAGTAATGGAACAAATATTTGTCACATGCCTAATGTATATCAGGTCTTTTTAGACCTCCTTACTACAAATTAGTACACAAAAGCTCTGAGAAGTCTTGAACAGAAACTCAAGTTTCCCCAGGATTTAATCCTTAGAATCCTACTGTTTTTCCTTCTAAGAACATTTAGAACCTATCTGATAATTAGTGTTCCATGAAACACATTTTGGAAATGCTAGTATAGAACAGGGGCTGGGATTTAGCTCAGTTGGTAGAGTGCTGCTCTGCAGTCTCTGAGGTCCCATGCTCAATTCCCAGCACTGCAAAAATGGGAGAAGGACATGGCAATCTACTCTCAAGGCAATTTCAAAATACTTAGCTATTGAAAGCCCTATGAGGGTCACTATGAGTCGGACACAACTCAACGGCAACTTACAACAAGAAGTACAGAACAAACTGCATTTCATTCCCATTAAAGGATGAATGTACATTGATATTTATTAGATATTTCAGTCTTCTTTGGATGATCCTGAGAGGAAAAAAAACTAAGAATTTTCATATAGAGATACCTTGTTTGGGAGGACCCTGGCTTCAAGATGAAGGTGACAATAGAGGACAGATTTGCAACATCTCCCAATATAAGAGATTTTTGACAGTTCCCATTACATAGCACCATCCATGACAGGCAGGAATAGGCTCTGTGTCTCAGATCTGGAAGATGCACACTTAGGGTGGACACTGAATCAGGTCCAGTGTAGTCAAAAGAGTCCTAGGATAGACCTTGCCAATATTTCTTGCCATTCATCCAACAATCACATCAAGTACTTATTATTTTCAAACATGAACCAGATCATCTCTTGTAATTCTCATAACTACCACCCTTGCATATTTCCCATTTTACAGATGAGGAAGCTCAAGCACATAGTGCTGATTTTGCAAAGTCTTGTAGCTAATATGTGACAGAGCTTGGATTGGAATCTAGGTCCATCTCTCTCCAAAGCCAATATTCTGTGCACATTGTAGCACTCTACTAGGGTTCTACAAAGCCTGCAGACCTTTGTGCTCTGGGCCTTGTATAATTACCATCTCCAACAGAGGAATGAAGTACCCATAAGGCCTGAAACTTTATGGATCCAGCTTTGGCATTTGTGGAATATATAGGCTAAGGAAGTCAGATTTGAGGTAGTGATTTAGCCATATAGTAGGAAAATTAGATTTCTGTAACCTAAGAGGAAATTAATCTAAATGACAATGGAATAAAATTAGCAATCACAAAATGAGGACTTGAATTTTAAGTCCCTCACTAGCATCTCCTATGCCCTAAAAAGAATGGTGCCCCAGCTGATACAAATTCATAAGCATATCTCTCAAAGAATTGTCTACTCTACAAAATCAATAATGCATACTCAAGAAAATAATATTAACTACATAAAGCAAATTAGATGTTTCCCTGTGGGACTTTTAGCAATGTTGAGAATAATTAATTATTCTCACACTCAGTTGTATGAACTAACTGATTACAGGCCCCGATGCCATACAATGAAAGTATGATTGCTGTTGACACTGCACACCTCTGGAAAGCTAGCCAAGCAGAAGGAGGAACCCATGGATAGAGCTGGATTCACACTGGTATCATGTATTTCACAAGCCTCCTATTGCCTAGAGATCCTTATTGTCTGTCCAATTACAACTTTGCTTGTTCTCTTCCAAATAATAAACTGTGACAGATTGTTGGCAATACAGTGTAGCCCTAACTTTTGGAACATGACCTCTTAATAATAATAATAATTACCTATAGGTGTATACATACATAGATTTCAATGTTTTAGTAAGAAATTTCTGTTTCTTTCACTTCTTCCTTTTGTTATGGTTTGAGACAGAGTTTCACTATGTAGCCCAGGCTGGCCTTGAACTCACAATTGACCTGCCTCAGCCTTCTGAATGCTGAAATTACAGGCATGTACCCCCATGCCTCACATCTCTTTTTTAAGGCAACAGTGTCACACTACACCAAAGCTCTTTCATTCATCCATGAAAGTCTTGGTTCACAAAATATACTATGGTCTTCTCAGAGCAACTCATTTCTTGTCCCTGTCCTCCATCCATCCAACCATCCCATGTCTTTTAAACCACTTCTACCCATACTGATCTTATCTTCTCCTGCATTCAGGAAAATTGCTGGCCTTATTTCTTATTTGATGATTATCTCTACACCTCCTGAGGACAATTATTCTGCCATTGTCTGATACTGTAATTTAGTTTCAGACTATACTGTGATTCTGTGATTTCTTTTTTTGTTTGTTTGTTTTTGTTTTTGGTACTAGAGGGTTGAACCCAGGGCCTTGCACATACTTTGCAAGTGCTCTACCACTAAAGCTGCACCCCCAGCCCATTTTTAATTTTTTATCTTGAGACCGGGTCACACTAAAATAAGCAGGCTACCTCTGGCCTCAAACTTGCAATCCTCCTGCCTCTGCCTTCTGAGTCATTGGGATTGTGCCTGGCATATATTGTGATTTCTAAAAACAGAAATCCCTATATATCAATTGTGTAACCCTTCAAAAGTTTGTTTCTCACTCACATAAAGTCTAGAAAAGATGAATAAGATCTTCATCCTTTGCTGACTCAGAGACCCATCCTTCTTATAACACTGCCTTCTCAACACATGACATTCAAGGCTGCCATGGTGGGAAAAGAGAAAGCATGGGCATAGCTTCCTTGCATTTTCAATGCCTCAGCCAAGAAGTGACATACACCATACCCACTAATACACAATCAGCTAGGACTATTCACACAGCCCACCTGTCACCAAGAGATCGGGTAGTGTAGTATTCCCAAGTGTTCTGAAAGAATAGGAGAAGTACATACAGGTGAGCCCTAGTATCTCTGCTTCAGTGAGTCCACATCATGTCCCAGATAGATGAGGACACCAGAGAGGGTAACTGGGTTGAAAGTGGGTCCAACTTCTGTGACTCTCTAGAGTTCTTAAGTGCAAAGCTTTCATCATACAAATCTTCAGGATGCCACTGCAGTTCCCAGAACTGTGCCTCTTATAATGTATACTAGACTCATCTTAGTGAGCATTCATTGATGGAGTTAATCTGAAAACTGACAGGGAAAATATTACATATGACCAAGTCATGTCTCTGCCATGGGGCTTTGCCTTGTTCCGTTGTCAAGCTACATTGAAAGAATACAAATTCCAAGATGAATGTGGCAGGAATGTCAGAATTTCCTGTGGCTATTTCAATCAACTACATGTGAACCCCACAACTTTTAAACTTCTCCCTTCATTACTTTGTACTGTGGGACAAGATGAAATCAGCAGTGATGGACAAGGCCCTTCTGAGTTAAAAATAAAGTAACAGAATCTGGCAAGAAATGTGTTCATAGTACAATAGGATCCAACAGCACATTTCTCCTAAGCTGCCTTACGTTGGAAGGTTCGGAATGGAGGCACTGTTATGCCCATTAACAGATGGAGAAAGTAATAGCTAAAAAGGTTAAGTTCTTAGGCCTGGTGAAACAGCCACACAAGGAAAGCCAGGGAGAGCACCTGCAAGGTTGCAGGCTGGGAGCCGCTCCTATTAAATTAGATGATGTTCATTCGTCACTGACAGCTCTGGGGGAAAATGGATCAATAAGCACTTCCCTTTGGGTCACTTTCCTACTGTGTCGGATTTATATCTGCAAATGTTTAAAGAGTTCCCATTTACTTGGGGTTTTATGACTTTGTTATAATTGCCAGAGCTGAGAGAAAGCTGCCTTCCGTCTGCCTTCTCCTCCTGCAGGGAGCAGTCCAAAAACCATGTCATCTCAATCATAGAACAGAAATGCTTTGAAGGAAAACAAATGCAGCCTTTTTTTTTTTTTTTTTTTTTTTTTTCCGTTAAAAAGAAAGTGTTGAATTGCCTGGAAAAGTCAGACAGTGACTTGCAGAAAACCTGTCTTTTAGGTTGTCAAGCTACTGGCAGGAGAGGATGGATCATCATAAAGGATTTTCTGAGTATCTCATTCAGGTCAGTCTGAAAGATTGGAAGATTATTCTGGAGTTTTCTAACACTACAATCAAGGAGTTTTTTCAGTGAAGATTTCTCATTTTTAAATTTGAGGCCTATGTGCTCATTCTTTTTGTAACATATAGTATCACTTTTATATAAAGAATTGCTTGATGAGCATTATCAGGAAGATAGTTCATGAGCAACACTAGCACAAGCCTATAACCACTTGATGTTATGGCACTGTTTTTTATGTGATATTTTCCCATAAACTTTCTCGTTTTGATTGACACATAAATCCATAAACAAGTACATGTCCCCCAATATATACATAGATATGCATATTTGTCACATCTACAAATATGCACATATTTGTATGTGTGTATCTACATCTACACATATGTGTATATATTATTTCATGTTAACAAATAGTGAAAAATCAGTACGTTCTTGTTTGCTCTTTTTTCCTACTATAGCATACTTCAGCATATGCCTGGTTTTCAAGTAAAACATACACACTTATAGAAAGATAAAAAGATAAATGGGGAAATAGGGAGAATAAAACACACAAAAAAAGGAATACTTG
>VMDO01001951.1:27208-184330 GCA_007922755.1 Pedetes capensis
AGCTAGGGTCCCTCATGACAGCTTGAGGGGCTGACCCCTAGTTGACCCCAGGGCTCATCTCACTCACTCAAAACAGCCCCTCCCATCGAGTGAGCAAAGATGGCCCCCGGCCAGCTTGACCAGCCTTAACCACCTTAATTTTGATTGGCTCCCCTCACCACCTTGCAGGTAATAACTGTCTCCACTTGGCAGTTATGTCTGTTTGCCTACTGTACCAGCCAACTGTGTGCCCTGATTGGCTGAACCCCACCATGTGACCCCTCCAGGACCCTATAAAAGCAGGGCTCCTGGACCCCATATCACTCCTCTGATCCTCACCTCTCTGACCATCTCCTGAACCTCATCACCTGGACCAGCGCTCCCTACTCCATCAAGACCATCTAGCAAGCCGGCGAGATCAAGCCCAGGGGCCCCGAAGAGCTGAAGGCATCTAGCAAGCCTCGAAGAGCCTCCCAACTCCTCCCATCCTTGAGAAGGAGGTGGGTAAGGAAGGCGAGCCGCGAGAGTCAAGACCATCGGACCTCAACTGAACACCAGCGGCTGTGGCTGTGCCTTTGAGGCTGAGCTGTACCAGCACTTAACCTGCAGCATTCCATGCTGCAGGCATAGAGCCAGCACTTAAAGGGACAGAGCCTTGCTCTATAGGGGCTGCTTGCTCCTTGCTCTCCATAAGGGGAGCACCCCAATAAACCTTCCCTGTTCTTCTCCAACCATCTGAAGGTCTCCCGAGGTCCTTCTTTCCCGACACCAGCCACATTCTATGTTGAGGGTTTGGCCCTAACTTTAGCCGGCTAGAGCTAAAACCCCGACAACTTGTTTGCAATTTATCAAGATAGAGATATTGGCAATTCAATTTTACAACAAAACAGCAAACAAGCAATGAGTGTGCTTGTTCCATATCATAACTCTTTCTTTGTGCTATTCCTTTTCTTTCCTTGGAATCTCTTATTTTAAATGTGTTTACAGTTTAAACATGTTCATGGCTGAAAACAAAACAGCATTTGTAATGTTGGGAAGGGTTGGGGAAATGTTATTGAAGCACAAAGGAGAAGCCATTCTGAATGCAAACATCTGAATTACAGAATATACATTACTTAACCAACACTTTGTTGTTAGGTGCTGTTGTGTCAGGGTTCGACTCATAGTGACCCTCACAGGGTTTTCAATGGCTGACCATTTTGGGATTGACTTGGGAGTGGACTGCCACATCCTCTCCCAAATCAACACTAGGAACTCTGTCTAGGGAAGGGTCTGTGTCATTCATTTGCTTCACCATTTTTTAAAGTATGGTTTGGGGATGAATTTAATATATTTTTTTCATTTTCTTTACACCACTAGTTTATTTAATTAGGAAAAATTTCCTTTATGGGGTATACAAAAGTGTATTGTGTCTGTTCCTGGCAAAACAATATATTATCTGGAATAAATTAGATAATGTTAATGAGGTTTAGCTACATGGCTCAGAATATAAGAAAACAAAGGAAGGGGTGATACAAAAAGGAGAAGACAAGTAACAACTAAGCACCTACTCTGCCAGGTATTCTATTACACACTTTACATAAATGTACATACTTCTTTGGATCTTCCAAAAATCCTACAAAAATGGTATTGTCTCAGTTTGGGGAAAAAGAATGGAGATGAAATGGGGAGATCTAGGGAAGGAAACACAAGAATTTAAGAACTTTCCCCATAGTACTCCAATAATAAAAAGCAGGTTGAGGAACGAAATTGTGTGGCTCCAGAAGTCCATGTATTACAAACAGTCATTTAGAACTAGAAAGTAAATGTATGTTTTACAAATTCTTTTGTTTCTGCTACCAATATTACTTCTTCTTATTATACTTTTTATAAATTAGGAGAGGAAACCACATTGGAAAACATGAGGCATTCTAAAAACTATGTTGTTAGCAATGAAGATATTTACTGTGCTGCCCTTAAGATTATGCTCCTTCACTGTATCAACAAATATTACATGCCCAGTGCCCTGACCAGTAGTAAGAAGGGAAATGCAAAAGAAGTAAATAAATTGTTTTTAACATGGAAGAACATCAGTCTGGGTTTTCCTTTGAATTCCATATTGCCCTTTGGCTTTAGTGATATATTCAAAATTCAACTTCAATCCAATAATGTTTTTGTACACCTGTGGTATACAAAGTACTGTGTCATAATCCAGATGAAGGCATACCTTAGGCCTGCAAAGAGTCAGAGATGTAACTACTAAAATTCAGCTTCTAAGCATTGCTATTTCTACCTACTTTTTATCTGTGTATTTGACAAATGTCACAAAGGTAGAAAGAAACTGTTTCTGGACAGCAAATATATGTGAAGCTCAATTTCTAATACAATGTTGTTTACTAAACACAGTCCCAGCAGTTTAGTTCACTCCTAACAGTTCAGAGATGTCGGGGAACATCTTTGTAACTCTCATCTCAGAGTATGTTTTATATTATCCTGAGAATTTTCAGAAATTGCTTCTATATAAATGTCCCAAGTCAGAGTTTAAGAAAAACAAACACTATTCCTGTCTCCCCCTCCCTGAGTCCCACTCTATCATTCCTATAAACAGAAGCCCAGGCAAAAATATGAATTGAGATCTCTTCAGGGAGGACTTGGTATATCAGTACCATATGTTAATTTTAAAGAGAAATACTCAGAGCATCCCTTTGGTCTTTGTGTGACTATCTGTCTGCTTCAAACTCAGAGTCAGATCTTAAACAGCAAGAGTAAAAACTGATATGCAAAGATCACTCCAGACTCCACTTCTTGCTCCCAATACAGAAGGTGAGATCCCAAAAATAAACCTCACATCTGAGCAGCATTGAACTGTGTCCCTGGATCTCTGTGCCTCATCCACATTGACTTCACACATGCCACAATTCCTGCATTTCAGGACTTCACACTTACCTTCCCTCTGTTTGCAATGGTGTGCTTACTCTGACCAATTCACTCTTATTCATCTTCCAGTTCTAAATTTGTAGATAATCCTTCCCCTGAGCCCCTACATCTGAGTGAGGTATCTTTCTGGGCTTCCATCACCATGTCACACTCCACTGTTGATCACTGTTAGCCCACTATTATATGCACTAGTTGGCATGCTCAGTGAAAGCAAACAGTGCATTTATCTTCTTCACTAGTGAATTCATGGTGCCTTATTACACCTGGCATATAGTAGATGATCAGCAAATATTTCTGGATTAAATGAATCAATCAACCTATTAATATTTGTTTATCATGTAGTACTTTATGCATGATTTCTTGATTATTAAATGTTGAATTCTATCTAATTTAACCCTAAAAAGACAAAAAAAAATCTCCAGAAAGCAGGCAGACCTGTAATCATAAAAAGAAATGTTCAGCCCTTTTTCTTTCAATTTACCTTCTGTGCCCTGGGCATTGCATTCTTGCTATAGCCATTCATTCTTTAGTTTTATAAAGAGCTTTATAAACCTATGTGAGTGGGAATAAATGACAAGATACCCATTCTCTTTTTCTCCCTCTCATTTCTCAATGAATTTCTAAACTCAAAAGACTCTACTTCCTCTTGGCAAGTGGGAAAGCCCATAATACAGGCAAGAATAACATGGATAAACAATTCCTCCACTTGGTGTAAGGCCTTAGGTATTTTCCTCAGTGGCGAAACCATTATTTGTATCAATCATCTTAATAAAAATCTCAGCAAGACCAGGGTATTTCTGTGCCCCTGATGATGTCTGAAGAATTTCAAATGCCATTTTATACAAAACAATTCTTAATCAGTGGAAACAATACTAAATATTCATTTGAGGTGCATCATAATGCTCTTCAATCTTTGTTTTGTTAATTCACAATGAACAGCCAAACAAGTGTTCTTGATTGACTGACTGGCTTATTGATGGTTAATTCTAATGCCTTAAGATCCAAGAGAGTACCCAGCCAGTGACAGAAGACATTCAGCAACTTCTAAGTAGACAGAGCATGAGGAAAGGGGAGGGGAGAGGAAAGAATATACTAGATGACCCAAAACTGGTAATGGTAGAAGAAGGAAAATGAGAGAGGTTACTAGTGACAGGAAGGAAGGGGTAGCTAAGAAAGCCCTTGAGAAGTGGTAGAACATGAGCAGCTCCTTAAACATACCATCAATTAAAGCAAACAGAACTTGGGTAATAGCATACAGTGTTACAGATGAAAAAGCAATAAAATCAAATGTATGGTGACAGGAAAATATATGACTAGGACAGAAAGAAGGCTGTGAATAGTCTAGTATGGCAAGAGTACCAAGTATGTGCTTGAGTGTGTGAGTGGCTGGGGATTGGAGGGTAAGAAGAAAAGCAGACAGAGTTTAAAGGAAAGTATGACTACCAAATAACAAGTAACCTGTGGGCCATACAAAAGAGAAATTTGCATCTTATTCAATTTGCTGAGGCTTGGAGGGCTGATGTGATCAGATCCATGTTCCATATGTGAGTCTACTGACTTCTTTAAAACTCCCAACACTATAGTTCTCCCAAATGTTGAATAAGAAAGATGAAAATGCATGCAATAAACATGTTTCACAGCAATGATTCAATGTGAATTTAGTCTTATCTAAAGCACTTTAGAATGCCATGGTAAAAAGTAACATGGACTTTAGGAGTTGTGTTATCACTAGGGAAAAACAAGCTAGTTTTTATTATGATATATAAATTCCTCTTCCTCTCTGAGATAATCAGCTAAAAATGATATACATTCATAAGAGTTCTCTTGAGTCCAAAGGCTGTGAAGCATTTTTATAAACAGTATATGAATGAGTCCCTTTAACCAAGTGATCAAGTATCCACCATTTAGCTGTGAAATGTAGCAATGCTCCAGGATCCCGTGGCAGGAAATAAAATATTACCCTTTGGAGCAGCATACAGTGCCATGTGACCCATGATCTATCACTCAATAAAGATTGATGATGATGAAGCAGAATCACACAGACTAGCGGGAGCTCCACAGAATTGGTCTCTTATTTATCCCACCTCCTACCTAGAAACACATCTGCCCAAGAATGTGGACTTTTTGCCAAACTCAAAATCAGCCCCAATGGGAAACATTTTAGACCCAAATAGATTAGAAATTCCTTTAAAAGGTCATTTTAGCTGGAAGTTTCTGTAAACTGAGAACCACCTCCATCTCTCTCCCTCTCCTTCTCCCTCTCACTGCCTCTTGGGTGTACCAATGTTTACACACACACACACACACACACACACACACACACACTGTTTTCTGCATTATTCTAATGCTCTTTGGAAAAGAAGAAAATGCACTAAAGATGCAACTGTTTTTTTATAGGACAGAGGATATATGTTGTTGTAGTTAGGTGCTGTCAAGTCTGACCCAACTCATAGTGATCCTATATACTTATTCTTAGGTTTTCAATATAGGCCATATGAATTAAAACATTTGGAAAATAAGAACACAGGGACTCAGAGAGCACAGAGCAGCATTTTACCAACTGTGCTAAACCCTACCCTTGAAAGGTAATAGAAAACTTTAAGAGATGGGGCCTAACAGGAGGTTTTAGATTCCTGGGGGCCATGCCCTCAAATACTCCCTTCTCTTCTCTTCTCTTGTCCTCTCCTCTCCTTGTCAGGGTTCAGCTCAGGCCTAGCAGAGGTCAGAGCCTTGCCCTGACACCAAGTAGGTATCAGGGACCCACTGGACCAGGTTGGTGTGATGGCTGGAGGCACCAAAGAAGGACCTCGGGAGACCTTCTGCAGGAAACAGGAGAGGGAAAGTTTATTGGGTTACTCCCCAAGTGGGGAACAACCAGCAAGAAGCCCCTGTCAATTGCTCAAGTGCTAGCTCTAGAGCATGGAATGCTGCAGGCTCACTGGTGGAACAGCTCAGCCTTAAAGCCATAGCTACAAACAGTTTGTGTTCCACTGGGCTGGAGGTCTGGTGGTCTTGACTCTCTCAGCTCGCCTTCTCTGCCTCCCTCCTTCCCAAGGATGGGAGGAATTGGGAGGCTCTTCATGGCTTGCTTGTAGCCTTTGGTGCTTTGGGGCCCCTGGTCTTGATGCATCAGCTTGCTTGGAGATCTTCCACTGGATTGGGGAGCACTGGATCGAGGTGATGGGGTCCGGACAGCAGGTGAAGTACGGTGAGAGATGAAGGGTTGAAGTGGGGTCCGGGGCCCTGCTTATATAGGCTCTCGGAGGGGGTATGTACTGGGGATAGCCAATCAGGGCACATTCCTAACAGGTACAGAAGGTAAACTGTCATACCTGCCAGGTAGGGGCAGTTATTTAACTGAGGTTCTACGGGTAGCCAATTAAAATTGAGGTGATTGAGGCTGGTCAAGCTGACCAGGGGCCATCTTTGCTCACTCCATGGGAGGGGTAGGAGTTAGTGAGTGGAATGTGGCCCTGAGGTCACCTAGAGGTCAGTCCCTCATGCTAGTATGAGGGACCCTAGTTATGGGGTATATTTAAAAATCCCCAACATCTCCTTTCCTATCTTTACTCCTCCTCTCCTCTTCTCTCCTCTCTTCTCCCTGTCTCACTCTCTCTGCCTCTCTCCCTTCCCCTGGCAGCCAGGAGGTGAGCACCACTCTCACAATGGTGTGATGCCTCACTAAAGACCCAAAGGCAAAGGAACTAATCAGGCATGAACAAACCTATGAGTCAAAATACACCTTTTTTCTTTATAAGTTGATTGTTTCTGGTATGTTGTTACAGCAACAGAAACTTGACTAACAAACACATTTGATTTTCCAGCAAAAAAACAGGTTGCTGTGCAATGCTGGCAAACACTGAAAAGCAGATACACAGAATTTTTAATTTGCAGGAAAAACACTTTATTCTCAGCACTTTGTCACTAGTATAAGTTAAATGTAGTTTGCATTTGTTACAATCACGAAGAAACAGTTTGAAGTTTTTATTGTTAATTTACTTTGGGTCACTCAGGTTAAGAAATGTTTACTTTCATCAAAATTATTTTAGCCTATAGTTTTAAGCTGCTATAGTAAGCATTATTATTCAAATACAAACCAATATATTTCGCTTGCTGAATTATAGTGCTGGAAACAAATACTGAATATACCTATGGTATATTCTATGGTAGACTGCAAAAATTACCAACAGATCTGTCCTAGATGAAGTACAACCAGAGTGCTCCTTGGAAGCAAGGATGGCTAGACTGCATTTGACATATTTTAGACATGTTGTCAGGAGGGACCAATTCTTGGAGAAGGGCTTCATGTTTGGGAGAGTGGCAGGTCAATAAAAAAAGACACTCAAATAGATGGCTTGACACAGTGTCTGCAACAATGGGCTTAAACATAAAGATTGTGTGCCTGGCACAGAATCAGGGAGTGTTTTGTTCTGTTGTACACAGGGTCACTATGAGTCAGACTTGACTCAATGGCACCTCACAACAATAAAAACAAAGTAAATTCATCATAATTACCCTCACAGCATATTTAATACCTCCTAAATATGCTGTTAAAAATTTGGGAACTGCCTCCTCAACATACTACAACTTTATATATCTCTGTATTCTCATTGCTTGTTGTGTAATGATCATTTAACAAATGTTTTAATGAATAAATACTTCAAAAACAAAAGTTATAAAACTATAAGAGATTTAGTTCTCTTTCCAGACATTGTAATGCTATGCTTGGTTAAGATTATTGTACGATTCTTTATGCTTCTTAAAATACAGGCAGAACTGCAATGTTCTTTTAGCTTCCTTTAATGCTATATTTGGAATAAAGCCATGGCAATCCCTTTGGTTCCTTCCTGTCATCTCCTTCAGAAGAGCCAACTCATTTGGACACTCAGGGGGCTAGTGTGGCAGCTGTCAAGCTCAGGATTATGCATCTTGAGCCCTTGCATCTGCAGCTGTAGTGAGACTTATCTCCAGTGTCTGCCTGGCCGGGCTCCAAGGGTCAGAGCTGCTAGGGCAGGGTCATCCATTCCTGGGTTGTCAGAACCTCTTGGTGGCTACTTTCTTTCAGTCAACCTTGATCAAAGGAAATATGCCTTCAATTCAGTTCCCTGGACTGTGTCATATTGAAGCTGCTGCATCAGGACTGAAACTGCCAGAATCTTCAGTAGGGTCTACAAATCTGCTGCGTGAGGATTTAAAGCTAAGAATGTACCTTAGCACCAAAACAGAAACAACTGTTATTATCTGTGTCATTTTGGTGCTAACATGGAGCCCATAGTAGCACATAGCCCACAAGTTTTCTGGGTCAGGAGGTTGGGATAGAGGAGGAAAGGTCTTCCTCTAATCATTTGGGTACAATGTGCAACTTCCTCTTTTTTTCTATCATTAGTCTGCTCATCTCCACTCCTTATGGAGCAAAGGAGACATTTCAAGGTCTCTAGTTAAATGAGAGATCAATCTACACTGTGCATAATGGCCTCACACCTGAGAGAAGGGGAAGGGTGCCAAACAGCATCAGAGCCAAGGCCACTTGCAGCCGAAATCTGAAATCAAAGCCAGAACAATATTCATAGGCAGGACATGTTCCACACTTAGGAAAGAAATGTGAACTTGTGGTTGGTAGCCTGTGTCTCAAGAGTTGTAACCTCTATAGAAAAGGAGACAAATTCTTCAACAATTAACCCAAGAAGTCACTGACACAAAGCCTGGCAATATAGCAAGAATTCACAAATGAGGTATTGGTAATGCCCCATATTGCTGGCTATCATTAAGGGTTACAATAATTCCTTAATGTTATAAATAACACATTTGTATACTTCTTTGTACTTGTAATTCAAGTCATACTCTTTTTGGATTCCAGTTTAAACCATGCTTCATTATTCTACTTAAAATAAGGTTGGTTTGCAAAATTGCAAACATCTACTTCAGCCTCTCTTTTATTGATCAAGGTTAGAAAAGCAAAGATCAGACCAGTACTAGCAGACTACAGGTATCTATTTCCTAAAAGTCTATGACAAAATAAGTGAAATCTTTCAATGAGGGGTTCAAAAGTTCAAAATTAAATGAATGAGAGCCAAAAGCAAATGTCTATTGAGAGAGACCCATCTCCAGTGAGGAGTAACAAATACATTAAATTTATACTATTCCCTCACTTTGACCACATAGCAGAATATTTAAAATAAATATTAATGGTATACATAAATACATGCACATATCAAACATTCATGTATTTTTAATTAATGTAACCTACACATTGTGAATACATATTTATGTAATTCTCCAATAAAGATCAGGATTTACATGCCTTTATTTCCATACTTCTCATTCTGTTAAAATCAAACTTCCAAATCTTCCAACACATTGTAGCTTTCTCTATGGATCTATATTTTAGTGGACTTAATTCTGGAATTTCATATACAAAATATTTCTCAATCAACAAATACATCCATCTCTCTGAGCCTCATTTTGCCATTTGTGAGATGGAGGTAGTAAGTTTCTTCAGAAGGTAGCTGTGAAAATTACACAAAATAACCTCTGTGAAAGAATTTCATTTAATATTTGTGTACAGTAATAAACTTTGGGAATTACTAATATGACAACATTCATCAATGACTTATCAGTAGTCGTTTCAAGCCCAGACATAAGCAAAATCTCAGGCTTTTTGCTTTATTTCTTCCCTACCATACCCTAATGTCACACTGGATCAGCCCTACTCAGTTGTCACCAGGGCTCCCTTGTCTATATATAAAGGATTTTCCCAGTCATATTGATGGAGCCCCATTTCAACAGTGAGCATGTCAGGGTACATGGTAAATATTCTATAGTTAGAGATTTGCTCAGAAGTACCGGTTCTGAAACAGGAAACATCTAAATAAAACCTGTCACTACAGGATTTGTAAATGAGGATTTTTCACTAACTCCTGATGGAGTTTAAAAGAACTGTAAATGACCAGATGCTATAAGAAGAAATAACCATTGGTAATTCTCAGATACGGGCTGGGATTTAGCTCAGTTGGTAGAGTGCTGGGCTGCAATCTCTGAGGTCCTGAGTTCAATTCCCATCACCACAAAAATGGGAGAAGGACCTGGCAATCCACTCCCAAGGCAATCTCAAAACAATCAGCCATTGAAAACCCTATGAGGGTCGCTATGAGTCAGATACTGACTCAATGGCACCTAACAACAACAACAATTCTCAGGTACATGATAAAGTGTCATCATCCATACTTACTGTTCCTCAAAACATAAAAGCATTGATGAGCTGTCCCTATGTTGGTTTTGCTTTTGTTGGACCATGTGTTAAATGTTTCATTAGTGAGACAGTTTCCTTAGGGTTGACTCCCAATCACTGTGGACCCCAGGTAAATGAACATACTAGTCCCCGAAAGAGAACAGGGAAAGAGAGGGGGAAAAAAGGAAGAAAACAAAGCTTCTCCACATTTGATATTCCCCTCCCTGATAAGACACAAGTAGACACTGTCTTTCAAAAATGAAAGAAAATAGTGCTTTAAAATAAGAAGTTTATGCTAGACATAGCCACATATTTGTTGATTCAGAATTAAGCTACTTGAGTTTTACAAAATGCTTCCCAAAATTAATTCCACTTACATAATTTGCAGTATGAAATCAGCATGACAGATTTTTCAATAACTTGGCATCAGCATTTTAAATTTTAAGTAATATGTGTAAGTTTTCCCGTTCATCTCAAAGAGGTGAATGGTCAAATCAGCAGTCACATACTAACAGATAATATTACTTAATGAGGATATTAAAATTATGCCGTGTCAGAATTTTTGTTTAATGGTGTTTCATGCCCACTTCAAGCAAATGTGATCATCTAAAACAAGGAAATATCAACAAATACAGTGTTGTCTTCACAAATATCCCCTTTTAAATTCAGTTACAAGAAATTGTGGTTAGGTGCCATGGCACATGCCTATAATACCAGAGACTGGGGAGGTGGAGGCAGGAAGATCACATGTTCTATTCCAGGAGCAACCTTCACAATTAAGCAACACCTTGTCTCAAAATTTTAAAAAACACTTAAAGGTAGGCTAGGGGTGCATCTCTTGCCTGCAGCCATAGCACTGTGGCTAAGGATCCTGTCAGATCTCAGAAGTTAAGCAGGGTCAGGCCTGGTTAGTACCTGGATGGGAGACTGCCAAGGAACACCAGGTGCTGCAGGCTTGGGAGAAGGACCCAGCAACCCACTCCCAAAAATCAATCCACCAATGAAAACTCTATGAATAGCAGAGATGCACTGACAATAGTGTTTCGTCTGTTGTCGCTATAAATTGGACACTGACTCAAGGCACCAAACAACAACAACAACAACAACAGGGGTTCATCTCAGTGACAGAAAACTAGCCTAGCATGCAAAAAGCCCTGGGTTCAACCCTGAGTACTGCAGTACTCAGGAAGGAAGGAAGGAAGGAAGGAAGGAAGGAAGGAAGGAAGGGGGAGAGAAAGGACAAAAGAAAGAAATTGTGTTGTAAGAATCAGCTTTCTTTTTGACCAAGGATCCATTCCTATTTCTATTATATTCTAAGGCTCCTCCTCCCCAAATGACCACTGACATGTTATTAACAGCATCAGATTGATACTTCTCCTTTTAAAAGACACTGACTTCTTCCTTCCCCAGAAACTTGAGAAAAAAAAACAACGAAAAGACTTCACATCATTGTTCTATGTATTCATTTATGAACTTACATTGATTTAACCTTGACCCTGTATAGCACAGGGGGCCAGATTCTTGGAATATGAAAAAAAAAAACAGAGGTGAAGCCACTGTCCTCCAAGATTCACATCCTAATAATTAAAAGAATATATGCATGTGTGTATATATATATATACATATCAAATAAAAAATTTCATAAGTGAAAAGCAGTTTCTTTGGGTATGGGTCATACTCCATCCATAGTGCTCATCATAGATAAATATTTCCACCCTCTCTCTTACACTGAGTCAGAAAGGATCTTTTTAACAATAGTATAGCTCTCAATGTGGCAGGCAATGTTCAAAGCATTGTTTAGATATTTACAACAGATATTAGCTTCATTTAATTCAAGCAATTGCCCTATAAGGGTGGAAATGTTACTATTATGTCTATTTTATAGATGAGAAAAACAAAGCTCAGAGATGTACCTAAACATAACCAACCACTAACTCCACAGTGCCCTTAGCAACCAATCTAAGTTTGTAAGTCAAAATATCTAGATTTTTGTTGGGCTTAAATACACATGTAAACATGCAAGTATTTATCCAACTATGATTTTGTTTCACAGGTAAAGAGACAACTTAATTTATAATAGGAAAAAAAGCTAAGCTGCAATTATCTGAGAATTGTTCCACTGGAAGGAATATCAGTCGTGATTTAATGGTGATACAACAGGAACTGTCTAAAGTTGCAATCAGAAATATTGGATGGGCATCAGGTGACTAGTAATAGGAGATCCACTTAAAGCTGCTTGGCAAAGCATAAGGATTCTTTTCAAAGGGTGTTCTTGATTTCGTCATTAATCAGCTTATCCCCCTTTTTCCCTATTGACTGGCCGTCAACTTCATAGAACACTCTGGCTGTTTTCAGAGCTTTCTCATTCAGCCTTTAAATTAGCTAACTGCCCAGCCACAAGGCAGGTAGCAATTTATGCCAAACAAATCATGAGGCAGGAGGTGCTGAGGAAAGACTGCTTATTTTCATTCTGCTCTCCTGTGAAGAGGGGAGAGGGTGACAAATGTTTGTGGGTTGGTAAACTGTACTAATTTACAAGCCTGCTGTTATCTTTCTAATGCAACACTCCCTAGAGGAGCTCTGAGGAATGGTCTAGCTACAGCTTTCAGCTTCAATCAATAAACTTGGAAGATTATGAAACATGGGTACCTATTTAATACAGTAAAACTCTGCTTTTATACCACTGGAAGAATTACCAGAAAATTCATGATACAACTGATTTTGAAGTTTAAGTTAAAGAAATTAAAACATGAATTAATATATTGCTTGCCAAGTTTTACCACCAAAATAACAGTAAAACTCAATATTTATATAGCTCATTACAGCTCAAAGCATCCACAAGGATGGCTTTACAACATCTTAAAATCATCACCATCATCATCATGGCGGTGGTGGTTGTTAGGTGCCATCGAGTCACGTCCAACTCCATAGCAACCTTCACAGGGTTTTCACTGGCTAAGTGGGGATTGTTTTCAGGAGTGGACTGACACGTCCTTCTCCCATATCATCATCATGGCTACCACTTATTAAGCAGTAGATTCTGATCTAAACACTTTGTGTAGGTTTTACTTGTGATTTTCCGTTTCACTTTCAAACCCTTGTTCATTGTGTAGTGTTCTAAATCTTAATGAATTAAAAAAAATCTATTTGATTAGGCAAGTCAGAAATCCAAGGTGTCACACAGATACCTCCTTCTCCCCACCCCGCAGATTAAGGCCACAGCCAAACCCCATCAGTTTCATCCCCTAATTCTATCTCTAATGCACCTTTATCTCTCCATGTCCACTGCAAAGAATTTAGCCCTTTGTTTCTTATGTAAACTGTTGGAATAGCTCCCCAGTCAGCCTTCTGGCATCCTCTGCCCTCCCCCTAGTCTTTCTGTAGGCACTGGAAGTGCAAATCCAGTCACAGCATATGTGCGTGCCCATGGAAACACATATACTTAAAGCCTTTGAACCTTAGCCACAAACCCTCATATGGGCTACTGAGCATGCAGTCTGCCACATGCTCTCCAGCACTACTCTGTTCCTTGAGTTTCATCTGACAGCTACACTAGTATTTCTTCAGATCCCTCAAATGTCCTGTGTGCCCTCTGATACATCGTCCTCTACTCCTAGGTGCTATGCAATCATCACTACCCTCTTGCCTAGCTAATGCCACTCATTCGTGAGTTTTTATCTCAAACATTGTCTCCTATTGTAAAACTTCCCTTTTCCCCCTTGAACAGCCCCTTTTTTTACCAACCCAAGTCAAATGTCTTTGCTCTATGCCCCCACAGAAGGATGCTCATGTTCTTGCTGTCTCTCTGCTTAACACGAGCAGGGATGACATTTGTCTTTACTCATTAATATATCTCCAGTTCTGAGACCAGTAAATGAGCAACCAAAGGTGGATACTCATTACCTAAATAGTTGAATAAGCTTAAAAATGCACACCCACATTTTTTCCCATTTAATCTTTGCAGCTGCCCTGTAAAGGAAATAATATTATCCCTATTTTATAAATGAGGTGACTAAGATTCAAGAAGGCTGTGTCCCTTGCCTAAGTTTTAGACCACTGGATAATAGAGTCAAAAGCTCAACACTGAATCTCTTGACTCTTTTGTCCTCCTCAAAATACTTTGTTGCCTTCCAAATTAGCAATTTAAAAAAGATAACTGTTTTATATATTGCCACCTGTTGACATAATGAAATTTTTCAACCTAGGCAAAAGAAAGGAGGTAAAAATCATCACAACTATCATTGCACAACTCAGAAAATTTACAGAGAATACTGAATTATACACTAATGCAGGTGAACTTTATGACATGTAAATTATACTTAAATAAAAAATTTTTTAAAATCATCAAAACTTCCTCGGCAAGATTTTAGTGCTCAACCCAAAAAACACTTCTAAAAATATGAAATGCTTGAACACATTGTATAACAATTAATTTAGTGATTCTTAAAGGGTAGTCCTCAGACCATGTGCATGAAAACCCTACTGGATGCAGATGCCTGGACCTACTGAATCAAAATGCTAGGGATGACTTCTTAGAAATCTGTCTTTTTAATTTGCATTGGAGGTAGTTCTTATGTACATCAAATTTTGGAATGCAAAAACACACATGCATCTCAGAGTTAATTTGCTAGCAAATCATAAGGCTTCTGTTTTTGAGAACAAAAACCTCCTGTGTTTTAGTTATTCGACTAACAGCTACTGAATTCTCAGCTTATGCAAAATTTAGTATATATTTAAATTTTCAGTCACATGAGAAATTTAATAGACACAAGTTTTGTAAATGCAGAACAAGGTCAAAAATTTAATCTAAGATGACACAAAATTCAATTTAAATTTTTTAGTCTTACAGGATGTCATCCTAGGGAATCTCCCTTAACTCTTGCAGGGCTATGTGACTAGCAGGGTGTTTAAACTGGGTAGCTTACATACCAGTTTGAACTGCTACAACAGAATACCACAGAATGAAGTACTTGAACAACAGACATTTACTGCTCACAGTTCTGGAGGCCGGGAAATCCAAGATCAAGTCACTGGCAGATCCAGCATTTGGTGAGTATCTGCAGATGGCTATCTTCTCATTATGTCCCCACATAGCAGATGGCAGAGAGCAAGAGTGAGCTCTCATATCTCTTTTTGAAAAGGCACTAATCCCATTCATGAAGACTTCACCCTCATGACCTTATTAACACTCAGAAATCTCAACTACTAAAGCTATCACATTAGGATTTCAGTATATTATTTCGGGGAATGAGGACCACAAACAGATTGTGGCACTGAAGGACTACAAAGTCTGATTTCTCTGATATATCTTACTTTCATTCCATTTACTATATTAATCTTAATACAAGAATGTGTCCCAGGAATGACTAAGAGACAGAAATTGCCCCTAAGTGACTACAACTTCTATGATTTGCTGCTGTACATCTGTGAGTGCCCAGTTCTACATCCTTCCTAAGTAAATTTGGTGCTAAGTAAGTCTAATTGAGTCTTGTGTGCTTGCTTTACAATCCAGATCTTGAAACTTATTTTATTCTCCCCTTAGACTGACAGAAACACAATCACAAATATATAAATGAATGAATGAATAAAAGAAAAACTAGTAAAATATTGTCATTGTCCTGTCTTCAAGGAATTTGTGATTTAATACTAGGGTGAAAGTTGAGATAAGTACTACTGTCCTACAAAGCACCATTTGGCATGAGAAAAGCAGCCCTCTCCAGTTTCAAGAAATAAAAATGTTGTTTGGAAATGGGAAACAGGACATGTGGAGGGAGGGATGTCTGGGATGATTCTGAGATGGTGGTGTTAGACACATGCAGCTAGGAAGAAAAGCTTCAGGCAAAATATTGTTGTTAAGTGCCATTGAGTCATGTCCTACTCATAGTGACCCTCATAGAGTTTTCAATGGCTGATTATTTTGGGATTGCTTCAGGAGTGGACTGCCACATTTGGGCACACCTGAAATACACACCTAAAACAAAGTTGAAGGATCACTGGTTGTCCACTTTAGGCAGGAGAATAGGCATTAATGGAAGAGAGAAGAGGTAGGACTAAAAAAAGTCTAGTTAGGATAACTAGAGAGCTTTACAGGCTGAACCAAGCAAATATGCTTTAACAGAGCAGAGTCTGAAGAACAAAAGGAGAATACTGAGGGTAGTGGTGATACAATCAGGACTACCCTTCATGAAGGCTGATGTATGATGGTGCTCAGGATGAGCCAGACCTCTAGTGGGCAGAAGACTGATGGGTAGGTGGGGTTCATAGTCAGGTAACAGATCTATGTGCCTAAATTTGTGTGGTTAGATGGGAAGCAGCAAAGAGAAATGTTATAAAGAGAATCCACAAACTTCACATTTCCTTCTGTATATGAAACTGTAAATGTGAAAAAAAAAAAAGGAGCAAGTTTAAGGTTTGGTTTGGACACATGAGTTAAGCAGAAATTGAAGAGGCATGGAAAACAAGCAGTAGAATAGTTAAGAAGGAAAAGCAACAAGAAAACTGATAAAATTCAAGCTTTTTATATGAAGTGTATAAACAGGGAATCCGATCAAGTTGGACTATCATGAGACTTGCCCAACAAAAGACCCAATAATTTAACATGCCTTGTAGGTGAGGAAGGAGACAGAAAGGCTGCATAAGGAAGTAATTTAGATTTGAGTAGACTCTGGAGCTAAAATATGGGGATGGAGGCCGGGCGTGGTGGCGCACGACTGTAATCCCAGCGGCTTGGGAGGCAGAGACAGGAGGATCACAAGTTCAAGACCAGAGGAAGTCTGCATAACTTAATGAGACCCTGTCTCAAAAAGTGTAAAAAAAAAAAAAAGAAAAGTGGGCTGGCGGTGTAGCTCAGTGGTCCAGCACTTGCAGAGCACCCACGTGCGAGGCCCTGGGTTCAACCCCTGGTACCGCAAAAAATAAATAAATAAATAAATAAATATGGGGGTGGGAGGGTGTTCAAATTCTGGCTCTGCCACTTGCTGCCCATGTGACCTTCCTTGTGTAATTTGTTTCACCTTTCTGCATCTCCATTTCCTTATCTATAAAATAGGGTTAGTCATAATACCAATGTCACAGAACTATTGAAAGGGATTCCAGTTATCAATTTATTAATTCAGAGTTACATATTTACCTTTTGTTGCTCACTCTGTGCAAATGAAGTTGTGCATTTTAAAACTTTCTGGTAAGCTTATCATTAAAGGGCACTGAAATGACACAGAGGAGGAAGGGGCTTCCATCTATGATTCAACATGTCACACTCGGTGAGCTCCTGGAGTGTGTGGTCTTCCTGGCATCCTGCTCACATAATGATAGCTTTTCTAGCCTCTGCAACATATAGTGGCCAGTACCACCCATGACTCCGACAAGCACTTGCCAGGCAGTAATGTTAAAAGCTCTGAGGCATAGCACATCCCTGTGAACAGTGTCTCCTGGCACACTAGAGGATGAGTTTCCAACAAGTTCTAGAAAGTGAAGCACCTTGGCATTTCCTCTGCTATCCAGTGGGCCATGATTATGCCCTTTCCAGTGAACTCTGGACCTTAATCCTAGGTTGGAGGGACACATTTTCTGATAAATTTTTGGTAATTTTACCTCAGCCTAGGAGTAGTGACTGCTTCTATTCTCTCTATTCTTATATTTTTTAACATTTCTTTTACTTCTTAATAGTTAATCCCTCATTACTCCCATTCTTTGTTAGTCATTAATTCTTTATATTATTTTCTCCTCATTCAAATTTCTGTGTTGTTGCTCCCTCTTGGTTAGATACTACCTGATGTGGGAGGATTAATAAAACCCTGTTGGATGAGTGCAAAACAGTGTCATATACATAATAAGCATTTTATAAGTGTTCATTAAATTAATCTTTAATAAGAAGGCCAGAACAGAAAAAAGAAGGAGTATAGCTTTAGATCCAGAACCATAAGAAAATGACTCCATTACTTGATGGCCTTGAAAGAAAGAAAATTTAATGTTTGCTTTTGTTATTTAGTTTTTGTCATTAACTATGTTTTAAGACAATAAAAATCTATTACCCATGATAACAGGTAAAAACCAGGAATTTATAGTCAGACTTGATTCCATGGCACCTAACAAAAAACTTATTATTAAAAATAATAAATAGTGAAAGCATATATGGTTTACTATTGTAATTTGTGGACAAACAGACTTAGCACTGGCTAAATGATAAAGTTTCAGTTTACTAACATCCTCTGTTCAAAAATAATGAATCTGTACTTAAACTGTTTTCTCTATAAGATTAAAATATATAGTACTTTGTACTTTTCAATATTTTCCTGTACACTTTTAAAATTTTTATAATCATGATCATTTGTTAAAGTACTTAGTGAAGGTATCATCACTCTACTTTCTGAGAAAGAGAAAGAAAAGAAAAGTCAGAAGATGTTAAGTGACTGACAACACAATCCCACAGTGTTAATTAGTGATAGATGTGAGATCTCAGATCTCCTAGCTCTCAGCCAAGTCCTTTTTCTCCCTACTCTATTCATACCCCCAATAATAATGAACAAGATTGATCTAAAGGCAAATGACATCATTAGTTATTTTTTCCTGTGTATAATATCTCAAGACAACTTTAGAATATCCATGCAGTCCAATGTCTGTGTGTACAAACTCTAGGCCTTACCCACCAATTGCCATTTTCATTGATGTGCATTCAGCTCATAGGTAGGACCTTTAGTTTATCCCTGTTATATTCTCTTATCTCTTCTGGTATGAGGACTATGATAGATCTATCTCTGTTTGCTGCCCTGTCTGTAACCGGGGGGTCAATCACACAGTCTCCTGGTTCTCCATTTCTTCATCTATAAAATGCCAATGATATATCAGAAATCTTTGAGCTTTCTTCCTCCTCTAACCGTCCATGATACTAAATTGTTTCTCCATGCCTAATCTTAATTTTTGATGTTGTTGTCATTAGGTGCCATTAAGTTGGGTCCAACTCATGGAAATCCTATGTACAACAGAACAAAACACTACCCAACACTGTGCCATGCACATGATCTTTTTATGTTTGAGTCCAATATTGCAGCCACTATGTTTCTTTTCATTTTGAATTGTGCCACATCAGCAGCTGGAGGTCCCAAGGGTTTTACTCCATTCCCATCATTAAGGTCAACTCTACTTTGAGGAGGTAACTCTTCCTCAGTTGTCTTTTGAATGCCTTCAAGCCCCCAGGGACTCATTTTCTAACACTATATTTGACAGTGGGCTGGGATTTAGCTCAGTTGGTAGAGCACCTCTCTGCAGTCTCTGAGGTCCTGAGTTCTATTCCCACCACCACAAAAAATGGGAGAAAGACATGGCAACCCACTCCCAAGGCAATATAGAAACAATCAGCCATTGAAAACACTATGAGTGTCACTATGAGTCAGACACAACTCAATGGCACAGAACAACAACAACAACATATTTGACAGTATTAGTCAACAACCATACCACCCTAGCAATCGACCCTGTTAGATCTCAGAAGCTAAGCAGGGTTGGGCCTGGTTAGTACTTGAATGGGAGACTGCCTGGGAACACAGGGGCTATAAGCTAGGAAAAAGGACCTGGCAGCTCACTCCTGAAATAATCAGCCTAGAATAGCATAGAAAACACTAACAATAGTGCCAGGTATGGCACAGTGTCAATAGGTGTTTCACTCTGCTTTACATAGGATCTCTATGAGTCGGACCTGACTTGACGACACCTAACAACATCTGTCAGTGCTTCTCTGCTATTGATAGGGTTTTCAATGACTAATTATTTAGGAAGTGGGCTGTCAAGTCCTTCTCCCTAGTCTCTCCTAGTGTGGAAGTTCAGCTGAAACCTGTCCTCCACATGTGGCCCTGTTGGTACCTGAGACAATGGTGGCATAGCTTTCAGCACCACAGCAACGTGTAAGCCCCCACAGCGCGACAGACATGCTGACAGACATGTCAGGGAATCTTAATTTATTCACCTATAAAGTGTAGTAGTGGACTAAACGTTACACTAAATTCTATGCCCAAAATTCTAATATTTGAACTATGACTCCAGATTTTGGAATTGTTTTTAATGTATCATTTAGGAAACTAATTCAGCAGAATCACCAAGGTATTTTTTGTTTTGGTTTGGTTTGGGTTTTTGGCAGTACCTGCGGATTGAATCCAGGCCCTCGTGGATGCTTTGCAAGTGTTCTAGCATTGAGCTGCACCCCTAACCCATTTTTTACTTTTTATTTTGAGACAGGGTCTCACTAAGTTGTGCAGGCTGCCTTTGGCCTCAAACTCATGATCCTCCTACCTCTGCCTCCCGAATTGCCTGGATTACAGGTGTGTGCCCCCACACCTAGCCCCAAGAAATTTTTTAAATAATAATTTTATTCACTAGATATCCAGACTCCAATGGTTTGAATAGGCCCAAGAATCTACATTTTTAAATGCCCTGGGTACTGAGGATAAATGGCCAGGTGTGAGGATCACTGCATCAGGGCGCTCAGGCTCATTGTTTTATAGTCATATCTTGTATGATGGGCACATATCCAAAAAGCTTTCAGAAACTTTTTATTTGCCATTTTATTACTCAATAACAAATTACAGTTTCTCGATTTTGCCTTGTACACATGAAAAGCCTAACTTCAGTGGTTAGAACTGATAGCCACATTTATATTATGAAATTTAAAAATGACAGAACCTTAGTGCTTGAAAGAGCCAGATGACAGCAACCATATCTGTGACATCTGACAGGTTTTTCAAAGCTCAAAAAGCAAAAGCCAAAAACATATGCTAAAGATCCCAACTCATAAACAAATGCCATAGAATGATTTAATAAGACAACTTCCACAATCACAAACTAAACCTTTGAAGATTCAAGTTTCTGGGACCTTGTCCATGCTGTTTACCTTTGAATATTATGATTTATTAACACAAAGCTAAAGGTATAGACTTCTATTCAAATTCTGGCTGTAATTATAAGCTAGTGGACCCCAACTTGCTTAAATAATCTTTGGTCATACATCTGAAAAATTAAGGCCAATTAGAGATGGTCAGGGGAGGGGGGATGGTCCTGGGGTTTCACTCAGTTGGTAGATTGTGACTCTGCACTGCCTGAGAACCCCAGTTCAATCCCCAGCACTGCAAAAATGGGAAAAGACTGTAGCAATCCACTCTCGAAACAATCCCAAAACAAGCAGCCACTGAAAACTCTGTAAGAGTAGCTATGCGTCGAACCTAATGCAACAGCACCTGACAACCACAACAAGAGAAAATCTAAATTAAAATTGTATGATTCTGTGAATAAGGTAAAATTAAGAAAGTAAAAGATGTTGAATATGTATTTTGCTAGCAGAGTTATGGATAATTCACCAGCTAATTCCAATGATTACAGTGTTATCACCATTCTAGTTAAGAAATAAGTTACCTTCAAAAATCATATATTACAGCAGGGGGCAAAAATCTAAAGAGCCTAGATAATATTGTGCCATTCATAATAAAGAAGGTTTGTGTTTGAAAACAATCACAGCAAACATAAGTACAAGGCGTGATGGCACACACATATAATTCCAACACTCAGGTGGCAGAGGTAGGAGGATCATGAGTCTGAGACCAGTCTGGGTAGCTACATAGCAAATTCAAGGCCATGCTGAGCTGTATAGTGAAGCTCTGTCTCAAAAAAAAAAAAAAAAAAAACAAGGCCTGGTAATGTAGCTCAGTAGTGCACAAGGTCCTGGGTTTGATCCCCAGCATATAGAAAAAAAGTGTGTGTGTGTGTGTGTGTGTGTGTGTGTGTGTGTGTGTGTGTGTGTAACTGTTATAAATTCAGCATCTCATTTAATGTTCCCAGCAGCCAAAGAAGGGACACACCATTTCTGAATCACAGAGAGGTTAGCAACTTGCCCAAGGTCACACAGCTGAGAAATGACACACTCAGATTCAAACTCCAGCAACCTGATCCTCAAGTCTGTGCTCTTAATCATCGTGATATCCTGTCTTTTCTTAGTTGACCAAATTTCAAAAATTCCCTATCAGTACTCATTTCCACAAATCAGCAAGTCAAAAATCAATCAGTTTTCCAGAGAAGCTATACATAAAGAAATTCAAATTCCTGATCTTGATCAAACGCTTGATGGTAACAATGCTGCTACCTCCAGGTGGTAGTAGACAGAAGAGAACTGATGCTCTTGGAAAGAAATGAGACTTAGAATGCGAGAGTAACTACTACACCAAAAGAGGCTTACCTTGTTTTGCCCTCTTTAGTTTCCAAAATTGTGACTTCACACCCACAAAACTTCTACCGGTGCAAGTCTATACTGGGTAAATATTTTTACTCACAAATATATGGCAATAGCACAAAGATTTGCTGAGAATACTGGCACGCAAACTATATCATAAAACACTGTTCATCTTATAGCTCACCAAATTCATACCAAACTGTAATGGATATGGAGAGGTTTTTCTGCCTGTGGTTCTTCCTCATAATGGAAATAGTGATCTCTTTTAACTAATGTGGCTTCAGAAATGGTTTGCTGATCCTTCTTTCTGATGCTGTGGGAAGCTCTGGTGAGGCCAGCTGCCCAGGCCCATACTCCAAAGTGAGCAACGATTGTATGAGGTAAAAGCCCCAAAATAAAGACCAGTTGGACCTCACAGTATTGAGCTCAGCAGCTGTTATTCTGACTTAGTAGGTTTCCCACTGGATATAAGTATTAATTTTCGAGCTTGGGAGCATCTCTCTGTGTATCCATTTGCTTACTTATATGCTTATCTTTACACTCCTGATTTTAGCAGCTCAATAGTTAACCAAACAGCAAGCAATTAAAGCCAAATCCAAGTCTCCTTCTCACTAATCTTCAAACCCAGACTGGCCTTTGTGGGCCGGCATAGCTCAGCTTGGATCTCTGCTGTTTGCATCAGGGCCTTTATTCCAGAGTCTTGGTCAGTGCCTGGGCACTTGATGAAAGTACAGTCTCAGAGAACTGGCTGCTTTCTGTAAACACCAACTGGCTGTGTAATGCTGTCAGGCTTGGAGGTTTCCTGAGCATTCTGTCTGAGTTGTCTCAGCTGGAAGAATTCTTGTATACAAGAACTTATCATTTGTGGAGGAATGAGAAGGGCTTTGGGGTTCCCTTCCTTAAGAATAATCTCTTCCTGCTTGGTGTAGGATCCAAAAAAGAATCACCCTCTGCAACAGCTCAAAAACACTTCTTGTTTAACAGCATTAATCATTACCCAAGCATCTGTGGTGCTTCATCTTATCTTAACTCACATGAGTTTTCCATTGTGTAGAATTTGTAGGCTCCACCCTAAATATTCTCAAGCTTTTGGAAATATCAACTGTCAAACATTATAGTCAGGTGTTACACAAAAGACATACCATCTACACGATCATATCTAATCCCAGAATCTCAATGGAGCCACTCACACGCACGCATTATTTGGGTGCATGGCTCTGTGTGTTCATACCACTAGGCTCTATTTGTTCATACCACTCTTTCAACTATCATCACATTTTCCTTTTGTGGATCTAAATTATATCCCTCTAACTAAGCTCTGAGAACACGTTGGAGGAAGGACACATTAGATATCTCCTAGGACCTTGTTCATAATAGCTCCTTAAAATAGCATGTTCACTGACTGCTGGCATGCTGATGATGTTAACACATGATTATCAGAATCTATAAAAGCATAAACTCATCATGCTATAATTCTCCAAAAGAACTGAAAAAGAGATGTTTCAATAAGAACAAGAAAAATGAGAGTCTATTTTCAGTCTGAAAAGCTTTTCCTACAAATGATCATTTCAAGCCAAGCAGTGGTATGTGAATCTAATCCCAGCAACTCCAGAGACTGAAGCAAGAGGATCTAAATTTAAGGCCAGAGGCAGCCCGGTGCAGTGGCACATGACTCTAATTCCAGCAACTCAGGGGGTGGGGGCAGGAAGATTTCAAGTTCACGGCCAGAAGCAGCCTGTGTAGCATAGAGAAACTCTGTCTTAAAATTTTTTTTAAAAAAGTTTAAAATGGGCTTAGGCTATAGACCAGTGTTACAATACTTACAAAGTATATGTGAGGCCCTGTGTTCAATTCCCAAGTACCACAAATAATAATAATAACACATGAAAAAATAGGAGAAAAGTATTTAAAAAAGACCAGAGGCAGCCTGCATAACTTAGTGAGGTCCTGTCTCAAATTAAAAATTAAAAAATTGGCTGGGGGTTGCAGCCCAGTGGTAGAGCATTTAACAAAGTATGTGAGGGCCCTGGGTTCAACCCCCAAGTACTGAAAAAAAAAATAAAGCTCAAAATCAGTGAATCTCATTTTGAGTTCCTTTTGTTTTGCATTTTTATTACCCTATCCCATGACTGTGTCTATAAGATGGACAGAAACATATTTGAAAGTAGGAGGGGAAAATACAAAAGTTGATGAAAGTGTAAGCATAAGTGACATAATAGTTGCATAATGGAAATAGCAAAACCTTATTATTCTGTACCCCAACATTTATAAATAAAGGGGATATACATAATTTTAAAAAATTCCTACCTATCTAACTTGCTGCCCTGAATAAGTCAGAAGCATTGTCTCTAAATAAAATTCTAAATTCAAAAGAGAAAAAAGAGAGAAAGGAAGGAAGAAAAAAAGAAAGAAAGTAGAGAAGGGAAACCCAAGGATTTGATAAGCCAGAAGTCATTAAGTTACTCTAAATATCCAATTTCAGCCAAGACAAAATCCATTGAGTCTATTTTTTTCTCACTGAGATTAAAGCATTCAGCCGTGATCTGATGAATTCTCCCCTCTGATTTGGCTCTTCTGCTTGATACGTAATTGGTTGGTAGTAGGTATGTTTGACAGGTGTGATAATGAAAGAAAATGACTGGCAAACCCCATGGATATCCTCTCGAAATGAAGTTGATAAATAAGGTACTTGTAATAATTATAATGTGTATGTTCAGTGCTTCATAGCTTATACAGCATTTTCACATATATGTTAGCTAAATACTCCCAAAGAAAAAAGCAGAGCAAGGATGATTGTCTCATACAGAAGAGGAAATGTCAGTTGTAATATTATTGCCATAAGGAAATGGTTAAATATTTTGTTAATTACCTACCTCTTTTATATATAATATGTGAAACATCAGTCATTAAGTAGGTATACCTGAGATGAGAAGAGGTAACTATGTTATTCTTGTGCTGTGTCAGACATTGTTCCAGGATGAGTATTTTCAAAGTTTGGCATCCTCCACAATCACCTAAGAGCTCGCAATCACTAAGGCCCACCACCAAGAGTTTCTGAGTCCCCAGCCCTGGGGTAGAGCCAAAGAAGCTGCATTTCTAACACATTCCCAGGCATTGCTACTGTAGCCAGCCTCATGACCATACTGAGAACACTTTCCACGTACTCAAGATACAATTGTCTTTTGTCTCCCACTGATCACAGGGGAAAACTTGAGTAGGTCTCAAGGCCCTTCTGCTCTCTACTGGGTTATATTAAGTTGCAATGACTGTTGCTCTAAATTATGAACACAATCTCAACTCAGAAATTATGGTATCCAGTTTATGATATTAATCAAATTTCAACCCAATTTAGTGTTGAAATTTCTACCTCCTTCCTCCTCAGGCTGGAAGACAGTGGAAGAGGAAAGAGGGGCATGAGTAGCATCTGGATCTCTCTGCACTGTGCTCCCTATACACACCAGCAACTCTGTGGTTGGTGGTGGGGATCTTGTTCGGGTAGAGAAAAGAGATTAAGAGGAGAAGAAAGGCCCCACCTGAAAAAGCACTGTAATAGAAGCCTTTGTACTCTCTAGGTCCAGCAAATTTTGAAGATGACTCTCCAGTGGGTGTTCTAGCATGTTATTTGGACAATGTCAGTGCTGAGGTTCATCTAATATAACTCTCCTGGAACTAGCTGTCACCTATTTCTTAATCTAAAAATCTAATGTTCACGCTCTAGATTCTTTCCACAGAGTCCCTCTGTGCCTTCAGGAGGCCCTATTGGAAAGACCGACCTCTAGCCATGTAAGCTCTTTCTCTTGTGCTTCACCAGAAACACAACCACAAATTCCAGGAGTACAGACCAAAACCACGACAGCCACGTCAATGCCATAGCCACAGTCTTCCCCAGGTCCATGCATGTGTAACCCCTCATCCTCCAGTGCTCTCCCAACAGCAGGGAACAAACACATTTTGGTTCTCCAAGTGCTCCTGTGGAAATCTTCCCCACAAAGTTGGAAGCAAAAGAAGTAATGCCCACTCTACTTCTTGGGGAACGAGGGTGAGCACCCACGGAACAGCACATCTCTCTTCAGTTACATATCTTCATAAATCTTGACTCCTCTTCCTTTTATATGTTGTGTTGTTATTATGTGCCATTGAGTGGTATTGAATTCATAGCAACCCTATGTAAATAGGTAAAACAGTGTTGTTACTGCTTCTTTGCTATTCATAGGGTTTTCAATGGCAGACTGTTTGTTGGGAGTGGGTTGCCGAGTCCTTATCCCAAACCCACAGTACCTGGTGTTCCCAGGTGGTCTCCCATCCAAAGACTAACCAGGTCTGACCCTGCTTAGCTTCTGAGATCTAATGGGATTGGACACCACTGTGGTACGGCTGCAGGCTCCTTTTATATATACCCTCTCATATTTTCAGAGTATAAAAGAAGTCTAGAAAAGTGACTAATTGGATCTTGACCATCTCCTCTATGATTGAATCTATAAAAAAAACAGATTTATGATTTCTCGTCCATTGTATCATAGTGTGTGTTGGTTAATTTTATATGTCAACTTGGTTGGACTATGGGGTCTCATTGTTTGGATGAACACTAGTGTTGATGTTGCTACAGAAGTAATTTTCAGATGTGGTTAATATTGAAATCAGTAGACTTTGAGTAAAACAGATTATCCCCCATAATGTTTATTGTCCTTTTGCTATCAATTAAAAATTTTAAGAGAATAGAATAAAATTCAAAGTTTGTCTCCTGACTGCCTTCAAACTCAGAACTGCAATATCAGTTCTTGAACGAATTTCCAGCCTGCTGACCTTCTCTAAAAATTCCAGATTTTCCAGACCCCACAATCACATAAGCCATTTTTTAAAATAAATATCTATCTAGCCATCATCTTTCTTTCTATGCCCTATTGGTCCTTTTTCTCTGGAGAACCCTAACTAATGCATGATGTTGTCCTGGAATTTCTATTTTTGTATTCATTTTGAAAGTCAAAAAAAACCTACATTACCATAATTTTGTAGGCAAGCAAAAAAAAGTGTAAACCTAGCCAAGGAGACAGCATTTAGTGGGAATACAGTCAGGATGTAGCGCTGGGGTTTGAATCCAGCTCTACCAGGCTCCAACAACCATAGTTTCCTCCCACAAAGTATTACTCTGGGCCCCTAAAAGCCAGACCATTGAATCAGTTGCATCTCATGTGTGGACTCATCTATAATATTATATGTGCCTAGAACAAGAGCCATTAACTCAATGATTTAAGTCTAAAGCAACTCACCAACTGGATAGAACCAATTGGTTGCAGGTCACAAAGATTCAGATGATCGCACTTTGTCTGCATCATCAAAGTATTTGTTGGGGGAAAGCAGGAGGACTGTACACTAATAATAGCAAAATTTTTTAGAAAAACCCATTTTCTGAAATCTTTACTATGTGACCAATCTTTACACACATAATATCATTAAGTATCTATGAAGATGTTATCAGTCTCACTTTACAAATGAGAACTGAGGCTCACAGATGTCAAATGAGGTTGCAGAAAAAAATGCTTAAGACCTATCTCCCACAGAAGTAAAAGAGAAAAAAATAATAATACCTACTTCACAGGTTGAAATGAAGAGAGGAAAGTTGAATAATACATGTAAAACATTTATCACAATATTTATCAAATTCTATATAGTCAACAAAAACTAGTCCTCTCTCCTTTGCAGAAATAAATGCCTGCTTTAATAAATTATGTTTATTTGCTACCAAAGAAAATTATTCTCCTAAGAAAATTTAAGAAATAAATTTAGAAAACAGACTGTAACAGTAATTATTTTTTGTGTGTCAGCTGATGGCTTTATTCTCAGTAAGAGCCTCCACTATTCTAAGACAGTAAAAATATATATGTAAGAATTGTATGGCCCTTTCAAACAACAACAACAAAAAAAAAGGTTTTAAAACTCAACTAACTGCTTCCTAAGCTTTTCCTCATTTTACTTTTTGGTTCTTACTCTTATTTGAGCAAACAGACTTATCATGTTGTATTGCTGTTGTTTGGTGCCGTCAAGTTGGTATCCGACTAGTGGCAACCCTACGTAAAACAGGTGAAACACTATTGTCAGTGCCACTCTGTTATTCATAGAATTTTCAATGGCGGATTGATATTTGGGAGTGGGTTGCCAGATCCGTCTCCCAAGCCTACAGCACCTAGTGTTCCCAGGCAGTCTCCCATCCAAGTACTAACCGGGCCGACGCTGCTTAGCTGCTGAGATCTGACAGGATCGGATGCCGCAGTGCTACGGCCGCAGGCAAACCTAGGATAAAATGTTGCATTCTATGGATCTTATCATGCACTGTACCATGTAGTTATTCCTGGCCCTAACACTTTTAGAGTAGTTTCTCAACATGAGAGAAAGAGAGAGACATTATTTTTCATTTACATACAAGTATCTCATCTCACTGGAAGTAGTTTCATACTTTGTTTTAAAGTTAAAAAGCAGAACTTGATTCCACTGCAACATTTCTTTGACCACATAATCTTTCTGATTGCATACAGATGTACATTTTATTATGTTGCTGATCTTCTTGTTGTTGCTGTTAGGTGCTGTCGAGTCAAGTCTGACTCATAGCGACCCTATGTACAGCAGATCGAAACACTTGCCGATTCTGTGCCAGGCAAACGATCTTATTCATGTTCAAGCCCATTGTTGCAGACACTGTGTCAATCCATATGGTGGAGGGTTTTCCTCTTTTGCATTGACCTGCCACTCTCCCAAACATGATGTCCTTCTCCAGGGATTGATCTCTCCTGACTACATGTCCGAAATATGTAAGACGCAGTCTGGCCATTCTTGCTTCCAAGGAGCACTCTGGTTGCACTTCTTCTAGGACAGATTTATTGGTTCTTTTGGCAGTCCATGGTATATTCAATAGACATCTCTAGCACCACAATTCAAAAGCATCAATTCTTTTTCTGTCTCTCTTGTTCAATGTCCAGCTTTCACAACCATATGATGCCACTGAAAATACCATGGCATGAGTCAGACGCACCTTCGTCTTCAATGTGACATCTTTGCTTTTCAATACTCTGAAGAGATCTTTTGCCATAGCTTCTCCTAGAGCAATGCATCTTTTGATTTCTTGACTGCTGCTTCCACGGGTGTTGATTATAGAGCCAAGCCAAGCAAAATCTTGGACAACCTCAATCTTTTCTCCATTTATTGTGAAGTTGCGTGCTGACCTAGTCGAAAGGATTTTTGTTTTGTTGATGTTTAGTTGTAACCCATATTGAAGGCTATGATCTTTGATCTTCATCAGTAAATGTTTTAAACCCTTTTCGCTTTTAGCAAGCAGAGTTGTGTCATCTGCATAATGCAGGTTGTTAATGAGTCTTCCTCCAATCTTGATGCCAAGTTCTTCCTCATAAAGTCCAGCTTCTCAGATTATTTGCTCAGTGTATAAATTGAAGAGATAGGGTAAAAGTATACAGCCCTGATGCACACCTTTCTCAACTTTAAACCACTCACTGTTTCCTTGTTCTATTCGAACAATTGCCTCCTGGTTCATGAACAGATTTCTCATGAGCACAATTAGGTGTTCTGGTATTCCCATTTTCTGAAGTGTTATCCATAATTTGTTATGATCCACACAATCAAATGCTTTTGTTTAGTCAACATAGATAGACATCTTTCTGATATTCTCTGCTTTCAGCTAATATCCACCTGACAATGTTGCTGATCTTAGTGAGCTGAAAATAGACAATTAATTTTCTTCCAATCCTAAAAGTGGACACTTACTCTAGGTGAAGGTAGGAAATTGTATTGAAGTCATATAACAATGAAGTGTATACTACTCTCCAGGTTTCTGCTCAAGGTAAATTAGCCTGAGCTGCTCCCTAAGGACAAAATGTTCTTTCTACCCAGGGTACAGGTAAATACTCCAAGAGAATAGGAGGTTCTTGGAATAGTAGTGAATAGTCAAAAGCACAAGGCTCTGATATATCCATTACTTCCTGCTGCCATTTTCTAAGCCAGCAAAGTACTGAGTTTGGCCCCTACCTTTCCTCCAGCAATGCTATAATACCCAGAGTTGTATGTTTAACACCATAAGCAATTTGAAACACAGTTCCTTCCATGGCTAATGCAGAACATCAAGAAGGAGTTATCCCTCTAAGTGAACTATCATCCCACACTACTTGTTGGGGGGAGACAGAAAATCCCATAGTATAAACCTGGTGATGACTAAAACTTTCTAAGTTCAAAGGGCTACAACCCTTTACTCACCAATGTGACTGCCTCACAAAGACATTTGAAAGGATGGTGGATTATCCATTATGTGCAGACCACAGATAAGATGCTGAGGGACCATGGATGAAACAGTATGGTTTGCTCTTTGAAAATGAACTTCCTTTGCTCATTGAGTCTGATAGATTACACTTTAGAAGAGTAAGAATAAAATGCCTTTCCTTTTCTTTCTTTCCATCTCTTTCACTTAGAACACTCTGGCTACAAGGGAAATAATCAATAAATAGAGTTCCCAGCCAAACTTAAGGAGATAAACTTGTAAATGCTAAGTTTTAGAGCATTAAGAAAGCTCATTGTGCAGTTTCAGAACAATTTCCATGACATTAACTCTAACAGCTCCTTCCACCAATGGGACTAACTGTCAGGAACAGCAGCATTATTTTGCTTTCCCTTCTTAGGCACAACAACAATGACAATATAGCAATAATGATGGTGATGCTACCTTCCATAATGTGTAACATATTAAAATCAATGAAGTTTCCTTATATAACATTTGATCATGTAAGCTCCATGAAGGTAGGAATCATGTCAGTCTTATTCATAATCATATACCCCAAACTCCATCAAAATGTCTGATTCATAAATGGTTGTTGAATAAACAAGTTAAATATTTCATTTACACCCTCAGAAAACAATGTCTTCTGAAGTGGATTACTCATCCCATTTTATAGAAGTTAAAACTAAGACTCAGGGACATAAGCAGGGTACCCAAGGTCGCACCGCTAGTAAGTAACTAAGTCAGAAGACCAATTAAGATCTTCTGGCTCCAAATTCATCATCCTATAATGCTGCCAAACTTGATAAGAATTACATCCTGGATAAAACAAGTAGCAAAGCTAGCATGTCAAAATAGGAATAACTATGGCTCTGCAAAGAACAGGAAAAGAAAAGAATCTAAAAACCTAAGGTCAGATCACAATAAAAGTGCAGTGAGAAGTCAAGTTCAAGAGATTGGTCATTATTAATCAAATTATAGATCAGCCCCAATAGCCACATATTTCCTTGCACTTGCACTCAAGAGACCCTTTTGTAAAACATTCACAGAAAAAGATCGATACCTCTCTGGAGGTAAGTGGCATAAATTATGTCTCAACATACACACCACAGGAGTTTTACTGTGTGTTGTATACAGTAATTGCATTTTATAGATGGCTGTGGAAAGCTTCAGTCCTCATTGATTTTGATCATAAACTAAAAGGTGACAAAAAAGAAAAGAACAGCACTTTAGATGAAGAAGTCAGTCAGCTGAAGCTGCAAAAGAAAATGAAAATTTGGCATGCTGAATGTGATCAATCCATGTTTCTTGGAAAATGAATGTAGATATTTCAGGGCTTCATTATGAGCTGGGGCAGTACTTGAAAAGTACTATGAGAATCCCTGCTCATGGAACAGTCAGTGGTGATACTTATCAGCAGGCTATAAGGCGACAGGAAGCCAGCTAAACTGTAGCCCTTTCTAACTTTCCACATTGCCCTTGCCATCAGAATGGCTTATGAACCATGCTGATGGAATATTTGTGTTTTTATTATTGCATTTAACATGTCCTTAAGATTTACAGTCAAAATTAAATGCAGATTGTGACATAATCTGGTATCATCAATATGTCACTAAGATTTCTAAGTTTCAGAAGCATATTTTTCAAGCATTACTCTCTTGATTTCCTTCATTTCTTCATGCCCTTCACAGCAAGCAATTCTGAAGGGATGTTAATGCAGCATAACAACTCTTTACCCTTTTTCAAGGCCAATTTTGCAATATGGGCAAAATGATTGGAAATGGAGTCCTGAAAATGCTGAAACCATCTGTCAGGGACTCAGTTAAGAAGATCCACACTGTTTCACAGCCAAGGATGGGGATAAATTATGCCTGGCTGGAAATGTCCAGAGCAAGTTGGATTCCCATTCAAGCTTATTAGGATAAATTACAAAATTTTTTGTTATTCATTACTCTAGTAAAATCACACTTTCAGATGATAATAAACTGCAAGCTACACTGATGAAGAAGAAAGCAAATGGAGAACATTGGGGGGAAAAGTTTTTCTAATAGCTACTAGTAAACAAAGCAGGTGTCACTAAAAGAAACTACAAGCATCTGCCAAAATGTCTGTAGACCCACTTACATTCATAGACACAATTCTGTGAAATGCTCCTGTGCATTTTGTAAAAATAACCCTGTTAATATTTAATCACAAATTCCAGAAGTTCTTGGGTAACATTTATTCATGAAATATATTTGATAAATTATTAAAGAACTGGAGGGTGGGGTTGTTGTTATTAAATTATATAGCTTGGGATGTCAAGCTTTAGAATAAGTTAATCACTTTTCCTCTTTCCTCCTTTAAATATTTATTGCCATTTTAAAATTATTGACATCTTCCATAAGAAAACAATGACTTTCTCATTTTATAACACAGATCTTTATACTTATAAACAGTGGTCAAAATGTTCCCATGAATGTAGGGACCAACCCGTTTCATAGGAAGCAAAGTTACCCCCAATTATAAGTGTAGTACATGATAATGAAACATCACAATCATGTCCTCATCTGGTCCTTTCTATGAAGTACCAAGTAAATAATTTGGTTACAGAATTGTGATCACTGAATTAAATGTGTTTAAAACAAAAAGCAGCCTGTGTTTATAACTATAAGCAGCAACTCCACCAACCTCCTACTAAAACATTGGAATATACATGAATGGAAAAGTTAGTCCAGTAATTTCTATACTAATTAGATTATGTTTTATGTATTATTTTAATTTCTCCTGTCATTTTAAAAAAAGATTATTTAGCCTTAATATAAAATACCACAAGACTGATTTGGTTAAGGTCTCCTGAATAGCATTCATGAAAGTCTTTTTTCACTAACAGAAAATGAATTTGAGGGGAAAAATGTGGAATTTGAATGTACAAATCAAGCACATGCCTTCAGAGACATATTCCAAAGAACAAGATTAAATCAGTAAGACACCCACCCAGCTTTGGAGGCCCAAGAATTCCATAGTCTCTGGCTTTTCCAATGAGTATGCAACAGAGCTTGAGTACTGGAGGAACCAATATATAGGGTCAAGATAACAAAATGGATTTGGGCTTATTTAAATCAAGGCCTCAATTATCCAGAACTAGGGCATCGGATCCAAATATGACCCAGCAAAGCTATTGAGAAATCCTGCAGACTAAGGATATCTGACTTTGTAGGTGAAGAGTAAGCATCCAATTGAGAAAATTGAGGGTAGGTTGAGATAGGTCTCTTTACCACATCACTCATATATCAATGTCACAAATCTAAGTGTTTGGATCAACTAAAATACCACAACAAAAATCTTGAACTTCTCTTCTGAAATCAAGGGCTTCTGATATTTGACAAGGTTTTCAGAGGGAATATTCAGTCTGCACCACTCAGGACTCATGAATGAATCAACCATTCAACTATAATAACAGCACCACTCCAGTCAGATCTCCAAGGGTGCTGGAGGCATTAAATGCGAGAATGGTTCTAATATCCAAGTACAGTACCTGGCACATCAAGCACACCCAAGAAATTGTAATTCCTTCCTCTGCCTTCATTGTAGTGATCAGTGGTTTGATTCCCCATGTTACGCCACCAGAATTTTCTAGAACTTGAACAGATGACCCAGTTATCTCATAAAAACTCAGAGACTCTAGAATGAAGGACGGTCCTCTTCTATGTAGAAAGGCCATCTTCTTTCCAAAGGGTTCTGTGTGGAGCATGGCAGGAGGAGGTAGTTGTTGTTAGGTGCTGGAGGGTTTTTCTTTTTTTTTTGAGGGGGAGGGCAGGTTGAGGTACTGAGGGTTGAACCAGGGCCTCACACTTGCCTTTACAAGTGCTGGACCACTGAGCTGCACCCTCAGCCCCCTTTTTTTTTTTTTCTTTTTGAGACAGGTCTCACTAAATTACACAGGCTGCCTCTGGTCTCAAAGTTGAGCTCCTCCTGCCTCTGCCTCCTGAGTTTCTTGATTACACCAGCCACCACCGCACCTAGCTCATTAGGTGCTGTTGAGTTGACCAGCTCATAGCAAATCTATACAGGGTTTTCAATGCCTGGTTGTTTCAGGATTGCTTCGGGAGTGCCACATCCTTCTCCCATTTTTACAGTGCTGGGGATTGAACCTAGGGCCTCAGAGAGCACAGAACAGCACTCTACCAACTGAACTAAATCGCAGTGGAAGGAGGTGGCAAACGTTGAAAAGGAGACAGCTGAGAGTACCCTATCTCATGGGTGGACAAATGTGGCTGAGGTTTTGCCCTCACTTTTCAGACAATAATTCTGATAATCACTAGAAACCCCCTTAGGCAAGAATCCTGAAACTGCATTTCATCTTTTAGAGTTCCATGTGTTCAGATGCCAAATGCAAGGAACCAAGTAAAACTCTTCTAATAGATTTAAGCCTGAGACTCTCTGATCAGAACCAATAATGAGACATAAGGAAGACTTATGAGGAAGAGTTATTGATGTTCAATAGGCTACTAAAAGGTAGAGGTCAATGGAATAATCCATCATTTTAGAATTAATAGCAATAACTGCTATTTATTGGGCTCTTGCTTCTGCCAGGAACTTTACCAAAGTACAATACATAGATTTACTCATTTCACCCTCAAAACTTTTGAAGTGAGCCCTACTATTGTGCATGTTTTACCTAGAATAAACCTAGAATAAAAGGCGCAAAATACAAAATAATATACAATGATATAATAAAAGACACACATAAAATTCCCATTATGTTGCTTCTGGCAGCACCAACAATGGCTGCAGTTGGAATAAAGAAAAGAAAACTAAGAGATCTGAGGACAGATTTTCAGTCATTCTGCTGTCTACAAGAAGAATAGCTTTATACTTTGAGAAGAATCACTTAATTTAATCTCTAGAGTTAACCAATAGTTGAATGGCTACATGTTCTAAGTATTGAAAGGGAAAAGTCATTCCTTTTCATTTTTGAAGATTGATATCACACTAATGTATGATTTGTAAACTGATAGATCACATCATGGTAGTGCATAGAGAGTAGATGATATGTTTAGAAACAGTATAGCATGAACTGGTGGAAAAAGAAAATGAATAGAAGTTCCTACTATAGACTGGTGATTTCCATGCAGTACCTTCATGAGTCTTATAGATAGGATTATCACTAAACAAAGATGAGGAAGTATGTGGGATAAAATTATGAACTGATTATGATATAAAATTATGAACTGATACTTGTTAACAGTCCAGTGGCAGACCCTTATATAATCTGGTGGCATCAGCCGACTGATGTCCCTTTTAAGCCTGGTAATAGTCCTTTATAGTTTGTTTTCAAGATGATATTTCATGTGGCACTTAAAATTCTACAGATGAAGAAAATAAGCTTGGGAAAATTAGATGACTTAATTAGATGACTAAATATCAGAAGCAGAACTCAGGACATATATTCTGATATTAAACTCTGAGCCTTTTGCACTGCCACACACTGTCCCAATGTCTCATTCCAAATGGGGACATTTCCCTGTTAATGGAATTCCAAAATTTTATTCTCTGAGGCTTCCTATTCTGAATTGACTTAATTGTTTCCAGGCAAACTGGCAAGTAGTTAAATTAAAAGATTTATATTTCAAAAGACCACAATGATTAAAGAGATGTAGTACCAATTCATAAGAAGTATTCTACTGCTTATGGAAGTAGAATGATAAAATGGGCCAGGCACTATGACTCATGCCTGCAATCTAGCAATTCAGGAGATAGAGGCAGGAGGATCACGGGTTCAAGGCCAGTAGCAGCCTGTCTAATTTAGCAAGATCCTGTCTCAAGATAAAATATTTAAAAGAGGGGCTGTGGATACAGCTCAGTGGTAGTGCTTGCAAGGTATGCACAAGGCACTGGGTTCAATCCCCTAGTACTGCAAAAATAAATAAATAAATTTATTAAATTAAATTAAATTGAATGGAAGGACAAGAGCAAAGTTACCTAATGATGGATCTACTTTCATAAAAACAGCAGTGAGCTAATGACTTATTGAAGAGAAAGAGAAGGAAACTAGCATACACTATATATGCTAGGCAGATTATACATTAATTCAACAAATACTTACTGAGCAATTATTATGTCAGATACTCTGCCAGACTCTCAAAAGGCAATGGTAAACAAGAAAAACATAAGTCCTTGTTATAATGTACATAGTGTCTCGTAATGGGAAAAATAGACTTTAAATAAATATAAATTCTTAACATTAAGGACTATGAGCAGGAAATAGAGAACTTGTAGTTTAAACAAATGAGGATTTCAGAAAGGTTTAAGTAAAGAAATTGTTTCACATGGGACCTGAAAAAATGGCAGGAGTTAACCAGATCAGGAATAATGAGAAAGTGTACCCAGATACTGCATGCCAAAAATCATGAGGTCAGAAAAGCCTGATGCAGGTCAGGAACTAAAAGAAAAATGGTAAAGCTGGAATGTTAAGAATAAGGATGTAATAGCACAGGTTGAATTAGAGAGGTAGAAAGGGGCTAGACCCAGCATGTTATGGGTGTCCCATCTTACTTAGTCAACCTATTAGGTAGGTTTGTATTATGTCTTTCTTACAGATGAGGAAAAAAAGATTCAGAAAGTTAAATGACTTGACTAAGTTCACACAGCTGGTCACTGAGAGAATGTAGTCTTCTTTTAAAATGTACCCTGGGAGAAATACTCCTCCCTTCCTGGTGATTCCTACAAGCAAGGGAATCCACCGGCACAAAAAGCTAGCCTCTCTCTGCTCCAGCAGGAAGACCAAATTAATTCAATAGTTGAATGTGAAAGGTATGGAGCAGTCAGCACCTCAGACCTTCTCCTTCACTATCTTTGAAAAGCATGTATTCTGCTTTAATCCTGCTTGTCCTGTGTTGGGGGTCGCACTGTGCCATTTTGCTACATGTCATTAACAGGAATTCTGCCTAATTCTGTCTTCAGAATGAGAAAATTCACTTGCAAGTAGATAAAAGTTACAGTCTCCAAGATCAATTTTATCAGAAATAGAGAAGCTTTGGGCTCATCTTTCCACTCTCTCTCAAATGGTTCAAACACAAGTGAGAAAAGAAGTGGTATTTATAGTAGTACCTTAAATCCTATCACATGTGTATACTTAAAATCAAAGGAGTAATCCTTTTTTCTAGGCATTTTATCCTAAAATGTCAGGCTGGAAAGAGAAAACCACATAGGTTGAAACTGAGCTTAATAACCAAAGTCAATGCTAGATGAACACTACTGATGTTTAACCCACAAATGGTTCTGGCAGCCGCTGTTCTGGTTTTTATGACATTGATTTGAGTTTATCAGACCTGGCTTTCTCTTCATTTTCACAGAGATTTCTAATCAGTACCTGAATCTCAAATGTGCTTGTCATGAAAACCGTTTTTAATTATTGCCTCCTGTACTCTATCTTTGATGTGTCCCTTGAAATGTGTTAGATTGAATTTTTAAAAATTAGGGTTGTTTAAAATACTATATTTAAATCACCCAAAATAATCTTTCCAATGGAAAATTAAGTCTTTTGAGCCCCATTCACCCTCATAATTAAAATACTGTACTTCTTGCCTGTCCTGAACCCCTGTACTTCCTCCCCTACCCACCTGCTGAAAGAGAATGGGATACCATGAGCCTGGAGGAGAAGAGAGTTCTACCTTCCATCCTTCTGTGGAGCAGGGAGAGGTAATGAGAAGCTAGAAGCTCCTCACCCAGGAACCTCCAAAATCTCCATGAACAGGACACTCTGGAGGATGAATTTGCAGGTTTTCATTTACTTTGGCTTCAGTTTGGGAGTTAGTGTCCTAATAACTACACTCCATGCTCACTATTACTTCATCTGTATTTTTTCCTTTGATCAGAGGCTTACATATTTTATAAGTTGCTTAGATGATGGCATCTATATCTAAATATAGTATGAAATAACAAAGATAAAAACATCCCGATTGGAATTTGATCCATGGAATGTAATCAGAAAGGTGAAAAAGTTCACTCATGAATGATACAATATTTTCCCTGAATGAAAAAAGCAGAAACCATTACTTTTATGGAAAGAAAAGAGAAATTAAACATATCCACCCATTTTCCTATTACTACTGCTAAAAAGTGATACATTATTAGAGATTGGTTTTTTTCTATCATTTTTAAGGAAGTTTAGTTTTATGACATTTACTCAACCAAGTCAAAGAAAAATAACCGAGAAGCAACTTATGGGGTGGTTCTGTTTTGTGGAGTTCAAAAAGGGGAGAGCTAATTTCATTTCATTCGTTGACATGACCCCTAAAATTTTTATTAAAAATATATTTTAAGGTTTTTTTTCTCATTTTCACTAAAAAGGTTTAAATGCTTCGTAGAAATTACATAATGATCCAGACTATATTCCTTGATGGCTACCAGCACCAAACCCTGAGTCATAGCATGCCATCAGCCTGGTTAATCTAAGCAAACTACAGTAAATAAGACAGGACAAATATTTCAGTTACAAAAACCAAACTTGTTTTTGTATTAACCCTTAAAAGCCTCACAAACTCTTGATAGTTACAGCTCAAAATATAAATTTTCACCTATAGAGTTTGAAAACCACTTGTGATCAAGGCCAGGATATGTCTCAGTCACCCTGGTAACCCCAGCATCAGTATCATGCCTGGCACCTGCAGACCTGATTGTTGCAGGGAGAGCATATGGAGGATTCAAGCCTTAATGAAACAGATGGCTCCATAGACAAGGCTGTAAGAGACATTTCTGACGTCCTCTACACTCCACTTCTTAAAGGAAAACAAAAGAATGCATGTGTCATATATTCTCGTTGCTGGTTGTGTTTGCATAGACATTACCATTTATTGCTACCAAATATAAAGAAAGCTGATCAAGGCAATGAGAGGTTAGTCTTCTTTGCTCACTTATTATCACAGAATGTTAATGCTTACATGGACCTCAGAGAACATCTGGCCTAGAAGTTTAAAACTGGTTCCAGGGGACCCCAGGTGCCACAGGGGTATCCCTGGAACAGTCGAAGAAGAGGCCAGACAGACAGTCCTCTGGACACCCTGCACCCACTTATGTATCTCATTTACATAGCAGGATTTTGTTAGCAATATGGTTCCCAAAACTAAAAACAAAGTTTAATTCCTTAACAACACCTAACAACAACAACAATTCCACTTTTTAATGTCATAAATATGGTTCTAGAACCCAAACACTCAAGATATTGCAAGCAATTAGGTCAAAAACTAAAACCAAATAGACTGATTCTCAATGTAATATTGTTTCCACAGCACTAATATTGGGAATTTTAGGTTATTAAAGTAATAAGTGACTGCAGCCATAGCCCTGTGGCATCTGATCCCATCAGATCTCGGAAGCTAAGCAGTGTCACACCTGGTTAGTACTTGGATGGGAGACCGCCTGGGAATACCAGGTGCTGCAGGCTTAGGAGAAGGACCGACAACCCACTCCTAAAAAAAGCAATCTGCTGTTGAAAACTCTATGAACAGCAGAGAAGCATTGACAATAGTGTTTCACCTGTTGTACGCAGGGTCGCTATGAGTCGGATACCAACTCAATGGCACCCAACAACAACAAAGTACCAAGTACCAAGTAATTCTTACAAGTCTAGGAGATAGGAAAGCAAAAGTTTGCATATATTATGGGGCTAGTGGTATCTAGGTTGTTTGCAAAAGAATCCATATCCCTTTGTCTACTCCTTCTTATTGACAACAAATTGCAACATATTTAAAACGCATATTTAAATAGATTTACATGAAGAATGCTAAGGATACTGAATGGCTGATATATCTATAGTTAACTAGTGGTAGAATTGGAACAAGAACACAATCCTAACCATTCTGTCCAAGACTCCATTCCCTAATACCGGGGGAAGGCCTACTAACCAATCTCTTGGGCACTCCAGTACACTGTCACTCCTAGCAAAGATAGTAAATAAGTGACTAACTCATGAGTTAACCCATGGATTGGCCATATCAGTAAGTATTCTGAGGCTGAATGTATATTGAGCAGGAAAGAGCCAATGACCAACAACAAGATCAGCCTTTGGCACAGAAGGGAGAAGCGGAGGCATGCCTGTCAACTCTTTACCATCTCTTTTTAAAATGTCTAAAGAATAAGATAGAGAAAAAGGCTGAAATACTGAAACTTAAATCCTGAGCTAGGGCAGGCTAGTTTTCACTATAAGTCACATTGACTGCCAGACTAAGCTTGGGAAGCCCAGGAGGGAAACTAAAGCCCCCAAAGTCATATAAACAGTAAGTGCTTCCAGATATTTCCCTGGCCTAAACAGCTCTCTGCTACAAACAGAGGAAAGTGGGCCTGACTAGAGGAGATTTGATTGTGCGAGAAATCTACTTTAGAAAGGGAAATGAAAGCACCCTCATCTCACTGAGGCACAATCAGGTGGCTGCATTTGGGCACTGCTGACAGGGGCCAGATTCCACACACTCGTTTGGGAAAGCCAGCGAAGCTCTCGCAAACACTCTCCCCTGCAATTTTGCTCCAGCTGTTCAAGCTGAGGCTGCTCTTTAAAGTGAAGCAAACTGGGGAAAACGCTGAAGTTCAGCAGTTTCACTCTGTTGGGCCAAAGCTTTTGCGTAGTCCCAGCCCACAGATTCTGCTACATTGGCCAGATGCTCAGGGCCTCCAGAGGCAGTCTTAGAGGGAGCTCTGTCAAAAGGCAACAAGACTCCATGTGCATCAGGGCCAGGCCAAAATGAAGCAGTCCAAAGAAGACATCAGGTCCTGGTCAGCCTGTTCTGCCAGCACTGAGTCTGGCCTGTGCAAAAGCCCTAGAGGACTCCAAAACTAAAATCATCAGAATTCATTTTTAAAATCAGTTGTTAAAACAAGATAAACCACTTTTATGGTGGTGATGATGGTTGGGGGGGAGGATTTTTCAATTTTATAAGTTACATCACTTACTCTAAGTGCCAATTTCATCCTGGTAGATGTTTCTAAGTTACAAATTCAAAAGCAATGCAAACAAGCTCACTATTTCACCCCTGACCTATATTTCACTTCATAGCATTTCTATCATCTTCCAATACTCTCAACCTCTAAATCAAAACATCTTTCCCAACCACCAACAAATATTTTTATGGAAGTGATATTCTCTCCCGAGATGTTTCTATACCCATCCAATTACCATTGCAACTCAATAAATGGCATCTTTGAAAAGGCCTCTCTGAAATATGCTCTGTGGCCTCATGCAAATAATTTGCCTTCAACCCTCTCAAATTATTTTGGTATTATTTATGATGCAGTTTATTCTATATGAGTTCTGCAAAGAAAAGAGAGGAGTTGACCAATATAATCATCACTAGATACTTCATTTTTAAGATGTTGGCAGAAAAGGGAAATCTTGAATGTAGTTTCAGAAATCTCTACCAATGTCCACGAAGAGGCTGCTAGGGCTCATCAGACATTGAACACAACACAGTCTGTATGGATCCTCATCCCTGAGCACTAATGTACAAATGAAACCCTGCTACTTGAGCCTCTGTGTCCAGTTTCTATCAGTAATTGAAGTGTCTGGAAGATAAAAAGAGCCTCACCATGAAATGAAAAAATAATTCCTTTAGAAACATCCATCTTGACAACGACTAAATGTGTGGACCACAATTGCAAACACTTAGTGAATCACTAAGGAATAAAAGATCTGAATTTCAAGACTGCTTGAGGGGGCAGGGGAGTTTGCCTTCCACAACATATAAGACTCAGTGACTCATTTTTTTCCTTACAATTCCCAGGTGGCAAAGTTCACACAATGGACTGGTAGATTAAATAAAGATCAGCCCTAGCTTGTGGAAAATACAGCTTTTGCAAGCATTGTTAGCAGTTACTCAAGGAGTGTTAAGGCATAAGTAAACCACTTAGGGCAATGGTTTTGTCCACTGAGATTTATCACCCAGTTTCCTGACACCAAGTGTTAGAAATTCTCACTTAGTGACAACAAGCCTATATCACCTTGTTTTCCCTCGGGGCACATAAAACACAGAGAAACTCTGGATTCCAAAAGAAATGATGTCTGTTTTGAACCATGTCTATTCTCTGGTGCATTGGGCATACTTTCATGTAAAGGGGCACTTGCCCTTCTACTTCAAATGTTTTTGAACTGTAATAAGATCTCAGGCCACATATAATGAGCAGAAAAAGCACCACAGATTTTGCCTGGAAGAGGATATTAAAAAACACATCCAACCTATGGTTACCTTTTGAGTTTAAATTTTTAATTATAAAATAAAACACAAACAGAAGACCACATAAAATATATGCATAGTTTAAAAAGTTACTATAAGCTGACTATCCTACAACTGCCACCTAAATCAAAATATAAACTCTTGCCACCCCCCTAGGAAATGTTATGCGTGTGCCCCATCCATATCTCAAACACCTCTCAAAATTAACCACTTTCCCAACTTTTATGGCAATAATCATTTTTTTATAATTTTATCATGTAAGTGTGCATTCCTAGCCATCATTGCGATTAACCTAGTATAGGCCAACAAGCTCCTCAGCATCAGTATTTCTTGCTGCTCACAAGCTAGATCCAAAGGCTTGGTAGGTTCAGGTCTACCCCTCTGCAAAGACTCTAGAATATGTGGCCTTTTATCAAAAACCACATATCTGGATGTCTCTCTTTTCATGTTAGACGTTATTGATGCTTAATGCCTAGGTCTAGTAATTCATTTGGAGTTTGTAAAATGATGATAGTTTAATTTTATTAGTTCTTTTCCATTTATTCATTCAAACATTTCTGTAAATAAGTTTTTCAATGCTAAGTTCATGATAGAAAGGCAAGGTAAATATTTGGTTCTTTCCTTCTATTTACCCATTTCCAAGATAATGATTCTCCAGAATTTCTGAAGGTAACTAGGCTTTTTAATAGTCTTCCCTTGGTATCCATGGGAGACTGTTTCCAGGAACCACCTCAGATACTAAACTTCATGGAAGGCTAAGTTCCGTATATAAAATGGCATAGAATTTGCATATAACCTGCACACATCCTCTCTTACACTTTAGTTCATCTCTAGATTACTTATGATACCTAAAACAATGTAAATTCTATGTAAATAGTTGTCATAACACATTGTTTAGAGAATAATGACAAGAAAAAAATTGGTATATGTTCAATATCAACACAAATTTTTTTCATATTTCAATCCAACATTTGTTGGATTCATGCACGTAGAATCCAAAGAGATATGGAGAATCAACTATACAATTATGTGCTCATGCATTTAAAGTTGTTTTTATGGTGTATTAGTCAGGTGGTGCATTGCTATGGCAGAGAGACCAACCACAGCAATCCTATAGGAGGAAATATATGTTGGGAACTCATAGACGACCACAGTTCATAATGATGGCGGGGCAGTTATGGCAGTGACAGGCAGCAGGGCTCATGGCAGATGACCTCATAACATGGCAGTCCAGAAGCAGAAAAAGCAACCAGGTAAAATTCTCCAAAGCCCCATCCCCCATGACTGACTTCCATTAAACTACAATTCCACCTCCCAAAGTTCCATGGCCTCTACAAACAGTGCTGCCACATGGGGATCAAATATTCAAACACATGAACTTCGGGGGGACATTTAGATCCAAACCATAAAATGTGGATTTCATTCCACTGCAGCTATCACTTGTTTGATGTTTAAATTGTCCCAATAAGAGGTTCTTAAAGTTAGTTCCCGCATATTCTCCTACAACCCCATAGATTTTGACAGCTTCTTGGCTATATGGGGTTTTTCATTTGTTTTGTTTTGGTTTGTTTTGTTTTGGTTTGGTTTGGTTTGGTTTAATTGGGTTGGGCTTTTGAGACAGGGTCTAACTATATAACACAAAGTGGCCTCAAACCCCCAATCCTCAGCCTCCTAACTTGCTACAATTTTAATTATGCACCATCACACTCCACTGGTTATATGTTTTAACAAAATGTTCAAGATTCATCTTGTACATTTCCTGCACCAGACCTTGAATTTGCCATTGCTTCAAGCAGTCCAGGCTTCTGCTAATGGGAATTGTTATTTCAAAGCTCCACAAATCTGTATGTTAGGTGTGCCCTTTGCCACTGGATTGTTCATTGTGCCTATGCCTCTCCAGTATGAAGAGACTGGAAATAGATATATATGCATATGTTGATATATGTGAAATACTTCATCAGTGCATGTTATTACATCTCACTTAAACTCAGGAGAACAAGCCTTTTTATTCAACTCTTTCAATAACACATCTGCATCATCTTTCTTCTACACCAAAAATTCTAATGTTCAAAGCTACATGGGATAATAAAACTATAAGATCACAAAATCACTCATTTTGTTCATTCTATTACGAGTGATATATTAGAATTATACATGTATGCATGTATTAGAATAATAGTACTATTAACACCAATACCATTAATGAAAGTAGCTTTTAAACATTTATTAGAATATGCTTTCCCCATTTGTATCATCATTTTATAGTTATTATTGATCTATATTTTATGAATATGCTATTCTATAGACGTCTCTTAACCCTCGGTTAATTTTAGTTTTACAAGTAACTATTCCTCATGTCTATAGCTCTTATTTTCATTGTGTGAAGCTCATTCTCTAGTATATTCCTCAGAAAAAAATCATGTGACCAATACTCTTCAGGTTATTGTATGTCAAAAAACAGTCTGTGCCCTTTATACTTGAAAGTAAGTTTTTCTAGCTATAAGAATCTTTGCCTCATATTTTCTCTTGTTGAATTTCTTAAACATATTGCTTTATTTTATTTTGGCATAAAGAATTTCTGTCCAAAAAAAGTGAGATTAAAATGTAATTTTCTTTCACTTATAAATCACTTTCTGTTTTGTCAACATGTACAAATGACCTTTGTTTCCTTCTTCATCAAGTTTGACTGGAATATGCCTTGGCATTAGGTGTAGTGGATTGTTAGCCTCAGCTACATCTTTCAATATGTGGTTTCAAATCTTTTTTATTTCAGGAAATTTTTATTTAATGATAGTTTTTAGAATTTGTTTTATTCTCTTTAATTACTTCTATAGAAATTCCTATTATACTTAGGTTATATCTTTTTTCCAAATCTTTTCACATCTTCATTTCATTTTGGTCTTCAAATTTTTCTTCTTTTCACCTTATATTTCTTATAAGGTATTCTTGCTATGTTGATTGATTTTTGTGTTTATTCTACTGTAGTCTTTGTTTCTAAACTGATTTTTCTTCTATTTCTGATTTATTCCTGAATTACATCCCTCATTTCTAAATAGTTTTCATTTTGACTTGATTCGGGCCATGTTTTGAGCTATTTTCCTAATGCTTTCATTTATCTTTACATCAGTTTTGATTTTTTCCATCTACCTTGTTTTGTTGTTGGATGGTTTTGTTTTGTTTTGCTTTTTTCTTTTTTTTCTTTTTTTTCTTTTTCTTTTTTTTTGGTTTTGCTTTTGGTTTTCTATTTTGGTTTTGGGGGGTTTTGTTGTTTTGGGTTTTTGGAGTTTTGTTTGTTTGTTTTGTGGTTTTTCCATTCTTTTTTTTTTTAAGTACTAGGACCTCACACACACTTTGCAAGTACTCTACCCCTGGGCTGCACCCTCAGCCCATTTTTTATATTTTATCCTGAAACAGGGTCTCACTAAGTTACACAGGCTGCCTCTAGCCTGGAACCTGCGATCCTCCTGCCTCCATCTCCCAAGTCATTGGGAATACAGGGATTACCACTGTACCTAGCTAGTTGTTTTGATTTTTTAACCATACTTTTCTGATTGTTTTTGAAGGGGGAGAAGGCAATGAAACATTTCTGCAAGTGCCCATACAAGATAATTTTCAACTAGACAATCCAGCTCAACATCAGGGAAATCTCCATCTGCAATGTCTGTCATCATACATTCATCTTTTTATTCATTCAACAATGTCTAATGAGCACCTACTGTATGTGTAACAATGAGGCTCAAATTATTGGCAATGTTATTGATGATTTATAAGACTAACAATTAATGAGACAGACATGGTCCAGACCATTACAGGTTTACAATCTAATAAGGAAGTCAGATAATCAAAATGGTAATTATAATGAAGTCCTGGAAGACAATCTACTTTGGTGGTCCTCAACCTTTTTCTACCATCATATACATGAGGAATAGCACAGCAGTAGTGGCTAACTAGGCATTGATAACTTTTCAACTCAAAGGTCAAGTTTCCTTAAGGCAGTACATCAAACAGCAAATCCACGTGACCCTGAAACAACCATCTTCCCACCACCTTCCCTGCAGCAGAAAGTGATTCTTATTAAGAATCATTGGTCTAACTAATGCACTAAAATGACATTAAACCTAGAATTACTTTAAGGGGCCCATTAAAGACTTGTGATAAAAATATGCACATTTGCATATTCCTTTTTTTAATCACATAGCTCCCCTCTCCTATAATAAATTCATATATTCTGTTAGGCAAAAGGCTAGAAACACAAGAGAACTATTGGTGTTTCTTCAGTTGTCCTCATGTCAAGGAAATGTAAGTTCATTAGGTGCATTAACAGCGCATTTGACCACTGAGAGTAAAGTCCTAAAGCCACTAACCACCTGCAATCCAACAACATAATTACAAAGAAATTAGGAGAGTGAGGAACATACAGTGGAGAAATACATGTACCAATCTTTGGCAGACCAGCACTCACTCTTACTCTCACTCACTGCTATGAAAACTGAGGAAATTTGCTATCCCAGTTATCAACCAGGGAAGCAACTCTTTAGAGTTTTACCTCAGGCTTTCTCCTGGTTAGAACCAAGAAAGAGAAAAGGGACTCTTCATCTGCTCCATTTTCCAACTAACTATGTAAACACAACATATTTTTAGGGTACTGTTTAGCATGTAGACAAACCCCAAGTCTCACAAAAATGAAACCACATTTGAACTTAAGTACCTTCCTCTGGGATAAAATTCCCAGCCAATTTTCAAATTGAAATAAATTTGGGGTGAGTAAAAGGAGAAAGGAACACTTGTGATTCTGGGAAGAGTTCTTACTTTGTTAGACGTTAAATGCATCAACAGATTTGTTAACAGAAAACATGACTTTCATGACATACTTCATAGCTAAGGGGAAAAGAACAAATAGTGCATGCAGTTTCATTTAAGTGTGTTGAATTAGAAGAAATTTAATGTTAAATACCACAGAAATAGAAAGAAGAAAACTACAATGATCTAAAAATTAAAATAACACTGTATATATGTCAACATTAAGTATGAATCCAGAAGTCTTGAAGGAAAGGAAAACAAGGGAAGATTTGAGTCATATTAGAAAGGGAAGAAAATGAATATGGTCTAAATTCAGATAAGTAATTATTTGAAGTAAGAGAGTTCTGAAGGAACAAAGGCAAAGGGCATGTCTATGCTGGGGACACAAACACACAAATCCAGGCCTGAAAGAATGTAGAAGATAAAGAAAGTAAGACAGGTACTTGAGGGAAGAAGACAGTTGATGAGAAAGAACCAAAGCTTTTCCTACAAATGTCCACACTCACTGACGCCACAGTGTTGCTAAAAATAGGTGACTTATTAGGGATTTACAAAAGTCCTTTAAATACATACAGAATGGGAGAAGGGAATAAAATTTTTTTTCAGTACTGGGGTTTGAATCCAGGGTCTGGCGCCTGCATGCTTCGCAAATGCAAAGCCACTGAGCTGCACCTTCAGCTGATTTTTTTTTTTTTTACTTTTTGAGACAGGGCCTCACTAAGTTACGCAGACAGTCTCTGGTCTTGAACTTGCAATCCTCCTGCCTCCACCTCCGGAGCCACAGGGATTACAGGGATTATTCCCGCCACTGTACCCGGCGGGAATAAAATTCTTTAATTTGAGGGATCAATAAATATTTTCATATTCAGAAAAGAGCCTAAGACCCCCAAAATGTTAAGAAGGCTGCTATAGAACTTGGTCAAGTTATTTCATGATTGAAAGGATTATGTTAGCATGGTTTCTGGCTCACCCTGCCCTTACACACATTGCCTAAAAACAGACTAACAAAAATATTCCTGTTGGCAAGATGAGTGGAAATTGGAGAGGATGGGCAGAGTTGGGGTACATATGAGCTAGAATAAAAATGGCCGGAGACAAAGGTCAGAGAATCCACACACCTATTTGAAATAACAACATCCTAATGTGACTTTTTGGTTAATCAAATTGTAAAGCTCTTCTTAAGCAATAATTATACATGAGAGATCAGATCTTCTTATTTTAATGGAGAAAAATTAAAAGAATAAGAGTAAAGACATACAAGGATTAAAAAGTTGGAAAACTCTAGCATTAAAATGCTGAAAGAGGAAAGGAAAATGCTCCATCAAAGAAGAAATCTTCTGAACACCAAAATTTCTCCAGTAGTCAGTTCTAAGTACCTACTCCAAGGGGTAGTGAGGGAAGATATATGAAAGCAATCACTTCATGCAATTATTGTTGTTGTTGTTGTTGTTAGGTGCCATGAGTAAGTGTCTGACTCATAGCAACCCTACATACAACAGGAGAAACACTATTGTGGTGCCTCTTTGCTATTCATAGGGTTTTCAGTGGCTTTTTTTTTTCCCCAGGGGAGAGGGTTGCTAAGTCCGTCTCCCAAGTCTATAGCACCTGGTGCTCCCAGGTGGTCTCCCATCCAAATACTAACCAGGTCCCACCCTGCTTAGTTTCAGAGATCTGACAGATCAGATGCCACAGTGGTACAGCTGTAGGCCATGCTATTCATACAGGATGTCTTTTTAATCCAGTTGGTTTATTACAGCATGGCATTGCTCTTTCTTATTAAAGATCTCCACTCCATAGGTTTCTTTAATTGTGATCGCAAATCAAGTCCAAATATTTCCTTCCATATGAATACCAAATCTTCCCAAGTGATCTGTTGATTTTAGGCCAGAGGGTCATGGTACAGTTTTATGGTTTGGTTATGGAACAGAAAGGCTCCTGTTATAGGGAAACTTTAAAAGAAACACAAAACTACCTTTGAGTCCATCTGGGGAGACAGGGCAGCTAGGTTTAAATGGAAATTGTAGGGGATGAGCCCAAATTGGAAATTAGACTTCACATCCCAAGGCACTCTACACAGGATTTAAACAACTAAAGATTAGGAGTCACCTAAGAAGGATCCCAGGAAAGTAAAACCAAAAACAAACAGAATAACACAGCACAGGAAAGCCATGCCTCTTCCCGCTCCAATTCAGAGTGGCCTTGTGGGACCCAGGATGGCCTCCCACAAGGAGGGGTGAAGTTCAGAGGCAACATTTGACTAGAAAGCCTCCCTGCTCTCACATCCATTTCCATCCTCACACACAGCCTCAGTCATGTGCATTCTGCTCATCCTGTGAGAAGGTTCATGGAAGGACCTGGCATTGTGACCACAACTTAATAATGTGTTTATCTCAAAATCTAGCTGAGAGAGGCAACAAAACACAGTGGGAGGTGGATAAAGTACTAAAGATACCTGTAATCCCAGTGGCTCAGGAGGCGGAGGCAGGAGGATCGCAAGTTTGAGACCAGAGGCAGTCTGCATAATTTAGTGAGACCCTGTCTCAAAACATTAACAAAAAAAAATGGATTGGGGGTTCAGCTCAGTGGTCCAGCACTTGCAAAGCATGCAAGGCCCTGGGTTCAACCCTCAGTACCACAAAAAAAAAAATAGTACTAAAGCTAGAAATACAGGGATGAAAGTGAGGTCTGATAAAGAATAGGCCTGGATAAGGTAAACTGGAAGAAATAGGTGAATGATTAGAGCTGGGTTGAATAGAACTCTGTAAGCTACCATGCAACTATGAAAATCATGTTTTCTGAAATACGTAATGATATATAGGAATATTCACAGTATAATGATCAAATATAAAAGCATGTTACAAAGTGATTTGCAGTGTGTCCTCATTTTTGTAAGTGTGTTTAAACCTACAAAGGTTTGTATACTTGTATATATTAAATTAGATGCATGTGGAGTGGAGAGCTAAAAGGGAGGCACAGCCCAAAAAGAAAGGAAGATACACAATATGCTAGCATGAGTTTATTTTGCATAGGGTTACCAGTGCTTTTCTTCTTTTTTATGTATATCTATATTTCTAATTTTGTGTAATATATATAACAATAAGAAATATTAAAAGCAGAAAGCTTGGCTACTAATTCTTTTACTATGTCTTTTCTCCCAGCACCCATCCAATGGAAACTTAGGATCAAAGTTGCTTGTTCCAATTGAAGAGAGAATATAAATAATGCAAACCATATAAAACACTATGAAAATCTTTACACACTTAATTCTTTTTTCCAGCCAAATTCTTCCAGATTCCCAATTACAATAAAGAAAATAAACACAAAAGAGAAGATCAAACTCAGACTTCTGACGAGCTAATAGTTAAAATTCAGAAGGATATTTTGCTGTTAATTGGCTATCCAGCATTAGAAACCTTGCTTTTTGATTCATAATAGTCACAGAAGACCCTCACAAATTGGCTAATAAGCTGTCCACTCACTCACTAATGAGTCCAACTATTCATCAACCCCCTCAATAATTTGAAGGGGACTCAGGATACCTATAGCAGCTCAAGTGAAAAGTGAAATCAGAGTTACCCATAAAGGGGAAGTGACATCCTAGCCAAGCTGCAAATGTCTGTTTGAGAGTTGGGTGGGGGGAGGGATAGTTATATCTACACTACTCAAATTAGACTAAGAAATTAGCTAAATGGAAGGTCTCTTATCACTTGGAATTGGCAAATTGCTTTCTCTCCTACAAAAGCACAACACTCCAATGTTTACTCCAGTCACTGACTACTGACTCAGAATTGACTTTAGAATCCAGTAAATGAGAAATAAACTTATTTATATAGAAAACTCAACCTAAGGAGAAGGAATCATGAAAAAATAGAACAAAAAGTTTGGGAGAGGGAGACAAGATGTTTGAAAAGAACAGTATCGTACAATAATAACTGACATGGGAAATATCCAACAAAAGCAATTATTTAAGTGGATTTTAATCTGCATCTGCCCACTCACAAGCCAGTTTTAGATAGCAGGTGCTATAAAGGGACAATAGAGCTTTGCAATGTCAGCCGACTGTCATCCTGTCAAGAGCGCAGACAAATAGTCACCATGAGAAAATCAATAGCAGTGGGAAAAAGGCTTTCTTGTACATTTATGATGGATAACACAACCTAGGTGTAAGGCATCGAAACAACCAACTTAGATGATGCAGCCTGCTTCAGTCAATGATTTTTGAGCCTAGGTTGGGAACAGTTGTGCTGCTAAAGCATTTCCAATTCTAGGCACCTGACAGCAACCATTTCCCTACATTGAAGAATTAATCCACAGGGTGTTTCCTGAAAACTCCAGTTGTGGTAATGGTAAGAAAGAGTGGAAAGGATCATTAGTTTTGCCATGTCTGAACACCATAACTGGAAAGGCAGCTCTTGGCTGCAAGACTTTCCTTAGAGCCTATAACACTAATAGAAATCTGCCCATTTTATAAAAGATCCAAATGGAGATGTTTCAGTGAGAAAGAATACCAGCCCTGTTACTGAGCTATAGGGAAACTGGAATGTTGGGGCAGAAATGGCTTTTCCAGACTTCTAGAAGTCTTTGGGAAAGTCAGGACTAAATTTAGCATCTGTACCTTCATTTAGCCTAAATCCCTCTATTGAAAGCTTCTGCCTCCAATAGGAAAGTGGGAATCTATTGTGGCTAGGGAGCAATTCTTTTAACATCTGAGTTTTATGTTTTATGAGGCTGAGAAGGATTATTTGCAACCAACAGCTTCTCTCAACTGGGCCTGGGGTATTTTTCCATCTTCTCTCCTGCCACCAGGGCACTTTTGGAGTGTGGTACTTACCTAGAGTTCTTCCCTAGCAGGCATTTGGGTCTATACTGGAACCAGGGCTTCCAAATGGGGTGCCTCTGAGAGCACTGAAGACAATGGGGCAGGCAGCCCAGGGACAGAGCCTAGACCCACAGAAAGCCAGCCATTAACTCACACAGGTTCTGGTGCTGACTTTGGACAAACCATCCAATCCCACTGTGCCTCAGTCCCTCATTTGTAATGGCAATGATCTTATCTCTCACTGGGTCGTTAGGGAATCAAATGAAATCATGAATATGAAAGTCCTTTGAAAACATGTTCACTGGTAAAATCACAGAATTCTAGAAGGACCTGAGGGACTATTTAGTGCAGCCCCTTATTGTGCAGATGAGGACATAGTCCCCAAGTGCTTAAATGACTTGAACAAAGTCAAATAGAAGCAAAGATGCTGTACAAGCCAAAGCACATTTATCACAAAGTAATAGAGTTCCAATGTGAGTGAAAATATCTTATAACTTATTTTTCTTTCTTCTTGCCATAAAAAATGACACACAGTCTATAGAAATAAAAAGAATCAGAGACACCACCAAGTTTATAATACATAATAAATGACCTTTGTTATTACAGTGCATATATGATAAAACAATATTGCTTATGTTTTCTTAAATATGGCCACCCTGTTGGGGAGCAATTAATTAATTAATTAATTAAACAGTACCCACAATCCCTCTCTCAGGAAAATATCAGTGTTAACATTTTAGTAAATACCATTTGCCATGAAATTTTTTGTACTATATACTGTTTTGTGACCTAATATTTTGAACAAGAATAATTAAAAATACTATCCTAAATATTTTTTTCTAAATATTCTAACAAAATAACATCTGTGTAACATGTTAATAGTAGCTAATGTGAAAGAGTCATAGGGCATTTTGGTTTCATGAGGAAAGGAAAACCTCCATAAAGATCTTGATCTATTCTCCAGAAAAAAATGAATAAATATAGGTAATTCAAGAATAAAAACTTGAAACAGTGGTTTCTCTATTTAAATGAAGACCATGGACAGACCCTTCCTCCTACTGTTCCAAGCCAAGTCAAGATCGGTTCTGTACTAGGCAATAAAATGAGTTCCTAAGGAAGTCATCTTCTAGCCTATTTACAATCCATTTCCAAAGCAGTCATTGACTCAGCAGTTCCTATCCTGAGCAGCAAAATTGAGATATTATGGTGTAATATTCATCCTTCTCAACCCTCTGTCCTTCCATCCATCTTTTGAACTGCAGGTCAGTTTTATAAGGATATATCTTTTATGTTAATGATATTTCTGTGACCAAGAGTTTTTATTCCTCACAAATTCTTCCCTTCAGAGTAAGGGATCATTCTACCCATAAATTCTCTTAAATGCAGCCTTTATGGTAAAGTGCTGCCTCATTGGCCTGATCTCTATGTTAACAAGTGGAATTCAAAGGTGACTAGGTCCCATTACTTATTCTCTTTAATTATGACAGGCTAAACTTGGCAGCTCCACATAAACCATTCAGATTTAATTTTGGTAAAAACCAGCCCTCCTGAGCTAGCTATGATTTTCAGATACAAACCCACTATAAATCTCATGCCATCCTTTTTCATCTTCGCTATACCTGATCACCCAAAAAGGAAACCCAAGAAGTTCTAAATAGTATCTCCCTTTCCTATCCCTGTCCTAACCACCAGAGAATTTTGCAAAACCCTGAGCCAGAGAATTTTTAACACCACATCCCATGTCCAGGCCATCCTTCCTGCTATTTCCTTCTTTTTTATAAGAAAGGTCAATTTTCATCATCCCAGAGGCATAGCTAGTGGACAGGAGCAGAGTTCACAATTGCAATCCCTAAAAGCATTCTACAAAAATAGCACCTTTTCAGCAAGATTTTTATTATAATTGGTTGACAGGACATTTGAAAGAACTTCACAAAAAGCCATTATAAAAATCTGTATGAAAATTAGGCTGTGAAATGCATGAGCAAGGGTCTCAAAGGTGGCTGCTTGTTTTATGCTCGCCCTTCATCAACCTCCAGTGCAGGTCTGATGCTACCCCATTGGCCCAGCCAGGGCACAGATCTCCCTTCCTGAGATATGTCCCTGTTCCTACTCTGCATTTTTCCCTGAAAGCTGCTTCTTGTTGTTGTTAGGTGCCATCAAGTCGGATCTAACTCATAGCAACCCTATGTACAACAGAACAAAACACTACCTGACACTGAAAAACTGCAGTTGGTGCTAAATGGCCTAATATACAAAAGTTGTTGGCTTTAAGCAAAATATAATTCTCTAAAAATTATGAAAAGAGCTATACTTTGAATCAGGTGAATTTTTTCACTTTGCAGGGAAAATTCACCCTATACAAAGTATCAGGCAGTGTACAGAAAAATGATTTCCAAATTCAGGATTCCTTAGGAATGTTAATCATCTGTTACTCTTGAAAACTTTAGCTATTTAAATCCTCTGCTTGGTTGATATGTACTGATACCATCTATATGTTCATCAAATGATTGAAGTTTTAATTCCAGCTATCCTAATGGTCCATGTAAGTCTCTGCATAATCCATCCAGCAATATAAGTACAGCATAAATGGTAAATATACTTTCTCTATATGGCCTGTGACATCAAGCATTGGCCAACCCTTGATGCTTAAGCTAAACTCAACCCAAGAGTACTTTCAATAAATTTGACCATACATGAGCTAGATTCCTATAAGATATACACTGCAGTGATACAGACAGGACATAGAACCCACATTGTCTAATATAGCCAATGTGAAGATACAATCAGAGGCCAAATAGTAGAATGAGAGGGATATGAGCTTTGACAACAGTCAGAACTCAGATGGAATTGCAGCTCATCTCCCCTTCAACTTCTTTAAATTCACATACCTATCATAAGAAAACTCCAAGGTAAAATCATTCTTACTTGGCTATTTGTCTGACTTTTAGTTTTGATATGCTAGCAAACTCATAAGTTGATTTTAGACAGTAGTCTATGTATTATAGTCTGAGAACATTTATGTTTATTATGAATCTTTTAACCTGGTATGTTTGTTTAGGAAATATTGGTAAAAGCTTATTAAAACATAGTACAAAACATTTTCCTTATTTTTCCTGCTTCATTTAAATGGAGTATGGATGGATCCCTGTTACTTTTCCCTCTTTTTTTGTTCATGTGCAATTTGTTTCACAACTAAATACTCAATAAACTTTATTAATTAACTGCATATAAGTTACAGGCATCCCAACAGAGTGCAATCAATAACACTGATAGTGTGAGATGCTCGAAAAACATGGAATTGGCCTCAAAATAAATAGCAGTGCTTGATAATAAATTTTCTAGATGAAAATAGGCAGAAGACACAGTAACTGTTTTCTTACAAGAATATGTCTATTCGTGACTAGTCACTTTAAATCAAAAAGTTCTAAATCGAGAGTGTTTGCTATCTTGTTACTGATCATTCATATTAACTAATTGGTCCAAGTTGTAACCTAATTCCCCTGAACTTCCAAGATGCTCTAGCAAGATCCAAATATCCTATACCAAAAATTCAACATCTTCATTAAAAGGATAATTTCCTGGCAACAGTTTATGTCAGCCTCCTACTCTTCTCCTCACTTAACTTATATATCTGCAGGTGCAGTCTCATGTTTTCAGAAAATGAACAACATAAAAAGTGTGAGATGTAAGAAATTCTGCAAGAAGATTAGGGAAATTCAGGAAATTAGTGTCCTAATGGAAGCCATAACAAAAGCCTAAGTTGAAAATAGAACAGACAGGAAGTTTCTATAAATTATATGCTGACTACACACAAATGTGTCTGATACGGAAAATTCTATGAGTCCTCGTCACCTGATGCTTCTGTGGTTCCTCACTGCACAGAATCTACCTCTTAATATCCTTTCACATACTGTAAAACACAGTCACCTTTTAAACCAGATTTTAGTGAAAGCCAGGCATACTTTAAGTACCATAATTAGGAAAATCCAGGAGACTCAATATAGTTGCCAATGTCCATATTGAAAAATCTGTGGTACAATAGGAAGATGTGTCAGGATTGATATCCAAATAAATTTTTAAAATCAAAAGAAAATCATTCTATACCAAGTATCAGGCAGTGTGCCAAATGCTTTATATTTCTCTCATTTATATTATTCATTCTCAAAATAGCCCCAGGGGTTGGGAAAGGCTATTATCTCTATGTTACAGATGCAGATGCTACTATGGTTTGGAAAGATTAGGGAAAACATACTAGGTCATATAGTCAGCAGTGCCTATGTTCTCATTAGCACTAATGGCACCAGACCCTGTGCTCCTTGCCACTCTGCCACACCACCACCCATATACATAGCAAGGGGAAACCAACTAAACAAAGAAAGAGAGAATTTGCAGAAGAACAGGACTCAGCACCTCTAAGTTTCCTTCAGGACCAAACTTCTGTTTCTTTATCTTTTTTCCTTTTATGGGTAGTATTAGCAATATCACAGGAAATAAAATAAAAGTATTTTTCCACCTCATTTTCCTTAAGAATATATTGAAAACTAAGAATACATGAATTCATAAAGTCCCTTCAAATTTTTATCTAAATGTGAGGTTAAAGAAAAAGAGACTGTGAGTGAATCAGCACTCCAGTAAATGTTGAGGATACCTTTATTCTCTTAGTTAAAGATGCCTACATTTTATTTTTCTGTACATAAAAATTCATAATTAAAATTGCAAAGAGCAGCCTAATCTGTTTCTTCATTTTAGTGCCTCCATACATCACTGATTCTGCTGACCTAATAAAAAGAACTCATCTTCCCCATATCAATTGATGTACCAAATCACTGGTTAGCTAGTGTCCATTTTGTGTACAGACTAAGACTGTATTTAATATATCAACTCCATTAGCTGCTTAATGCCATTTTCAAGATTTAACAAAGCAAATTCAAAAGCCCATTTTACCACCTTCCTGACAGTGTCCTGGTCCTGGTCTTGATTTCCTCCAACTCATTAATTCTTTTGTATTTTTTAACCACATTTCAAGATGTTCCCAAAAGTCAGGAAAGGTCAAAAGAAGCCAAGAGTACCAAAATCCTCTTCTCACTACTTCACGTTTCTCACAGATCATTTCATTACCAATGACCTGAATAAATTGAAATAGCTTGAGGAATAACCTCAAGATTCCTTCAAACATATAAGAACAACCATTGAAATTTCCCTGTTCATGCGATTACAGATTTTGACATGCATAGGGTGGGGGAAGGGATTCTCTCCTTCCTCTTCAAGGCTGTGGGCACAGCAGTCTCCAGTTTTGTTAATAGCATGCCAACTCTGTCTCTTCTGCTCAGGGGGCTGCTATAATCCCCATGACAGTTAGGTTGTGTGACACAAAGTTAGCTATTGCTAAGTGAGGTCTAGGGAATAATTAGAAAGAAGGCATTTTGACTTTTAAATATTCTACTGTCTTTAAGTGGTTTAAATAATTCCAAAGCGTAAGTGCCGCAAGGGATAGCAGGGTGTCAGCAGCAGAATGGATGTTGTTGCTAACAGCCAACAGCTGGAAAGGGACTGTGACGATGCCCCCTGCTTTGCAGTACTTTCCTGGTATCCAGCACTACGCTAGCTCGGGAATCAAATAGCACAATATGGGAAATGAGAGCTCATCTATCTACTTGTCACTGGCACTGCAGGCATCCCATGTACAAGCCATCGCAGCTCCACACGGGCTGAGCTGGACCATGACCTGAAAGGAAGTCTTTCAGGAGTGAGAGGCCTTTATGCTAATTAATCCTCGAGGAAGCACAATCCCCAATGTCACCTGATCATAAAGGAGCAAGTAGGAAATTCTGCCATTCTGAACACTTTATATAGATCACACTGAAAAGAAATTATACCAGAAATTCCAAAGGAAAATGAAGTGTTTCTATAAGGATGCACAATAATCCTCCGAGTGTTTCAGTTGGATTTCACTTAAGCTTTTCCAAGACTTCCTCCTGAAACCAATGTTGGGTAGACTTCTTATGCTGTATCTTTTCCTGTTGTCCCTGCTGTAATAAATGTCACCATTCATAATAACAGCTTCTCTTCCTCACCCCTCGTCCTAGTACCTACCTCTACTTCTTAACTGGTATACTTATCTCTTTCCCTCCCTGCCAGCCTATATCATGCCACCAAATTAATTCTTTAAAGTAAATTTTAATCATATCCTTCCTTTATTCAAAAAACATCAAAAATCCAAAGTCTAAACTACTTAGACTAGCTATAAGGCCATCCAGAGCATTTACATATGAGTCTTTGGCTATAAATCTATAAATGACATCAGCCCAATGAGTGATGCATTCACTATATGAATTCTAGGGAAAGTAAAAGACTTCTAGGTTAGCTGTCAAGGACAACTGTCCAGGATAAGAAAACTACATGCATCCCATATTTACTATGTGCCTCTTGCTCTTCGAAACCCTCTGACAAGCAGAGAATTAAAATTAAAATCACTCAAAATGAAATAAGTTCAAATAATAAAAACAAGTTACTATTTTTTGCCAGTGAAATGCTAATGCCCAAAAAGTTGGGGTAGTTATAAGAAATAGCCTTCTCATACATTGTTAGTAGAAATATAATTTGGAACAAGACTTTGTGTTAAATGTTCATATTGGGGAGTATAGGGGTGTGTGTGTGTGTGCATGTACATACACATGTTATTCTTTAAGGGAACAAAGCTATAAAGCTACTTAGATTTGGGAGAAATACAGTGACTTAGGTAATGCTATCTATTCACATTAATGGGCTGGGATATAGCTCAGTTGGTAGAGCGCTGCTCTGCAGTCACTGAGGTCCTGGGTTTGATTCCCAGCACCACAAAAATGGAAGAAGGATGTGGCAATCTACTCCCAAGGCATTCCCAAAACAATCAGCCATTGAAAACTCTATGAGGGTCGCTATGAGTTGGACATGACTTCACGGCACACAACAGCAACAACATTCACATTAATAGTACCATCTCCAGAGTCTCAACAAACACCTTCTAGTCTAAGTGACAGATTTTTGGCTATCATTAAGTTATTTTGCCAGGGGTGTTGTTGTGGTTGGTAGGTGTCCTCGAGTCCATATCTGACTCATAGTGAGTCATAGCGACTCTACATACAACAGATGAAACACTATTGTTAGTGCTTCTCTGCTATTCATAGGGTTTTCAGTGGTTGATTTTTGGGGGGAGCAGGTTGCCAGGTCCTTCTCCCAAGCCTACAGCACCTGATATTCTCAGGTGGTCTCCCATCCAAGTATTAACTAGGCCTGATCCTACTTAGCTTCCAAGATCTGACTGGAGCAGACACCACACTGCTACAGCTGCAGGCTTGCCAAGGATAGGCAGCCAATAATTGGAAGGGCTGAGAATCAGGCTCAGTTATGCCTGCTATAAGGTTGATATTGTTTTACTTTTGCTCCCCATTGTGCTAGGAGATAAAAACCTGGAGTGAAAAAACAATCCAAAACCTTGTTAACCTATTTTCCCTAACTTACTACTGTTATAGAGAGATCAGAGCTAGGCAGTCTAATGGTCAAAGGAAAGTTTGAAAGTTATTCTTTCCATTGAATCCAAACTTTCCCCGTGATCATATCCTACTACTAATTAAATGGACCTGATTCAGGAAAATTCTATGGTATGTGTCATGCTAAGGAGAATCAGTTTTGCTACCAAGGCACAAATACCTAAGCTGCACACTGCTGCTTGATTTTGTAAAAATTAATTCTTTATTAAACCTATTCTGAAAAACAAGCAGATGATCAAGAAAAGACATAATGAGGTTCTTCTTTACCTTCAGATGCCTTTGGAAGGGAAGTCTGGGGCCATTAGGGAAAAGTAATTTTTAAAAAAAGAGATACAAAATCAATAAATGATATACTTTTAAATAAAATTGATAAAAATTTAACTTTTAAAATGTAGTCTAGAGGAAAATGATATATTAGTAATTTCCTTGTACTTGTGGATTAAATATTCATTGAGTTGCTTTTATAAATAAAGAAGCTTTTGATTTACTCACCTAAATGAAACTGAGGACCCACCAGTAATATGAATATAAGAAATGTCATATATTGAACTGTAATCCTCAGGAAAGTTACTCATTCTATTAAACTTTGTGGTTCATCACAGCATACCTCAATTTGGCTAAGCAACCATATTTTATATACCTCAAAGTTGTTTTCATTTTCAAGGGCTTTTTAGCAGATCTCATTCATAAATTTGTTCATGCTCGAATATTTATTGCAAATCTAGCTCTATATTGCTTTCTGTTAGACTTCACAAAAACATCGTCTTCATAATAGGATTTTATTTCTATTGCCTGTCCTTACTTTTCTCCCCTTAAATTTTTCATACCCTTTCCACTCCACTTTGATGCTTTTTCTTTCCTGAACTCACAGTTTCTTCCAGTCTTAAGGACTCACAGTGGACAAGTTTGAAAGACTGGAAGGACAGCTGAAGTCATTAGTAGGGGAAAGCAGTGCATACATTTGCATTAATGTTTCTAGAAGGAAGATGGCAAGGCAGAGTACAATTACACATTGTCCCAAATTAAACTGAAAATGTAGTTTAACATTTCAAAACTCAGGCACTCAAAGTTGTTTTCTCTGTTGATGAAATTGTAAATATACTATCAGGCAATTTAATTAATTTTGTGTTTTATTACAGAAATCCATGATTCTGCCTAAACAGAGTTAAATTAATGGAATATAAATTGGTTTGTGACATCTCCAAGAAATTTCGTGAAGGGTGTTTGGATTTAATTTGTAAAATCTAGAAAAATCTACAAATGACAAAATTAATCTTACTCAAGGATCTTTGCATCTAGAATTCAGGTAAAAATGAATAATTTTATGTCCTCATTAACAACTGTGTCTGCAAAATATTAAAATTCTCAGATAAACATTAAACTATTAGACCACATAGACAACTCAAGATGCTAACTCCTGCTGGAAAAAAATATGTATCAAAGAAAAATCATGAATACAGCAGAATAAAAAAGCTACTATGTGGTAAAGGTACTATCTTATGTAATTATAAGTTTATGAATAAGAATGTTCTCAAGACAATAAGCAACTTATAAATTCAGTTTTTAAAAAGGAGGATGTCATTTGCTCCTTTTTAACCTTGCCCCAAAATTCCATTTCCATGCCAGAGAGTCTTTTTGAATAGTCATGTAGTTACTCATTCTACCAAGATTATTTCAAACTGCTAAATTCTTAATGTTTCACTCATAAATCCCACCCCACTAAATTATTGTAACCTCTTTCTTCTTTCTCTCTCTCCCTCCCCCTTTATTAATAACAGATTACTCTTTTCAATAACTTTACTGGATATTTGAGCAAATACCATAATCATCACTTTACACATGAGTACACTGAGACTTGGAGAAGCTAAGTGAGTTTGAGAGTAGGTTGTCATAGGAAAAACACTGAAGAATTTGAAGTCAGAAGTCTGGATTTCTATTCCAGATTCCTCCCATAACTAGCTGTGTGATTCCAAATTAGTCACTTCATCATTATCCAAGCTATTTTCCTTAGGAATGAGGGGCTAGTGTAAATTAGCTCTAAATTGCTTTTCAGCTTTAAATTCAGAGCCTCACACAGACTGAGAGAATCTGCATTAGGAGACAGGTCTTCAGTCCTTCCTCCAGCCCTCTCTCCATTACTTAAAACAATGAACCCTAAAGTAAAAGATTCTTTGTGTCTCCTTACAGCACCATTGTGCATCCTTTCCACATCAGCAGAGTCCCACAGATTATGTAGGAAAAAGGGCTGACTCTCCACAATCTCATTAAACTTAAATGGCATTACCACCACTATTTTATTTACTGAGCCAGTATAATTTTTTAAGTTATACTAATTCTAAACAAAATAAGTCTCAAAGAATTAAATAAGAACATTTTGGTATGACATCACTAAGAACAGCTCTGGCAACTTGACTCTGGTATTTGATAACCCGACATCAAGCAAGTAAGTGAATCACTCTAGGCCTTGTTTCTTGTATTAAGAAAATTGATCTGGATAAGTTCTAGAATTTGTTTAGCTCAGAAAAATGCTTTCAATTACTTCACTTTAACCTATGGCAACAAACATGATGGAAATGCATGGCCTTTGTCCGAAAGAATTGTACACACAGAAGGGGCGGAGAAAATAGCATGTATGTAGTCTTGCCAGAAGATGGAGAAGCAGGGGACAGATATGGAGATAGCTTTTGTGGATGTTTACTGAGAGCTCCCGCCAAAAAGAATGCTGGGGAAATACAAAGAAATGTTAAGTATGAGCAATGGAGGAACACCAGGAGCTATGAGACCAAGTCGACCAGTGAAATTGGCTTACCTGCCTTCTGAGGTTCCTTTCAAGTGTTTTTTGGGGAAAAAAATTAGGCAAGAATTAGATGAATGAAAAGCCTTCTTCTAGTGAGAAAAGTGGTGTGTGACTAAGCCTTGGTTTTTCAACTATGCTAAGAATAGGGACCTCCAGGCCAAACTGTTGTAGGCACTGTGATTCTTTGCTACCTAACTTAACAAACATGTTCTCCAGTAGTATAAAAATTCTGATATAGCATGGACCAGCCATAGATTACATCTATGGGTTGTTTCCTTCTCCAATCCATGAAGAGGCTCTGGAACTGCCTGAAAAATAAAACCACATAGACCAGAGAGATAGAAATTGTCTGTCTTTTTCTTCTTTTTCCCTCTAATACTGGGGATAAAACCCAGGACCTCATGCATGCTAGCTAAGTGCTTTACAACTGAGCCACATTCCCACCCCTGAGATTTATTTCCATTTGTATTAGTTGCCTACTGTGACAAAATAGTTGCACAGTAAAGAGCGCCTCTTCAATACCTCCAGAAATTAAGAGACAAGCCAAGAAATAATGCCTCTTTCACAGTTCAAGAGTTTGAAAATGGCTTTTTTCCCTTTCTCTTTCTTTCTTTCTTTTTTTTTTCCTTCCTTCCTTCCTTACTTTATTTATTGACAAGGTCTTCCTAGGTAGCCCAGGCTGGCCTCAAACTCATATTGATCCTTATGCCTCAGCCTCTCAAGTCCTGGGATTCCAAGTGTGCACCACTATGACTATCAGAAAATAGCTCCTAAAAGCCATATTTTAAAGTGATTTTGAAAACTCACCTTTTGAGAATATTCAATCGAGCTTTGTAGAAATAAGAGATTCTCTATTCTAGATGTGAGGGACCATGTTTGGAAGTATACCCAGGGCAAAACATCCCAATTTTGAAAGTCCAATATGGTTAGGGAGTTGTAAGCTTATCTAGACAGTGATGGGGATAGTAAAAATGGAGAGTTAAAAACCATGAGCAAAGAAAATAAGTTGAAAATACAACTCATAACCAAAATGTTGATTTTACCAAGCTGGACTTTACCAAGTGAATAGATATAAAAAGGAAATAAGGCTTAAATCATGTGTCTCATAAAGTAAAAAAAAATTATTCTTTATGCAGTTAATTTAATAGAGTTTTGTAGATTTGCATGTTCAAAGTTATGTGTGACAGAAAATAAACCACTTTTGTTTTGATTTGTTTTTTCTGCTCAGAATCAAGTAGACCAGAAAAAAAGTTATGTTTTCAAGCCTGTATAATTCCTCTTCCACCATGATTCACTGATCCCTGGTATGTCATGTCTGGCTTGGAAGAGAAGCAGATGTCATTCTGATAAGACCTCTGTTTCCTTGAACCTGCAACTCCATTCATCATTTTTGTCACATGCTGAGTACACATAGCCACTTGGACCAGACTCAAGGTCCCACAGCCTTTTGTGAATTCTAAAGAGATAGGCAGATTATTTCATGAAATTGCTCCAACTGCAGCAACCTTGGAATCAAAAAATATTTATGTACAATTACAACATTTGTTACTATTATTCCCAACCCAAGGATAAATTAGTTAATCAGCTACTACCAGGACAAATCAGATTATTTCAAACACTGTTTGACTGCTTCCTTACAAATACTGTGCTGTCAGGTAAGATTCTCTTTAATCAATATACTAGCTTTATACCCATATGTGGGACTTAGCTCAGTTCATAGAGCACTGCTCTGCGGTCTCTGAGGTCCCAAGTTCAATTCCCAGCCCCCCCAAAAATGGGAGAAGGATGTGGCAATCCACTCCCAAGGAAATCCCAAAACAATCAGCCATTGAAAGCACTATAAGTGTCCCTATGAGTCAGACATGACTCAACAGCACCTAACAACAATACTCATATGTAGATAAGGGAGCAGTAAAACAGCATGAAATGCTGTTGCTCTTAATTTCTCTCAATAGCAAGATGGAAGTCAACAAACTTGAGTTCTAAGTGCAAGATGGGTAACCCAGATAAGTCATTTAATTGCCCTGTGCCTCATCTTCTCCACTTATAAGATGACTTATCCACACCTACCCTCCCTTTCTTCCTATTTCAGAGCCTATGTGACATCTAGAAAAATGTCTGATGTGCACCATTCCTAAGAATTATTCTCTTTTTTTTAAGGTTTTTTGTAAGGGTTGGCAAATAAACTATTGACAAAGAAAGAGGCCTTGGGATACATGGAAAGAAAGTCCTGCCACCTCATATTTTGTTTGAACAAATGACAAGCACACCATTGTGCATCGTAACAAGCCACTTAATATTTTATAGGTTAGTGGCTTCCAACAGCATCTGATCCTGAATATTGGCCCAAACCCCTTTGGAAGAAGCAACAAAAAGTGGACGCTGATAAGCAGCAGGCAATTTCCTCCCAACTTGTGCTCACAAATGGCTTACAAATGTTAAATTTTAAGCTGGAACATTGCTCAAATTCTTATCCTTTCTGGGAAATGCCATTCTCTTTGGACAGTAATGGGAATCCAGGCTGCAAACCTGTGCAGATGGTGTACTGAAAGAAGAAGGTCTGTTATTGTGAGCTGAAATGCCCTGGCTTAGAAAGCTTTACCTTTCACCCTCCTGCTAAAACTCTAACAGTCCTGATTTCCACTAAAAGATCTGTTCATTTCCTTTCTCAATGGCATCACCAAGGACAACAGGGCCAGAGATTGCTCACCAAGGCACAATATACAGTACACCAATTTTCTTCATGCATAGAATACTATGCCAAATGACTAAAGTCTCAGGGTTAGTAGTTTGAAATGACCACAACTTGGTCTTTAAGCCAATTTATTTTCTTTTCAGACCAATACCACACTTCTGCAAACACTAAATTAGTCCCCTTTTATTAGATTGAGTTATAAGAGAATGAATGATACAGTTCATTGAATAATTTATTGATTTATAAGGGGTCTTATGGGGAGATAATCAAATGAGTTTCATTTCAAAGTTGCCTCTGATAATATAAGACACAAATATTCAGTTCTTTTGGCCCATGATTCATTCCAACAATGCATTCCTACTCAACTGATGAAATCAGTAGGATAAGTTAGACTTCTAGACGCCACTTTTTAACATCTTCCTTCTCACTTAGCAAAGAAAAACAGAACTTCTACACAATTTCTCATATCTCCGTTTACCATCTCTGAAACAACTTACCATGAGCACATAAATAAACACTGTAACTTTTAGGAAACATGAGTGTCTAGCTGTGGTAGCCACGAATAAAGAAATTCAAGATTTACAAAAAGTGTAAATCTTGCCCAGTAGGGATGTGAACTCCAGTTTCGATATTGGGACTCCAGTGAACATTGATTGCTAAAAATGTTTGTTCATCCTTTCCACCTTTATTCTGAGCTAGTAATTGTCATTTAGACCCACCTTTCTCTTTTTTTATTGGAAATTTTTAATGTACACCTTAATGTGGTTCATTCTGACATGCTTCTCATTATGACATTTCCATATATGCATTTTGTTGTACATTATTCATATAGGTTCCCCCTTACCCTCTTGTATGCTTGCCCCCCACCAAAGACTTCTCTACCATTTACTTGTCTTTTTATGGTAATATTTTTCTATATATCCTTGGGCTCCAGTTCTGTTTAAGATAGAAACTTTTCCTGCGGTGAACTTTCTTTTTACCTTGTCAGAACTATTACATGCATTTTCTAGACCATCTATAATGACACCATTCTTAGCTTTTTTTTCTTTTATTATGATCCAATCTTTGTATAGGATTTTTTCCTTCTTCCACCTTTCTCTTTTTAAAGATCCCTTTTGCAGTCATTCATAATTCTGGGTACATCATAGGTAGAGGAAGGAGAGATATGTTTGGGGTTATAAAGAAGGTCAAATAGACAAAATATGTATCATCAGAGGATCTTCTACATCTTTCTCTGTGAATGTCCCTAATTCCATCACTTCCTTAGTCATTACAAGCTAAATCAGAAAACAAATTAGGGCTTGGAAAAGCTGAAGAATTATATAGAAGAAGAAACATGGTATACAATGCAGAGGAGAAATGCTTTGTTCTAGACCTTGTGATGATTAAAATTGATCATCCTCCTTAAACTCTAAACATTTGTTGTTGTTGTTAGGTGCTGTCGAGTCGGTATCCAACGTATAGCAACCTTCATAGGGTTTTCAATGGCTGACTGTTTCGGGATTGCCTTGGGAGTGGATTGCCAGGTCTTTCTCCCATCTCAACATTTAAGACATAGAAAATCATCTATTATTTCATTTATATTGCAGAGTTCACTGGCAATCTTCCAAACTCCAAAGGCACTATTCTAGCTTTCTCTTTCAAAATCCAATTCAACAAATTTCATAAACCATAGTTTATAAGAAATATATTAGAAGACTCACTCATTTTTAGAATTTGATAGTATCAGTATCATAGTCCTCAGAGCAATTACAACTTGCACAATACAGATATTCCTCAGATAAGATAGCTTTAATAAATAAACTACTTTGAATTTTCTTAAAGAAATAGTTGTTCACAACTCCTAGTTAGACTATATTTGCCTATTTACTACATCTAAAAACACAACCAGGCTGGGATTTAGCTCAGTTGGTAGAGCGCTGCACTGCAGTCTCTGAGGACCCGAGCTCAATTCCCAGCACCGCAAAAATGGGAGAAGGGCCTGGCAATCCACTCCCAAGGCAATCCCGAATCAATCAGCCATTGAAAACCCTATGAGGGTCGCTATGAGTCAGATACCGACTCGACGGCACCTAACAACAACAACAACACAACCCTACTTACTGTAAGATGCCATAGTTAGGATATACAGCCATCTTGGAAACTTGTGCAGTGATGCAGTTCCATAAAATGTTCATTATTTGTGCATGCTTTGTGGTTTGTTTGTTTGTTTGTTTGGTGGGGTTATTCTTTTGTTTTGTTTTGTCTCTTTTCTGCTGATTAAATTTTTAGAATGATTTTCAGATGTTGAATGACTAAGAAGGCAAGAGTGAATATAAACTGGAGAGGGTAATGTTCTTATGATGATAGTTTCTAAACAAAAATGTATGCAATGCAAATTCTGAATATTTGTCTCCCTCTCTTTCTCTTATTCTTCTTCCCTCTCTCCCTTATATTCTCCTCTCACCTTCTAATTCTATAATAAAGCATCTTTAAAAAGAAACCTGATGCTTTCTTTTAGTCCATTTTAGTTTCCTGGCTAGAATGAAATTTCTGATATATTCTTATCAGAAGCCTATAAAAATTAGATTCTTGGGATAAAATTCTTGACTATATTTCCCCAGAAAAGCAAACTAGGGAGTATGTTCATCTCCTAAGCTGTCAGAAGCAGCATTCTGCACTGATTGCTTCCTTCCAAAGAGGATTCAATTAATTTTTTCCAAGACATTTGCAAAACAGGAGAATTTGTGAAATGGTTTTAGCATCAATCCCCTGCATCCTAACCCTGACTCTTTTAAATGCTTTACCAGACATCAACTGCTATAGTTCCAAGAAATGTGGGGAAACCACATCATATCTACATGATCCTTACAAGAAAAAATAGATCAGGCAATTGAATAGAGGATGCAAAATTCATTTGTATTCCCTCTTCTCACTGCACACTTAAATGGCTCTGCCTAGTAGACTAATTGATTGAATTCCTCACCATGAAAAACCCGAGTTAAGGCGTGAAAAGTAACCTATTAAATCAATATCATGCATTCACATTCCTAATCTCATGGCCCAATAGAGCCCAAAAAAGGGCTATGTAAAACATGATGGAGAATCAAAAGTGTCAAGGAGGTTCTAACCTATCAAAAACCAAGATATTGTAAGAGAAAATACTGAGCAATCAGGGAATCTAATAAAAAGAAACCAAAAATATGGGAATGGCAGAATGTTCAGCAAGTCTACAGATGCATCTACTTTGAAATTTTTTCAGTGATGACATGTTTAGAGAAAAAATATGTCAAAAAGACTAGGTAGATTTGTCAGACTAGACAACTAGGATTCCAAGAACTAAGCCACTGTAATGCATCTTCACCATTCTCAACAGCAAGAAGACACATCCAGGAAAAGCAAACCTTCAACTCTACCTTGGTTTCTGCCATCATGGCCCATAAAGTAATCTCAAGGTTTTCCTCCTCTTTCCATACTAATACATATATACATACAAACATACATATATATATATATACACACACACAAATACCAACCACATTTTCATTACCAATTAGACACTCTGACCATATTAAAAATCAATATGCTCTGAATAGTATTTCAGATAGTTTTCTTTCAGGAAAAGGGCATTATCAAAATGGTGCTCTAGTTAGAGTGAGCCTTTTTTCTGAGACTCTATTTCCTAGAAGCACAGGCAAAGTTCATTCCCTGGGCCCTGCAATAAAGCCACTTCATCAGCCTGGTACAACCCTACAGGGCCAATAAGTGACCAGTCAGTCTTCTCAAATCAGCTTTTCCCATAGTTAACTGTGTACTGCCCAATTTTCAATAAGAAATTTACAAGATTTTTAAAGGAAGGAATGTGGGGTATATTCTGTAAGGTATTCCGTGGTGGTGGACCTTGGGTACCAAAGTTTCTGTGGATCTTGAATGCCTAGGTGGAAAAGGAGCACGAAAAAAAGATGGGGATATTCTTCTTTCCTCTACAGCATTCCTTCATTATTATAAGTCCTCCATAAAGACTTATGATCAATATTTTCCAGTCAGCCATTTTAATATTGAATAATATGTCAAAGAATCATATAATTTATCATCCAAACTAGGACATTTTTTAAAATAGCCATTGTTTTTAATATAGGCAAAATAACTGTATTAAAAGAACTGTCCTAAGTAAACAAGATGAATCCTCACTTTAATTATATGGTCTTGGTCACCCAATAATTGTCACATACCTACTCAAAGAGAGGATTCATGCCCTTTACAATAAATGATAATAATAATATAAAAGCATTTGCAGAAAAAATGACCTCAATGCATTACTCAATTTTTTTAGAAAAGGAAAAGTTGGGGTGACACTAGTTTGCTCATCTTTCCAAAATAATTTGTTCAGCTCAAGGTTAGTAAGAAAAAGCAACTCCTACTGCTGCATGATAAAGCCATCTGTGCTTCGGAAATGGCTGACAGGTGCCTCCAGAAGACGCAATCAAAAGTCATTAATGATCAAAATCATGACAATTAAATACAAGGATCTATCAGGGTCTTATTATCCAAATTGCAATGAAAAGAATTCAAACACCCTCTCTCTCAAAGAGAGAAGCAGATACTTTACTTTCTAAGTCCATTGGCTCCATATTGCTATTAAGTTTCCCAAACCCTGTCTCATAGATGATATACACAGAAAGTAAGAAGCAAAAGAAAACAGAAGATAATGGGAAAAATGAAGAGCCCTCAAACTCTTTCAAAAGCATATTCTACTCTCACTACAGATTTTCATCTAGACCACTTTAATAACTAGGGAAATGTATTCTGGGAAGATTTGGCATTTTTAAAAGTTCAGAGTTGAAAGCACACATTCTATAAATAAGTCTACAATGAAGTGCTAAAAGGTTTATTTCTGATTTCTTATTTCACAAACTAAGAACTGGGCATAAAAATATAGGGTCATAAAATGCTTAAAAAGTAGATTACTAGAAACTAATAGAACACATTATTATCTATTGAGCCAATGATGGGTCAAATGGCATTTTGAATACTTGCAGAGAATATGAATATGACCTTCATGTATACCATTTACAGAAAGCAATTTTATTTACATTTTTAAATCCACATAAAGGTGAAAGATGATACTGCTGCAAAATGGAACATTTAATTTTTTGCCCCAAGGCATAACTAAGCTCTCCCAAGGTCAAATGTAGTATAAGATTGAAATGAAGCCAAACTCTCCCTTCTCATCTCCTGCCAGAGCATTTCTATTTTGGACAGGAGTATCTTAGATCTAGTTTTTATTCCTCAGAAATAGAAATTTTTCTGGATTTCACATAGACTGGTTATTTCTATAAAATAGTTTGGGAGCATCTTCCGAGTTTATTTTTAAGCCACACATTCAGGCTATACATTCAGAATGCAGTGTAAATGCCTATGCTAAGCCATTTGAATGCCTGTGTGTATTAACTATCAGATATTAAGCTAAGTTGTTGTTGTTGTTAGGTGCTCTCTCAAGTCGGTGTCCAACTCATAGCAACCCTATGTACAACAGGCAAAACATTATCTTTAGTGCTTCTCTACTATTTGCAGGGTTTTCGGAGGCTGATTGGTTTTTCTGGGATGTGAGGGGGCCAGAGGAGTGCGTTGTAGGGTCCTTCTCCCAAGCCTGCTGCATCTGGGGTTCCCAGGCAGTCTCCCATCCAAGTACTAATCAGGCCCAACCCTACTTACCTTCTGAGAGCTGATGAGATCAGATGCCACAGTGCTATAACTGCAAGCCTGAGGCTAAGGAGATTTTCTAAAGCTTTTTTAAAAATGTTTTTGGGGGGTGTTGTTTGGTTGGTTGGTTTTGGTTTTTTGAGTCAAGAAAGATCTCATTGTGTAGTCTAGACTAGCCTGGAACTCACTGTGTAGACCAGACTGGCCTCAAACTCACAATGATTCTCCTGCCTCAGCCTCCTGAGTACAGGGATTATAGGCATGCACCACCAAGCTCAGCTCATATTTTTTAAAGTTTCTTAGTTTGTATCATTGTGCAAAGATTTTACTCTTAAAAGAATGTGGATTTGCATTTCCCTTTTATATTAGATAAACCATCAGAAAGACAAAACTGGTGAGGATAAATGCCCCAGAAAAACTATAGTTTATACCTCATATACATGGTTATCCCCTTACCGAATAACTCTACTTTTCTCTCTACACCTCCGCCTGCCCAGACAGGGAAAACAAAAAACATGTGCATGATTTGTTACAAGAGATACAGATGTCACAGATCATTTTAAATTCCATCACAGATGTCTGTGAGGGCTATGCTCTATGCCCAAGTCTCACTTATTACCTTACCCTTAGGCTTCCTAAAAAGCTTGTGTCCTATATGCCATCAGCAGAAGCTATAGTCACAATCATCACTTTCAAACCTATATTTGTTTGCCTTATATCCCCATGTGATGGAAAGCTCCTGAAGAACCAAAACTAAACCTAATAAAACTACTAAACTACAGTAGTACCAAAAGGAATTTTATGTATATCCTAAGTCACCCAAGCAAAGTCTGCCCAGAGGAAGACTCAAGAACTCTTCATTAAAATGAAAAGCAACACAGTTACATTTCTCAAAAGACTTTTTAAAATCAGACTCATTTTCCTGCTCACTTCTTCCATATATGTGCATGTGCACACAGGCATCAAAACACACACACACACACACACACACACACACACACACACACACATAATGTGGTGTAGTAAATAAAAGCCCTGATTCAATAATAAGACTGCTTGACACAGAGTCTTGCTGTCTTTCGCCAGTCACACCTCAATGCTTTGATTATTTCCTCATCTATAAAATGGGGCCTTTTTACAATCACTAAGATGCGAATACTAATGTAGTGATAATAATAGGATCGTACTAATATTAATAGTACTTATTTTATAGGGTTTTTAAAAGAACTGAATGAAGACTGGAAGTGTAGCTCAGTGGTAGAACACTCGCCTATCTGGTGCAAGGACCTGGGTTCAATCCCCAGCACTGCAAAAAAATAAAAATAAAGCAATTCCCTGTTAAAGTCAAGTATACAGTACTTGGTCAGGAAAGTGGAATATTTTACCCTTTAAAGTCATCCATACACCTTCCCAATTCTCAGACAAATCAAAGACATAAAATAGTGTTTTATGAAGGAAGTATTCTTGAGTATCCACTGCAATGCCTTGAAGGAGGCATGTCGTGGCCATATTGAGCAATATGTTGTTGTTGTTGGATGTCATGGAGTCCGGTCCAACTCATAGTGACCCTATGTACAACAGAACAAAACAGTCTCCAACACTGTGCCATGCCCAGCACTATTGTCCATGCTTCTCTGCTATTCATAGGGTTTTCAATGGTGGATTGTTTCAGTAGTGGATTGCCACGTCCTTCTTCCTAACCTGCAGCAAGCCCCTGGTATTCCCAGATGGTCTCCTATCCAAGTACTAACCAGGCCAACTTTGCTTAGCTTCAAAGACCAAGTGGGATCAGATGCTAGGGTGCTATGACTGCAGAGGCCAATATAGAACAAGGATATTGTGGCTCTCATTCTACCAAAGGATTTCACCTGGTATTTATAGGGAGTTAATGTGGTGCCACATTCAGGTATTCTGTCAGAATGAATGCAAATGGAGAAAAGCCACTTGCATTCTCTGGCCAGAAATCCCTTGATTTTAAAACCCAATAGGCTTTAAGTTTTGATTGCACAATGCAAAAATTTTAAGAGAATTTCTAGTGTTAAAAGTAACTAAAAGCAAATGCTGTCCACAGATTAATCAATATTTAAAAATAGATCTTAATATATGCCCTAATTATTTGCCACCTGAAATTGAAACATGACAAAGATTCTCATCTCAAATTAGGCAATCTATTCATTGAAGCTGTCAGTGATTTGCCTCATTTCTATAAACAATTGGCCAGTGGTTATAAAAATGGACATTTTCCTCAGGCTTTAATCAAAATGGTTACTATCCCCATTAAATATATATGGCTTTCTGGGCTGCATTGGGTGACCATAGCAATCAACTAGCTGAAAGAAGTAAACAAAAGAGGAAGATTGTAGGGTACTATTAGTACTTCTGTGTCATCCCTATAAGGACTATGCTGGGAGCACATGGAAACCTGATCCGGAAACCTTTCTCTGTAAAAGATAATAAAATTTTTTTCTTTATTAATTCACCATTGTTGTGTTCCAGTCACCTTTCTAAGCTCCTCCTAACACATTAACTCAGTGAACCCTCAATAATAATTCTACAGGGTAGAAGGAATTGTTAACTTCATTTTATAGCTAAGGAAATTGAAAACATAAGAAGTTTGCCCAAATTTATAAAATTAAGAAAATACTTCACCATTATCTTCCTCCTTTTTCGCCTCAAGTCTTTTTCAATGCTACTTCCCTTAAGGATTGCAGTGAAAGAGCCAAAAGAAAGAGACCCTGAGATGACTGAAAAGGAGTAAAGTCCTCATTGGAACCACACTCTTCCATTTCCACTGGGAATTCAATGTTGACAGTTGGTTAGGTGCCATGACATTATCCACCAGGATGGAAGTTGGGTAATAGTCTTAAGGAGGATATCAGCCATCCTTAGAGATGTGGATTCATCTTTAAAGCTTCCCCTTCTTTTCACCATTTTTTCAAGAAACATCAGGAGGGAAAAAATCTATCTGTGCAAATGCATCTGGGCACACATTAATTAGAGCCATTCTAATTGTGAATGATTTCAGTCAAGAATGCAAGGCAGGATTAAACATTTCAGGCTAAATCACTCACTTTTCATGCTTTCATAATGCAGAGCATTTATTCAAGAGGTGCAAATCCAAAAGTGATAGCTCAACTCATCTGAGCTCATGCCAAATCTGCATTAGTTGGATAACAGAGGTTGTGGCTGCCTGTTTGGGGCAGCTGTTCATAATTCTGCCTTCTTAAACCGAAAGAAATAAGGTTGAGAAGCTAACATGAGGTACTCATCATTCAATTGCATATATCTTGTGAAAAAGGCAAAATCTCTGCTATGTTCTGCAAAATCTCCCTATCAATAGCAATTAAGTTTCACATCAAGATCAGAGAAATAGTACTCTCGCCATGCATGAATAACTTCCTTTCATATGCAGTGGTTTGCATTTTTCTCTGCAGTTAATTCTGTAAAGCAATAAAGGATGGTGCCCTCATACAAGAAACTACCCACAAATTGCTGGAAAAGATATGTGAGTAAAGGTATTTTATGTTTTCAATTGGAGCGATCCTGTATACACCCCAGTTACCAACTCCACAGCTGTCCCAGCAATAAATCATAGCCCACCATCCTGCAAATAGGTTTTAGAATTAAACTTGGGATTAATTATGGCATTTTCACTATAAATTTCTCAAGCAGAAAGTATAGTGGGCCTCATATAATCCAGCCCATACTTTTTGGAGTGTTCCATCAAGTATTGGGCAGCGTCAGGAATGTATATAGCCAGTTGGTTAAGTCAGGGCATTGTTTCAAGTTTAGAAGAGATGTTACAGCAAACGTTTCTGCAAAGAAAAATAAAAGCATGACTATTTTAGTTAACTTTGGAGTGAAATGGAGAGGGGTCCAGGTTTTGAAAATGTCACCATGGTTTTGTCATGTATAATTCTGAATGTTTCATTCCCACAATAAAAATGCCTAATAGAGGAAGAAAAGAATCAGGTCCTCAAAGTTTTCCAAATTTTGGCTGTGGGAAACAAGAAGAAATTTGTTTTTAATAATCCAACTGTATTCAGGTATTCTTTAAGTGAAGTTTGATGCTGAAATGAAAACTTCTATCCATTTATTCAAAAATGCATGTAAGCTATCAGCAGCACACAACTCTAAGAAATATACTATTGATTATTTTAGGCAAAGTCATAAAAACAATGTTGGAAATGTTTTTCTTTATCTTATGACCTCTTAGTGACCCATGGATCTCTTCATAGTCTGGTAAGAAAATAAATGCATCTTTCCTACAATTTTGATTATATACTTAGATGTTACCCTGGAATCTTCTCAGTTTCAAAATAGTCAAGTACATAAAAGAAAGGGTAGCCTTATGATTAGCACATCAGCACACAAAAATGGACAATAAATTTCCATCACATTGTCAAACTCACTCAAAACAATCAAATATTTCACTGAACCATTACAACTATTGATTGCACACCAAACTTGACTTTATATTCTTCCTATTTTAAATAGATGCAATATTTTACAAGGGCTTCCCAAGTAGGAGATTGTGAATGTAAAGCAGTCCATTAATTTTATATAAGCTGTTTTATATACCTGTGGGCCTCTAATAACACCCAGCTACAAGGTTACAAGGAGAAGAATCATTTTCTAAAGTTCATTTGAAGTATATATACCTGACTAAAATTCTAGCTAAGATACCAGTAGTTTCTTTTTACCAAGATTGTTTTCATGATATAGATGAAAATACTAACATAAGCAGGGCAACAATGCAGTGTCAGGTATTGAAAAAGTAGTGATGTCAAAACCAATTTGGAATTTCAAAGCCAACAACTTATGAAAACAAAAGAACTCTCCACAATAATTTTCTATAGAATTCTTTGAAGACATAGGTACACAGACATATAGCCAGCTTTGTTGTATTCTATGTATATACATGTATCTAATTTGTAAATGAAAAATGACTCTTCTAAGCCAAGAAATTTTCTCCAAGCCTTTCAATTGCAACTTTTCCTTCTTAAAGAAGGAAATCGGTGCCTCCCTTTTTCAGTCTGCGATTTTCGTTTTTTTTTTTTTTTTAATTCCTGCCAGTTTTCATTGTAGATGTTTGCATTGACTCTATAAGGCTCTGTTACACTATGCGTAAATTTGTGCATTGAGGTAGGTTAGAGACTTGAGAGGCAGAAAATGCTGCTGTTTGCAGCTAGCTCACTCAGCTCAGCTTCTTGCATAATACCGTTCTTTACTACTGTGCACATTTCCAATAGGCGGGGAGCCTGGCCTTTTGTTCATCTAAGTTAGTACAAGCTAGTAAATGTCTTTTTCACTTTATTGAGATCTCTTCTTAAAATGGCATGACAATGGGGTCTGGTCTCACAGAGATAGTCCTCTAGACTTGAGAAAAGTAAATTAAAAGAACATTTCTGTTAATATCAAAGCAGGCTTATTTTAATATAAGCACTTCCTTAATTTTCCGTTCTCAGCATGCTACATAAATATAAATAAACAGGCTCTCCACTGGATGTATGTTGTATATATCTCACAGAGTTTAATTATAAAGCCTCTAAAAATAAAGGTGGTGCAAGGAAATGATGCCAGTAGATCATACCGTCCTGGTATTGTGGCTGGCTGTCTCAGATGGCAAGGAAACAAAGACACTCAGGAATCACATACACCATGAAAAGTTGGTCTCCAAGGAAAAGAGAATCCAGTGGGGGGGACAGATACTATTATTAGTTCAATACCCAGAAGCCCAATTTTTTTATTTTGTTCTCATTAATGTTATTATAATTATGATAATTTTATTTCAATGAAGAGAAATTTCTACATTCTCTCTTCTCTTCTGCAACTAATCTGCTGTAATAAGGGAGGGACCTGCCAAATGAAGGCCAGGCAAGGGCGCACTCCCTGGCACAGGCACAGAGAGAGAGAGAGAGAGAGAGAGAGAGAGGGAGAGAGAGCTCGGTTAACCATAAGAACTAAAGCATTACAGGGAACTGTGAAGACACCTGTGTAAGAATAAACTTTCATTCCAGGGGAGTACAGGCTGCAGAAGGAAGGAGAAAAGAGGAAAGGTTTTCAATCCAGTAAGCAGGATCCTGGGCAGTTCCTTCACCTTAGTGGGTAGAGGTGGGGTCCAACCCCAGTCCTAGAAAACTGTTGAGGGGTGGCCCTCAGTAAAAGGCTAGAATTGCGCAGAGAAAAGAAAGAGGCGGGGAAGATCTCCCAGGGTTTTAGAGAATACCCGGGAGAGATTGCACCTAAATCTTCCTTTCCCTTTCTATTCTATTTCAGACACCTCTTGCCCTCCAGATTCATTCTTTTCTGGAAGACCTGCTTTTCTCCGAACTGCCTTCTCCTACCGGTTGATGGGGCACTACTTGCCAGATCTCTGCTCCTTTAACACTGCGGTAATTTGCAGACTCCTATGTCATAAAAGGATTGACTCAGGCAACCGCAGAGAAATAGACAGAACTTCCTAGCCAACCTTCGCCTTTGACATAGACAACCCCTAGCGCCAGCGCTTGGTAATACCCAGCTTATTTCTGGATCAAATCAGCAGTGTGACCGCTGCTGAGGAGTAACACTTTTATTGACATCAGTGTGTCCGCTCTAGAGCGCGCTGAGAGGCCCCAGGGGTGTGCAACCGTGGCCTGAGCGAGTGAGCAGGAGAGGGAATTGTGTGAGTGTGAATGTTTGGGAGTTTTTGTTTGTTTGCTTGCTTGGGGAGGGGGTGGGAGTTTGTTAGTCGGTTTGTTGTTGTTGTTTGGCAAATAAATAAAGAGGAACTCCCCCGCCCCATCCCGGATCTAATGATGATGGATTCCACGCTGCAGCAGGCCCCACGCCAGCGAGCCTAACCACAGAAAATAATGAGGCTGCATCCCCATTCGTCTGCATTAAAGGCGAGCCAGGCACTTTTGATAGCAAATATATCGATTTTCTTGCCCAGGCCATGGCTTGTCCTGCTCCCCGTGAATAATTACGGCTCCTTTAGAAATTCATAATAATTAGGACTTTCCCCACCCCACCCCCACACTCCAGAGCACAGCTTTTTAAAGGCGCCTGTTCCTGAAGGGAGTTAGGGTAGCTCCAGCCTTTCCCCGCAGGTGAGTGATTCGGCAGGAATACCTTCTTTCCACGTGGTTTTACTCTTGAGAGAAAGCTGGTTGCCCGTTCCGTGCCTCAGTTTCCTTATCTGTCAAATAAGGCTTTTACATTGCTAAAGACGCTTCTAGCTCTACGTCACATATTTCTGTTTGCAGGAAGAGGTAAATTTAATGAACCGTGAGACGGAGTACAGGGCAAAAGAGGAGAGAGGGGGAAACAAGGATTCATCTCTCTAAATAAACTCTGGTGATCACGTGACGACGCAAACATACGTGGGAGAAGAAGGGGGTGCAAACCAGAAGTTCCGACCGCAGGGCTCGTAGGAGGCCTAGCAATTGGAGGTTAGTGTTCCGAACGACTAGCTGGAGGAGGTGGATTCTTAAAATTGCGCCTGGTGCCATAGGGATGTGTCTGCGGGAACCGAGAATGCTAACTCGACCTTAAGAAAGACAGCCTGAGCTGCTGCGGGCACCAGGCGGGGCGGAGCCTGCGGCGCTGGCCGCGGTGCTGAATAATCGCTCTCCAGGCCTGTGCTTGCAGCGCCGCGAATCAGCGCCCCATCCCTCTCCGTGAAGGCGGCCTCTCCCTGGAGGAATGCCGCAGTCCAGCCTGCCGCTCCCGGAGCACCGGAGTTCGGTGGCGTCGACGGAAAGTTTCCCATCAGAGACATTTTGGTGTGGGGGCGTGGGTTCCCGATGCAACAGTGCTGCACCTGTATTTTCATAAAACCTGTCGGGATCCCACAAGATCACCTTCTCCGGGCTAAAAGTAGACAATAAAGTGCGTAGCTGTGGCCGCAGAGACTCCAGCAGGGAAACTTCTCCGGGCCGGGACACTGTGGTTTGGGGCAGAAGACTGTTTCCAAGGCGATGGTATGAGGTCTACGTCGAAGAAAGTTTCTCGCTTCTTATAGGAGATGACTGAAATGGCTTTTAAAATCAGTTGGTGAGGAAGGGGTCTAAGACACAGGGCGTGATGTGTGAGGAAGACACGGTCCCTCCTGCGGGGCGAGGGCCCCTGGCCTGGGTTCGCGCGGCTCCGCTCGCTGCCTCTGCTCGGATTCTTTCGGCCAGAATTTATCAGCACTGCGGGGGAGATGGGTGAGGCCCGGCCGGAGGCAGGTTCAGCGGGACGCGCACAGCCTCCCAGACAGTTTCTAAGGAAACACTCGGTTCTTCTAAGCAGCAATTTGTCATATTGTGGAAGAAGGAACCTGTACAAGAAAAGCCTCTCGGTTCTCCATTCTCATGCAGATGAGGCGATGCGCTCCGGCTGCGGTTGGTCCCCCTCCCCATCGTATTTCCGGCTTGAACGAGTAAAATACTCTCATTAATTTAAGGGAAGTAGGAGATGGAAAGGCGCTTCTTGCGCCCTGCCGGAGAAGCACGTGCTGCCCCCTCGCTGCTCCTGGTGACCCCACCCGGCTCACCATTTTAAGGACCCCGCTCCAGGCGCCATCTCGCTTTCCAACATCCAGAGCCTAAGGCTAGGTGCCGAGGAACTTCCTACAACAAAGGGCACCAGAGCAAGGGAATTTTCTCCATTCCCCCGCCCGCCCCCCCACACACATCCGCCAGCTCCCACCTCCAAAGTAAATAAAATATACTAGAAAAAGCTGTTTACAAAGTGGGTAATTAGGTTTTCAGCCGGCAGCAGAGACGCGGCGCGCTCATCAGAAGTTTAAATAACAGCCAGGTACCCGCGAAGGCAGACGACAAACTTGGAAAATAAACAAATGCACCCTTGGGAGCGCGAGGGGCATGAAGAAGCCGCCAATATATATCATCTCAATAAAAAGCCGCTCTTGGAAAGCTTGCATAGTAATTGAGACGGGTGCTCTTTTCAGATCTGGGTTGGCATTTCCTCATCTCAAGCTGACAGAGCCAACTCAGGAAATTGCTGGTAATATTCATCTGGGGAGCACTTTCATTAAACGTAATTCATTCGACTTTCACAATAAATTGAGTGACATCCTTACAGCGGAACCTTTTTATCCTTGATTAAGTGCTTGCCAAGCTTTAGTTTCCCACTTTATTGTCACATTCCTTCAAGTAGAGTCGTCAACATGCCAATAGGCAGCAGAAAAATGCGCGCACTGTGTTTACCAAGCTCCGGGAGGAGTTGGTGCTGACAAGGAGAGAAAGAACTGGTTGGGAACTTGACTATCGGATCCATCAAGACCGCAACTTCCCGCAAACTCGCCGCAGGACCAGACACACACTGTCCAGGAGGTTGCAGAAGGCGGTAGAGCGCAGACCCGCCTTGCCACCGGGTCGCACCCAAAAGCGGCTGACAGGATGGCACCCAGACGGCTGACTCAACAACCTCCCTTAATTAAAACGGTGAAAACTGTTAAGGTCTCAAAATGTGATCTGAAGTTCCTAAGGGAAATGGTTGTCCAAAAATATCTTCCCTGAACCGAATCAAAGCTAGACACTTTCTGTTTAGAAAAATAAAAGTAAAACAAGAATGCATACTTTCTAACTTGCCATTTGAGAGCCAGCAGGTTTTCAGAGCTTCTATTGCCCTGCTTTAAGGGTGCAAGGAGTGCAAGAAGTGTTACTCTTCATTCCCTTTTGACCCATAATATCAACGCCTCCATAGCCAAATTCATAGGACTTTGCAGACCCTGGAACTTCAGGCTAAGCTGACAAGTACCTTAAGACTTCAGGACTGGAGGAATGGGGAAGACATCCCTTTGCCAATGTGCGGCCTTGGTCTCCCTCATTGCTCCTCACTCCACTACCCAGCCCTTATAAAATCAAAGAAGCCCAGGACAGAAAATTGCTTATTTGAAAAAGCAATATCCAAATGCTTTCATCACTCAAATGCCCTTTTGAAAATATTGTCGACGGTGGTTATTACTTGGACAATGCTGTCAATTTCTGTAGTCTGCAGAAAATCTTCCCTCAGATAGAAAAGTAGGACATTGGGCACCTATCTCAAAAAATCAACCAATTTCCCTGCCACCGGATATATTTTTCACCCAGACAACACTTTCATTAAGGGGGAAATAGCCGTCAACAATTCAAAGCCAAATAGAAATCAAGTTCGCACAAAAAGGAGGCACGAATTTAATAGCTTTCTGGGAAAATACCACTGACAGAGTTGGAGTAATTCTGGTTCTCTCCCTCTAATACTGAAGGCAGTTTCCCTGAAGCTATCACTAGAAGGCCTCAGACCATAATACTCCTGGAAATGGGGCAAAAGGGTGAACCACCCAAGTGCTTTTGCTTCTCACACAACTCAAGAGAGCTGCTTTCCTGGTCAATGAGAGTTGAACGCTTCAGAAAAATTCCTACAATAGTAGCAACTTCCCTTTCTCTGCCCCACAGAGCTCTGGAGTACATCTTCTTGGGACTGATGAGTTCTGTTGTGCTGCCTAGGCACCTCCAAGAATCTAAGTTTAATCCTGTGTCTAGAAGGCTGGGCTGGGACATAAGAACAAGGAACTGCAATGGGATGGGGAATGTTTTGTGCTGCCCCCAAGAACTAGCTTTAACAGAAAACACTTATTAGTTACTGTAGGGCATCTACTTTCTTTTGTATAATTTTTCAGACATAAGTTCAAGTTGATTAAAACTTTCAGTAAGCAACTGGCTTAATTTTCAAAGGACAAGAAGTACACATGCCTAACCTAAAGAATACACTGTGGTAGTCTGTTCCTCTGCTTTCCCCTAGCCTCCATATTCCTTAACAGCCACCTTCATAATGAGTGGAATTCATCTACGTGGTTTGCCTTCTAACAATTCAGAAGTAGTGGTCACTTTGTAAACAATTTTTTAGAACAACAAATGTCAAATTCACATTGAAAGGACATGTTGAAAGAATAGACAGTTCAAAATGTTAGGGAAAAGATTTAGAAATAATATTCAGTTTTTTACCCATTTTGGCTAAGAAAGCAATTAGATTATTAGCTATTTTAATTTCTAGCAGAATTAGTGGGACTTCTCATTAGGATAGTGCTTTGGATATATAACTAATCACAATAACATCATTCAACACCTTGTCAGAGTCTTTGAATTCAATTTCTGAGTAATTTTTCTCATTGGCATGCCCAGGTAGTGCTCATTAGACTCAATTCTCTATCTGAGAATTACTAGTGGTGAGCCCCCAAATATAATGCCAAATTTTCTGCAAGGAGATGCTCTACCTGTTTCCTGGCCTATCCTTCAACTAGGTCTATTGGGAATAACTCAGTTGAGAACCCACCCCCACTTCTTTAAAGAAAGAAACCACATTTTCCTATTTTACCCAGTGTGTGCCTTAATTCACTTAAAGTGCTATAGTCCTGTTGTTCCATTATATTATATTCAAAACATCCTGGAATCAGTCCAGAACTGGCAGGATAATAAAGATTGCAAGACTCTTAAAATTTTTTTAACAAGTTACATCATCGGTTCCTCTCCTATTGAGTTCACACTTTTAAATCTGCAATACATAATATTCAACAACCTGAAATATTCCTTACTGTTAAAAGATGGTTCCCTACTCCTCCCGTCCACAAATTTATGGACAGAACTTGCCTTGTAGTGATATCTGAGTATTCAAGCTAACATGTTTCAGAAAATACCTTTGCAAACACATTTCTAGTTAGTTTCTCCTTGAAATATTAAAATAAGCTTCTAGTGTGAAACAGGACAGACCCATCTCTCAATAAACACAAAGTTACTGAAAATCCTCAACTTAGAACAGGCATTAACACAATCCTGAGCCAAGAAACATTTTGAGAACATTTACCCAAATACAGGCAGGAAACTGTGGCTTAAGTAGAGCATATTGATCTGCTGGATAGAAGGTTGTTTTTCATGAGGAATTCTCAAATTTGCGAGTATCTAAGTTATTTTTCTGCAAGTGAAGGCCTATTTCTATATAGGAGATATCTAAACAAGCCTTATTCCTGGGACAAAATATGACGATTACTCCCTAGAAAACATAACCAGAAGTCCATAAGCATGAAGAGAAAGGTATACTGGACGTATTAGCTAGTAAGCAAAGCACAAATAGAGTATCCCATTCATTAACTAGTAGTGTAAATGCAAAAGCCTACTTATTAAATTCCTCCCTGGCTTATACCAGTTCAAGGAAAAAAAATAATGATTATGCCACCCTTGCCCTCTGAGAATAAAACTTGAAGTAGCTCCTGACAACCTGTAAGCATTTATTACAGGTTTTTACAAAGGGCTAGAATGTTCTGGGGTACAACTACAAATAAATGATGATTCAGTTACTGCATCTTGTGTTTAATGAAAAAGATAAAGAAACTTTGATCACCTCTTTATCTGTTCTTTGCCCTTCAATTTTAATCAAGGTTCCCTACTTCTTCATTTACGTAAAACCACACTGACCTGACTGCCCATTCACCCTTTTAAATTCATTTCCATGGTTATAGTCAGTCAGTCTCCTCTTCCAGGAAAAGAAAACAGCCTGGAATTTTCCTGGCAAATAACCCATGGGTTTACAATCCCTGGAAGTACTGTCTTGGGTCATGGCCATCAGCCTTTTGTTTTTGTGGTGCCTGTAGTTTGTAGTGTGGTTTCTAATCCCGACACACAAAACAACTTTAGATTGGAGAGAAAAGAATGGACTTCTAAATCCCCTTCTCTATTTTATTGTTCACATTTCGTATTGTTTTGAATGAAATTGGAAAAATTGTCTCCTCTGTATTGCCAAAAGGCATTCAGGTAATGAAGTCTGTAACTAAACGGTAATTGAATCAGCATAATTTGCACACTGAATGGTTTTCAAATGCTCCCAGTTTACAATTAAAGGAGAATTAATGCGCTTGTTGTTGAGAACGCAGCACATTAGAATAAATCCAGCACTGTTGTTGTAATGAGTGGAAAACGGTTTAACTGCCAACAAACACATTTAAAATTTAACACAACGTATTGATTTCACTTCTGCTTTTGATAGATTATTTTCCAGAGTATCGAAATTCTTGCTTCAAGCAATAAACTGCATCATTGCTGAAAGTCCTTGACATGCGTGTGAGCACAGCCCAAGGACTAAGAACAGTCCTGAGGTTCAGGTTATGCGTAAAGGTATACAGAGAGGAGGGACAGGCGGTTACGATCATCAAGGAATCGTTAATATTGCTCCTCTGCCGCTTTCACTTTGCACTCCCATTCTCATCTCTCAATGGAAAAAAAAAATTTTGTATTTCTTCTGGCCAAACTTTGCGCCCTCCACCTCTGGACTCTCATTATCAGTGGGCTTGCTGGACACAGGAAGGGGTGAGATTGTTAAAAGATGGAAAATAGGAAAGAAACTGTTTGCATTCTGTCTGCGTTCTAGCGGGGGTAGGCACAGATTTCCGTGACAGACTCAGAAACGCTGTCCTTTTGGATTGGCTGCCCCGGCTTTCACCTGTTTACCCCAAGGTGTCCTGTGGGCGAGGACACTGATGCGCAGCGCCCTCTGGCGTCCGCAGCTGCTACTGTCAGGCATAAAGGTACAAAGGCAGACGCTATTGAGGATTCTCGGATTGAAGCTGAGACCTGTTAAATACACATTCACACATGCACACACATACACAGGTACACAATATTCACGCAACTCCCAGCCATGCAGTCACATGCACCAGGAAAGAGGCCGAGAAATGCTGACAGCTGCAGTGATAGCGGCCCTATTGCTTCCACGCTTATGGATTCTAAAGTTCCTGTGGTTGAAAGATCCCAACATCACCCCCTAACCCCATTAATCCAACTCTAGTAGTGAGCTCAGGCTGCCCTGGCGCTCTCTGCTCCTTGACAGAATACATTGAGCCCTTGGTGCACTCTAGGACAAACTGTGAGGTTCATTGCTCTGAGCACAACTTCACCAGCAGGGTAAAAATGTCTCTGGCCCCTGAGAAGCTGGACCTGCGAAACTTCACTCTTCCTGGCTCTGCCCTGGTGCCTATGGCTCCAAATTCACAACAAAGTGCTTCACCCGGAATTCCAACACTATATGAAGTCCAGACCTCTGAAAACTCTGTTCCTGAAGGAGTCAAACAGCAGCTTTCTGTAGGATTCTCTCCCTAGTGACAACATCTACCGCTCCCTAATAAGGGGTCTGGTACTAAAACTAGGATTTTGTTATTTGGTGGGAAAAAAGAGGTTGAAAGGAGAGGGAAAGGGGCAGATTTGCTGGAGTATTTCTGACTCTATCTAGTCACCTAAAGTGTTCCTGAGAGTTAACCTTCTCCTGTCTGAAGCCCTAAAAGCTGGAGAAAGTTATATGCACTTCTTTATGTGCCCCATCTCCAAACTGGAGGTATGGGAGGGTAGATTCACTTTCAGTTTCACAGACCTAGCAGATTCCTGCTTTCAACCTTGCAAACTCACCTCCATTTCCTTTCACTTAAAGTCTGTGCACGAACTACTAAGAGTTCCATACCTTCCACTCTTTCTCTTTTCTCCCCCCCCCCCGAAAAAACATCCTGTTCCACTACCTCTTTGGCTTCTGGACATCTAGGGTGCCCTAGCTTCTGTTCGCTCAGGAGACGGGGAATTGGAGCACAAAATGCGGGACGGGACCCCCCAAAATCCCTCAGGTATGCAGAGACCAGCTTCCTAAAGTTGTTCCAACATAGTCACTAGAAACGCTCTTCTTGCTGAACTGATGGCCTCACCCTCCTCCCGCGGGCCCCCACTTGCCCGGTCTCCTGGCCAGCGTGGAATTTCAAAGATGCCTGACCCACCGCGACTTACCAAGTAGACGGTGGGCTGCAGGAGGAGAAGCACGTACCAGCACGCAGCCTGCATCCTCCCGCGTCTCAAACTTCCTTGGCGGAGCCTTCGCTGAGTCTTTGTTCCTTCAAAAACATAGATCCACCTGACATCCACTTTACAGAGCAAGGAGCGCTCTCAGCAGCCTAGATACAAATGAAATTAGACATCCCATGACCACGCGGGCAAGGTTAGGCTTGGCGACCAAGCGGGCAAAGGGTGTCCTGGCGGGGAGGGGCAGACAAAAAAAAAACTAGGAAGGGAGCATGAAATTTTGAAAAGAGTAAATCCAGCGCCAGAAAGGAGCGAGCGCGCTGTCTGCAGGCAGGCGGGCTCGAGGGAGGGTGAGAGGCTCCTTGCGCCCTGCGCTTCTCAGGTGCCAGTTCCCGGTGGCAGCGGAGGCCGGAGGCGGTTGGGCACACAGAGCATAGCCGCGTGCTGGCTGGTCGGGAGCCCTACAGTCTCTGGCAGCAAGACCTGCCCTAGTGTTTGATAGCCCGGCGGCTCAGACTAAAAGCGGAGGCTGGTTCTTCGCCAGCCCTGGCAAGGTTCACACACGTACACACCAGCAGAGAGAAAGCCAGAGAGAGGAAGAGAGAGAGAGAGACTGAGCGAGTGGGGAGCGGGGAGAGACAGGGGTAGGTAAGAACTGACCGGGATTAGGTGCTGGGTACCTCAACGTGTTCCCTGAGGTGGAGATAGGGAAAGGGACTGCAATTTGCACACAGCAAAGCGGGGCTCAGTTTACCCATTCGAGCTCCCTGCACGCACAGAGATAAACACGCACACACAATCCCATCTCTATCATTACTTTTTTCCAGGCAAGGGGCATAGCCAGTTGCTAACTTCTAGAGTGGAAGCCTGCCTGGGGCTGCGAGGGTCATCCGCCAGGCATACTCTGTCCCCTAACCAGTGCTTCCTCCCACCCCCGCTGCCCCTTCCAAGTGATTACCACTCTGCCCCAAGGTGTCCCTTCCCGGAACAGTGAAGGCAAAGGGTACTTACCGCACAGGACTGGAAGTGAATCCGGCGAGCAGGGACCACTCTGAGCAGGCTCCATGGAGGAGCTACTCGGGCCTGGCGTCCCCAGCGTCCCGGACGTGCCCTCCCTGGAGCTCCGTCTCCATGCTCGGGCGAGGACGGGTCCAGCTGCCTCGTCCAGCCTTGGCAGACTCGGTGTCCCAGTGCCTGGGTCGAGCTCAGGATTGGTTCGCAGGAGCCTAGGCTTGGCACAGTTGTATTCACTGTGCAGGAAACTTAAGAGGCAAGGGGTGGGGGAAGAGGAGGAAAGAGAGAAAGAGAAAGGAAGGGAGGGAAAGAGGGAAGAAAGATGCCAATGCGCCGGGTTGCTGCGCCGGACAGACTCCGGCTGCCAATGCTGGCACTGGGACAAACAGCCCAGGACTCTGGCTTTCCGCGCGGTTGCCAAAGGATGGTAGAAATGACTTAAGGGGAGGAGACTGGGCAAGTCCTGGAGACTTGAACTTGAGAGATAAGACAATGGCCTTTTGGAAGGAAAAAAACCCACACAACATGCGCGGACAGTCCCAGTTCCTGAAGGAGGGATGGGATGGCGAGATGTGGAGGCTGCAGGCACACGAAGCAGCTAGGGCTCCGCCCGCGGTGCTGAAAAGCCCGTGAGCAGTTCTGGAGGGAAGTCGTGAGCGCTGTCCGAGGTCCTGCCCGGCCACCGGGGGACGCTCTGGAGCTGGCTCCGTTTCCGAGCCCCGCTTTGATCGCGTTTCCTCCGCAGGGCCGTGGCTTGTCCTGCCTACCTTCCTGACAGGAGCAATTACATTAGCACGTGGGTGAACGATTGCTCAAAGACTAATTAATACCCCATGTAAACAGATCCCTTTCTCAGTCTCTCGATGGGCTGGGCAAGGAGGGAGAAATGACTCCTATGGCGTCCCTGGTGGCCGAATCACCCTTAGGCAAGACCTTGAAGGCCTGGGGAGTACTGAAGGGCGCAGGAGAGTGCAGGGCGCCCCTGCTGGCTTCGGGCGGGGGGCCGATGCGGGGCGCCACGGACCTGGACCTGTGGCTGCGTGGCCAGAGGCGGGGATGTTGCGGACTGCCAGCCATTCAGCGCGAGACAACCAAGAGGACTAGGCGACCTTGGGATCTCTGGACTCCTCTCCGCGGGCTGGACCAAGGGAGATGGGGGGGAGTTGTTGAGCCGTTGCCACCTCCCTGGATGTGGGCACCTCCCACTCAACCAGCGTCTCCCAGCCTCATCCTCTGCGCTCTGACTCTGGCTGTCTCTGTGTCTTTCTCAGTCTCTCCCTTGCTATAGCGCTGCCTCTCTCTCTCTCTCTCTCTCTCTCTCTCTCTCTCTCTCTCTCTCTCTCATCTCTCTCTTTGTCATTCTCATGGTCCATGTCTTTGTCCCTCAGCATCTTTCTGTCCCTACGCTGTGTCTCTCTCAGAATTTCTGACTCTTGGTCTCTGCATCTTTTGTCTTCATCACACCCCTACACACGCCCATCCTCTCCAAATCCTGTTCTTTTCTTGTGGCCTTCATCCTCTTCAGCACACAACCACCAGACCAGCTTCTCCAGTATGGGGTGAGATTTGAGACCAGGTTCCGCAGGGCTGCCAGCACTTCAGCATTCTCAGATTCAAGCCACAAGGCTGAGCAAGACTGAAGGCATTTCCCTTCCCCACCCTGCCTGTTACTTCTCTAAGCCTGTCTTCACCAGAGCCTGGCCTAGAACGATGCACATTGCAAGATAACATTTTGATATTAAGCTGTAGGAATTGGATTGAAATTTATCTCAGGACCCAGAGTTGATAACATCAAAAGTAAAATCATGGTTTTTAATGAGTAAAAGTTCTGCTCTGTGCACTCTGATGGCCCTTGGTTCCATCCCCGCCACTGTAAAAAATAGGAGAAGGGAGAACGACCTAACAGCCCACTCCGAAGCAATCAGACATTGGAAATCCTATAAATACCAGAGAAGCACTGACATAGTGCCAGGTATGGCACAGTGTTGGGGAGTGTTTCATTCGGTTATACATATGGTTGCTATGAGTTGGACGCAACTCAATAGCACCTAACAACAATGACAGAATTTCTTTTCTTCAAGTATGACTGTTGTATGAGTACATTAAAAATTTCTAATAAAAAAATGAAAAAAAAGAAGTATGACTGTTGGACATCTCAGGCTCTCTGGATTCTGCTCTAGAAGATCTGGGTGGAGACACAGCATATCATCTAATCAGGAAAGCCCAGGGCAGCCACAGGCTAAATTCCCCTCAGAATGAAGGTTACACCTCCGGCCCCAAAAGAGCAGTGATAATCAGCATAAGTTCTTTCTCCTGGAGCAGATGCAAGAGGATCCCCATTGAAAATTGGATCTCCAAAACTCTCCAAATTAGGTCTCACTGAATGACATACCTGCCTGCACTTTGAGGCCTGTATGAGCTTCCTGATAAAAAATATTTCTTTAAAACAGCAAGTGCTCCTAATTTTAAAAATTGTACTCTGTCACTGTGATCTCTTGGAATTCATTGGGGCATATGCAAATTGAGATAAGAAAACATACCTTCTAACTGGGATTCTGAAAATGTATCTCAGAAATAATACACTTGTATAGATACTATAGTTGCAATGCTTACTTGACTATTTTTACTTACTAGGGTTTTTACGTTCTTAAAAATTTTTTAAAGAAAAGTTAAAGTCTTAGGGCACCCATATCTGAGGCTTAAGAATGAAAATAGGCCAAGGGATTCTCTGATTTCACCTCTAGGATTTATGAGTTGGTCTCCACTTGTACCTGGGTAGCCATCCACCCCTAGGCTGGAGTATGGAGCTGGAGTGAATTGTTACCTGCAAACTCAAGTATAGTACTATCAGAGTTGGACTTCTGTCGGACCTTTTGGAAACAAGAAAGAAAAAAGCCAACTTTAGGATATACCAAGTCCTTTCTAAACCTTACTTCAAAAATATTCTGCTTCTAGGGCCATTTAGCTACAAAAAAATACTTCTTGTGAAATAGATGATCAGTGACTTAAAATCACTGTCTGAATGGGACTGATTATTTTAAGAAAAGCACCACAGGAACCTAGAGATGGGAACAGGTCACATACTTTGTTCTATGACCCAGGGTGCCAGGGAGCTTTTTTATGTGAATCACCTGAGACCTTCTGCAGAGACACTCAGTTCTTACCAGATCCTACAAGATAGTTGGCCTGGGATATAAAACAGCAGTAGTTGTCATTTTTTGTATCTTCTTTTCTGATAGTACTCAATCAGAAAATGACACTGAGCCACCAAGTAATACAGAAGAACTTATTGTTTCTGCTAACCCTTTTCATTTTAACAACATAATATTAATGGGGAAAGGTTTGAGGATGCCTCATTCACCCTCTTTCTTTCCTATCATTTGCTTTAAGAACAACTAAAAGTAATAAGAGCAATAATTCTCAAACATTCTTCTGTTTAAAGTGCAGTACTCTAAAATGTACTCTGAATACAGTACATCTATAATAATCTCTTCTGAGAAAGGACAAAGGTGTGATGATCCTTAAGCAGCATAATATTTGTGTCAAGCTTTTCAGGCTTTACTCATATTGAGAATCCTTTTGGAAGTCACTGTTTTTCTAAATTTTGTGTGTGATGCACCTTAACATATAAACATATAGGTTATAACCACTGTAAAACATATTTCTCCGTGTTCTGGCTTTTCCCAAGTTTTCCTTGGTAAACCTAAAACGACTGGTATAAAATATTTTTGTCTTCAATATATGCATAGCTGGGCACAGTGGCACAAGCCTGTAGTCCCAGGGGCTCGGGAGGCAGAAGCAGGAGGATCCCAAGTTTGAGACCAGAGGCAATCTGCATAATTTAGAGAGACCCTGTCTCAAAAAGTAAAAAAATGGGCTGGGGGTGCAGCTCAGTGGTCCAGCACTTGCCGAGCATGCAAGCAACAAGGCCCTGGATTCAACCCCCAGTACCACAAAAAAAGAAAGAAAGAAAGAAAGAAATCCATAATGTGTATATTTAGAGTCCAAAAGCTAGCCTCAAAAGGAAACAGCAATGTCAAAATTTTTTCTCATAATTAAATGAGAAAAATTAAAACTAGAATTCATTTGAAATATGTTGATAATTCTGTTAAATGTAATTACCTGTTTTGGTTGATTTGGATTGGTTCATTTGTATGGTTCTCTTTTTGACAGAAGAGCAGGAGGTCAGGGATTGAAAGTATGAGTTATCGTGGGGCTAGGGAGAAGAAAGAAAGGTTAACTTTGAATGCCACAAACCTCTGTCCTAAAATGAACCTATCTTAAAACACATGTGCATGTTTTACATAAAATCCAAGTAAAATCATAAAACTGTTGCTGTAAAGCACCCAGCTGTGGTCTTGCTTAAGCTTCAGCCCAAATTATATCACTTTGTATATAGTACTGCATTGTAACTAGTTTTTCCTAATAGTATGTATAGATAGATAGATAGATAGATAGATAGATAGATAGATAGATATGGATATAGATAGATATATGTAAAGCTATATCACATTTCTGCCCTGTCTTCAGTATAAACTGATATTTGCATGTTATATGACCTTGAACAAGCACCTAAAGATCCCTCTTGTCTCAGTACCCTCCTCTATGTAATGGGGAAGTAAGGTTAGATGATGAATAAAATTTCTTCATTTTGTATGATTAAATGCAAAGGCATTCCTGCTTTCAAAAATTTAGCTACTTCCCCAAAAACAATTTTCTACTGTGTTCTGATTTTCAAATATATTAGCAATTTATAAGAACATATTTTGTTCAACACGTTTCAAAGAGTCTAAGCCAAGCGTGTTTGTGGGTTAAGACAAAGGTTTTTGTGTATTTCTTTCCTGCCCCACCCTCATAACCTTTTCTTTAGGTCAAGGGTTGACACTATTGTATTAATCATATCGCTTTCTCATATAAATTGTTCTGCACATGTTTTTAATGTCATTGATTTATGAGAATCTACACTCAATGTGTCATCCTTATTATACTTATGAATATTTGTTACAAAGGATCCAGAGCTATTTCTACTCTTTTTGCAGAGTTTTTAAATGCCACTCAGGACAATGTCACTCAAGAACCCTCAGACACCTTCATACTCCCAAGATATTTTGCTAGTAGAAGGAAGGATCATTTGAAAAGTAATTTTACCAGCCTAAAGTATTTGGTATTTCAATGTAGTAGAACTTGGTTAATAACTATGAGGCATGTGTGCTAAATTACCATTACAAGAATGCTTTAATAACAAGATCACTGGACTAGAGAGAAAAATAGCCGTCAAGCTCTGGAATAAAAAAAAATTAAACTGAATCAAAAAGCTTTATGTAAAAGGCATTTTCTTTTTTAGAAGTAATTTATATGCTCAGTCTTTGTATCCATATTTCATTTATTCTGCTAGGTGAGGACAGAGGATTCTCAAAGGTAGGGTAATTTTAATTATGCTCACAAACTTTAAAAAGAGAAGGAACACAATAAGAGAAATTAAAGACAGCCAGGATTTAAAAAGGCAGTTGAATGTAAAAGATGGGAAGATTGGGGCCACAGCCCAAAAGTCATAATTAAAAATTTTTTAAATATTGTGACTAAACAAACCTTTGCATTATAATCTAATTACAGAAATTCCTTATGGTGGTCTCTCCAAAGATTAATTGACAGTTCCCTAAAACAAAATCATTAAAGACAAAGAATCTGATAACCAATGTTCTGTGAACAAAGGAAAATACAGTATTTGCTTTCAGCCAGAAAGACCACTGGGTCTCAGCCACGTGGGTTTAGAAGAAAATATGAGGACAAAGACTACCAGCTCATTTGGCTAAAACTGAGTCTGAAAATGCATATTTTAGCTTCATCATCTAACATGCCTACATATATTGAAACAAAGATTTTTTTTTTAGCTTTTATCCTAATTTGGTAATAGGAAGATAGGCTCTAAACAAGATGATTTAGACAGCCAGGGACCAAAGAGATACTTCAAGTCAAATATCATAGAGATAAAAATATTTTCAATTAGACATCTTTAAATATGGGATTCCACAAGGATTTAACAAGCCCATTTGCCTTTTCAATATTAAACTAGCAAAAACAACTATACTGGAATCTCACCATAGGTAAATTCAGGGGTCATGCCATAAAAATTGCATATTGCATTTTTCTTCTTTTTCTAGTTACAGTAATAAAATATTTTTGATAAAGTTCAAAGAATCATAGTCTCACATCAAATTTTATATTAAATGTATGGTAGTAGCTCAAAGCTCCAGTCTTCAGTAATGGCTACCATTTACCAAGTAGTAGACACATGCCACGAACCATACCCTGGGGATTATTTACATCATACCACTGTATCTTTTGTTAGTCTATAAGCATCATCCAAAAATTGAGTTCTGAACAGAAACCTCTCAGGCTAGATAAGATCTTCTTTTCCTTGTTTTCCAATGAGGTTAACTTGGAGCAAACCAGCGAATCATCTGACCATTAAAGTGCACTCCCTCCACTTTGTAACTCTCTCCCCCCTATTTTAGTTTCAGCGCCATCATTCTTTCTCCAAGTTTTTCAACTAACCCTCTAATCATTCTTTCTTGGGTTACCCATGCACTCATCTTCATACATCAAATTTTTGTGGTCCTTGGGACTCTATCAACAAATCTTTTTTTTCTTTTCACTCTGACCAGGCAATCACGTCTACTTCCATGATTTTATTGACTGTTAATATCCACAGACAGCCAAGTTCATAAGTCCAATTCTGATACTGTTTTCAACCTAAATATTCAATTGCCTTCATGTCCACATAGGTGTCCTAGAAGTACCTAAACTAGACACATCCTGAAGATACCTAAGCTAAACAAAGTATATCACGTAATTGCACACATATCCTATTTATTGGTGTGAAAGATTCTGGCATTTTCTGCTAGCAATGAGACTAAGCCCATGTACCTTGCCAAAAGGCTTCATGATGAAATGAGGACATACACCTCCCATACATGCAACATCTCTCCATACACTTTCCCCCGCCCTGTCCTCATTTATTCCTTTCAGCCCTAATCAGAGCCCTCAAGAAGCACAGCATGTTTCCACTGGCTCCTCTAGCCACCAAGAGACTAACACACACCAGGGAGAAACTGTATCCTTCAACATGGGATCAGAAATGAGAAAACACATGAAGTAGCCCAGACCCTGACCTACCATCTGGGGCATAGCTACCAAGCTAACCTTTAGTCATGAAAATCCAAAAATAAGAAGAAAATATTTATTAACTATCAAGATTTTGAGGTTATTTGGTTTTTAGAATTATCACAACCAAAGCTAATTATAAGATACCACTACAACCCTGAAAAACTTAAGTATCAGATTACCTTATTCTTTTTTTTTCCTGTTCTCTACCTCAAACATAAAATGACAAACACTTCTCAAGTTTAGATCTAATTATCTCTCCTGCATCCTTTCTTCTTTCTGTTCCTGATGCTGTTCCTGATCCAGGTTCATATCATTAGTTAACTAGTCTTTAGCAGTCGATTTCTCACTGGTCTTCCCTATTTTCAGCTTTCATTTCCATAAATATGCTCTCCTCACTGCCACCTGCTAACACTAAAATGTGTCCAAGTCACACGCTTGTTTAAGTTTCTTCATAAACTCCCCATTGCTTACAGAATCAAGAACAGCCCAAAAGACTCTTTATCTACTAACCTTTATCTACTTGTTTTCAGAACAAAGGTGTTTAAAACCCAGCCCTCCCTCAACCATACACTTTGCATACGTCAGTTACAATACCCTTGGAGTGTTCAACACACAATTTCTTGTCATGGCTTGGGGCATCTGCACTTTCTTTATTTTGCTCTGTCTCTTCTCTACTCACCCTGTAGATGAACTCTGACCTCCCCACAAACCCCTCTTCAGAGATCACCTCCACTTTTCTCTCTACTGTTCTCAGGGATTTACGCTCCAAAGTGTGCTATTAAATTATGTGCACTTTGTTGCTATAAGCTATAAGCTATAAGCATTGTCTCTCACTGGACTGTGATTCTCAGTACTGAAGAAGTTCACCCACACTCAGAAAGCACAATGTCTGCAAAATGGCCTAGTGCACCTCTTCCAAGAGAGCATGTCAGAGACTCTGGAACAGCATGTCCTTTCTATGAAGGATTCAGACAATGCATTCTTGGAGAAAGTATTCAGACAAAGTTCAGCCCAATGAAATGAGAAAAAGGATCAGTACAAGAGTGGGAGATCTAGGTTAGAGGTACAAGCTCCTTCATTCCCAAATACCCTCTGATACTTTTTTCAGGATCTAAGCTGAGTGAGAAATTTGGCCAAAATGGGTTTTTCAGTGACTAACCTATTAATGCCCCTCATGCTCAGGGCCAGGTGAGCAGTGGTACCAGAAAATCCTCAATGTCTCTAAATTCTAGATTTACCCTATCTAGGGGTGCCCTAAATCTCATCACACATTTTAATTTCTTCAGTACTTCTCAGTGTCTTAACAAAAACTTTATTAAAATGAAAACCAACCACATCCACTCTGCCTTCAGGACCAGGTGAAAGAGAGAAGAGAGGCAGAGGAAAGAGAGTTAAAGAAAGCTCTCTGTACACACCATTATCATAACCACTTCCAACTCTGGCCCTGGGAAAAGAAGTGAATCTTGTACATAGGAAAATTGTACACGATGCTTTATAAGGATGTTGAATGAGCTTTTTGGGAGAAAGAGAAATTGTGAAGCCTTTGGTAAACAAAGACCCACTTTTATCACACTCTAGTTAAACTCCTTACATAATAGATACCAGTAGCTCCTGCTTCTTAATCTCCATGATCTCTGTAGCCCTACCCTGAATCATATATCCACCACTCCATTGACAGGTCTCCAAAGTAATCTGTACATTTAAGTGAATTAAATGGCCTGTCTTCATTTTTACTCTAGAGTATGTGGCATCAATAACTAACTCCATAAAACTACCTTTTCCAGGTTTCTTTCCTACCTCTCTGACAGTTTCTTCTTGTCTCCTGTACTGGTTTTCCTACTAACCATTCCCCAGGCTGACACTTTTCTTCTTTCCTGTTCTCCTTTTCAACCGAAACTAGTCTAATACCTCCATCCACCAGAAGGCAACTTCATTTAGTGCCCTTCTGTTCTGACACACAGTGTTCAAGAATGAACTCAATACTCCAACACCGCCTTCTCCCACATACACAAATACCTATTCAGACCTCCCCTAATAAAGTTATTAGTGGCACCCAAATTTTCTATATATATAGCCTGTACACCTCAGAAGTAGCTCTCATTATTTTATGTGTTTCTCATAAACCAGAAAGTCACATTGATTGATTAAGTCTTCTGTCAGAATATCCCCTGCACCCTTGGTAAAGGTGGATGCAAGAGATCTTTATCACTTCACATCTGGGCAGCCACCTTCTAACTAGTGTCCCCAAAACTACCTGGCTTTTCATTTCCCATTAATCTCACTACTATGAGCATTACAATGGAAGAGCCTGTGTCTTATTCATTTTTGTACCCAGCACTTTGTATGATGCCTACAGGATAGTACATACTCAGTAAATATTTGCCTAATGTGTGGATCAATTTTTTCCTATCTGATTATTTCTTAAGTAACATATTTGCACTTTTACTTCCTGACAATCATGCAGAAAATTTTCCTTTATCTTTCCATATCTAAAGTAGAATTATTATTGTTTATCAGTTTTCTCTAAGAAACCATTTCTTCAAGAGAATCCTCACTGAGAAGCATGGTAGGTAAAGCAGAGAAACTCAAACCTCCTCTGGTTATATCTAGGGTAGATCTAGATCCATACCTATAACTACCACCTCATTTCCTCTCTCTCTCTCTCTCTCTCTCTCTCTCTCTCTCTCTCTTTCTCTCTCTCTCTCTCTCTATTCCTAAACAATCCCAGATCTAATAACTATCTATGATAGGCTAAGACAGTAGCTCCCAAACCTTAATTTGCTTAATTTTACTACCTAGAGGGCTTCTTAAAATGTATATTACCTGGTCCCACTTTTGATTAGGATGTCCTGGTCTGAGATGTGACACTGAAAAGGATACATTTTCACATGCATCCAGGTAATCCTTATGAAGATTGTCAGAATAAACATTGAGAAACCCAATGCTAGAAGGTGATAGATTAGAATTTAAAAACCTGTCTCATGCGATGACATCTGAACCTCTTGTGGTGGTATTTAATGTCAAACTAGTATTTACCCCAAGCATCAAAATGGAATACATAGACACATTAATTAGATGGGTTTAATCATTGCACAATGTTTGCATATATTGCAAAATCACATTTTACCCTATAAATATATGTATAATTATTTGTCAGTTAAAAATAAACTAAAGAATATTTGCTTTAGCCTATTACCCTATATGCCCCTCCAATTATTTTGGTTTGATTCAAGTCTTAAATTCTTTCATATGTTGCTCCACCTAATTAGAATGCCCCTCTCCATCCACTTCCTCTTTCTTTACATTTTTTCCAAATCCAACCATTACTCATCATCTAGATCAACAATTTCCTCCCTGAAGTATCCTCTATCCATTCATTCACTTTTCCATCCAACCATTCAATACAAATTAATTGAATAAGCCATGGTTCTAGGTACTACAGATACAGTAGCAAACAAACATAGATCATTGGACTCAGGGAGTTTACATTCTAGTGCAGAGACAGACAATAAGCAAAGTATGTCTTCATTAGGTGCCATGGAGTGGGGTCTGACTCATAGTGGCCCTTAAAGGGTTTTCAATGGCTGATTGTTTTCAGGATTGTTTTGGGAGTGGACTGCCATATTCTTCTCCCAAAACAAGTATAAGTTAACATATATAACATATTAGATGGTGAAAGTTGTATGGAGAAAATAGAGAAAGGAAGAGAAAGAGAATCACAAGACTGAAAATGCAGAGGCAATTTTAAATGGAGTAGTTAAAACCGAATAAATAAGGAAGGAGTTGAGGGAATGAGCCATGTAGATATTTTGAGCAAAAGCTTTTCAGGTAGAAGGACCAAGTGAAAAGACATCAGGCAGCAATATACAGCATGGATTAGAGAGACAGCAAGAATAACAATTTATCTGGAGAAGAGTGAGCCAGGAAGAGGTGACAAGGAGATAAAGATAAAGACAACAGATGAAGTAGCAATGAAGGGCATTAGGAGGACTTGGGTTGGTAAGTCTTTACAAAATGCCTTAAATTGGGCAGAGAAGTGACATTTCTCAGCTCACATTTTAAAACAATTGTTATAGATGCAGTGTCAACAACAACCTGAAGGGTTGGGCATGGTAATACCAGCACTTAGGAAGCAGAGGCAGGAGGATCTTGAGTGCTAGTCCAGCCAAGCTACACCACAAGACCCTGTCTCAAAAACAGGGAAAAAAGGAAAATCCTGAAGGAAGACAAAACAAGAGCAGCAGATAGAAGAAGAGTCTAAAAGTTATTAAAATAATCCAAATAACAGCTGATGGTGACTTGGGAGCATAGATTATGGTAGACATGTCACCAAATGAACTGATTCTGGACCTATTTTAAAAGGAGAGATGACGTAGATCCTGGCAGACTGAAAGTGGAATGTCAGAGGCATTTTTCTACAATATTTTTGCCCTAAGTACCTAAAAGGATGCAATTATCACTGATATGAAGAAGACAATGGAAGAAGAAGACAGTCACAGGAAGATGGAAAGTTATCAGCTCAAATGTATATTGGACAGACATCCACATGGAGGCATTAAATATTGAGTCAAGAATTCTGGGAAAATGTCTAAGACGCAAATATAAACTTGGATATTGTCAACATATACATGGTATTTAAAGGCAGGAGATGATCAAGGGAATTGATGTTGATATGCAAGCAAAGATTCCTGGGGCACTTCAGTATAAAAAACTGGGGAGAGTGGAGTGGACACAGGAGACTGAAAATGAGCATTTGGTAATGCAGGAGGAAGCCAAGGAAAGGCAATGGGCTACTGAGTGAAATGCTTTGGTAAGTCAAGTGAGACTGAAAATGACCCATGCATTTAGAAATATGGAAGTCTTTGATAATCATGACAAAAGCAATTTCAGTGAGTGGATGAGAAGGAATAGAATGGATTCAAGAGAAAAATATAAGGAGAAAGAGAGAATGCTGACAGTGAATATGGACCACTCTTTCAAGATGCTGCTTTTTCCCCTCTTAATTTCCTTCTCCCTGAGTCTCTATACCATACAGGACCAGTCTGCTTATTAAGGCATTTTATTTATTTCACCCCCAATGATGCTAAACTCCTCATTGTGTTTATAATCTTCTTTCCAGTTGTGAAGCTCTTGATAGAACAAATGTCTCCTTTCATATCTGCAGCAACCCCTTTAGAGTCTATGCTCATGATGAGTATTCAAAAATACATGTTGAACTAAATAAACATTTTCTTATGACCCTCTCAACCCCTTTTCTTAGTTCTCCTCCCTGTCTTAAACTCCCTGTAACTTAAATTTCTGCTCTTCAGTTTCACCTTTAAGGGCCTTCAGAGAATGGCCTGTTCAATTTTTGTCCTTTATTATTTTCTTACATAACCCCATCCTATAGTCAGGATATTTTGTTGACCATTTCCTGAAAATGATTTACTTATTTTTTCCTGTTATTTTAATTATGATCTTACTGCAATCTAGAAATTCCTCCTTCAACTGAAGATTCTTTTTCCTGTCAGAAGCTAACCAACAACACTTCTCATCTCACTTTTGATGCTTTTTGTTTTAATGAATAGTTAACCCAGATTTTGGGCCTTAGTTTATGAAGCATTTCATCTGCTACCGATTGCATTAAATAATCCTACTCTTATATACTTTTCACTTTTTAAAATCTTTTTGAAACAGGATCTTACTGCATAGCCCAGGCTGGCCTTGAACTCCTGATCCTCCTGCCTCTGCTTCTCCAGTGCTAGGATTACAGATGGGCACCATCATACCTTAAACATCTTGGACCAACCCTAGCATTATTGGACTTCTGTTTATTCTATTTCCTAGAATTTTCAGGGTTAATTAAAAATCAAATGAAAAGCAAGATATTGCCACACATAATAACATTTGATAGTAGACGACAGAATAAATAAATGGCAGGTGGCTGGGTGGACAGATAAATGACAAGAGTTTTACATTGTACAGTTATCTCATATACAATGTATTATCCTGTGGAATCCACATGAGAAACGTAAGATGAAAATAGCATATGTTATACAGGGGATGAAATCGTTTTAAAGTGACTAACATGCTCAAGTTTATTCCAAGACAATGGAACCCTAACTTCTGAGCCCAAAATCTACTTCCTTTCTCTTTACACCATGGTTGCTTCCTATATAAAAATATAGAAAGACCTCTGAAAATCTAAGAAATTCAAAATTGTTTTGCAAACCTGTTTCATTTAGAACTGATGAAATCATGCTGCATCTTTTTTTCAATGAAATTATAGTTCTGCAATTCTCTTGTTTTCTTCTTTAATAATAAATGAACTAGTTTCATAATTGGTTTGATCATTTTACTTAACAAAATATCAGCATGATAAAGGGCAACTTTGTTTTTCATGGCCCTCTTTCCTTTTGATACCTTACATCTGGAAAGTTTTGTCAAACTACCATTGACTAAAATAGTAATGGTTTATTGGCTAGAAATATTCTCTGGGGATACATTTTCTCTTTGGAGTATATTTCTTTCTGCCATATAATCTTGCTCTCAGATTTCTGATTTTAAGAGCACAAAACAAAGAATGGTTTACCAACCAAGTGCTTTCTTGAGAATATTTGAACTCCATTCATTAGATATATTTTTAAAGATGCTCTGTTTACTTCCTTAATATGGGAACTCTTGTGAGTTTTTGAAGCTTTTTTTTAACCTTTGGGTTATTGCGGCACCAATAGTGAGCTCAGTGAATAACTCACTAACACATGTATCCTAACATGATTGAATCCTTCAAGGTCAACAACCAAAATCTGACAACCTCACTGGCTTTTTTTTTTTTTTTTTTTTTTTTTTTTTTTTTTTTTTTTTTTTTTGACCATGGGCTCCAAAAAAAACAGAAAGAGAGGAAGAAAAGAAGAAAGAAAAGTTACATGGCAACATACAATGCTATAAATGAAATATATTCTCTAATAAGAGAGACTAACTAGTAAAGGCAGCCACGATTTCACTCAGCATCTCAAGTGCCCACACAGTGTCTCAGCTTATCACTTGAGCCCTAAAATTGCCAGTCCCAAAGCTTGACATTACATTGAAATCTTCAGAGAAATTGTGTATAAAACCAAAATGCTATTTAAAAATCCATTCTGATAAAGGAATAGAAAGTTAAGATGATTTAAGTTAAATTTAATTGTATATTAATAATTTTTCTTATTTTATATAATATTAAACCCTTTTTTATTTTCATGGTGAATAGTGAGTCTCGTGGTAGAGGGTTTGGATTTTAGCTTCTCTGTAATTCAAAATAAAATGAACTATATTAGATTTATGTTAATTTGGGAAGAATGATCTTCATATTTATTACTAATACACTCTGGTACCTTTATACTATGTATTTTTATATTTTAAATCTTAGAATTACCATTTCTACCTTGTTTCTTAGGTTTCAGAAATAATGAATGAGACAGAACCTTCCAGTTATTGCAGAGGTATTTGACAAAGCGATTAAAAAGCTAAGTATGTGCTTTCTTTTATCATTTAAAAAATCAAAATATAATAGTATCTGCATATCATTTTCTCTTTTGCCAAGCCTTAATTAGGTTCCATGAAGTGGACACCTTTCAGTGAAAATGGGCAAAAATAGCTTCAATGAAATGACTACAAAATGGATTTATCCATTGAAAAGTAAAGATGAGACATGAAAAAGATCATCTTATGCAGCAGACATTTTTCATTCTTTTTTACAACGTGAGCAAATGGAGGACGAAGGAACAGCCTTCACCTTTCATCATATGCTCTGCTCTGCTCCAAGATTTACAGTGACCTCAAAAAACAAAAACAAAAACAAAAAAAAACTGTCCAAAATAAGGAAATTGTCAGTCACTGGAGAAGTGATTATCAAGTATATTTTCCTGAATGGTTTACAGTAAGTTGATTATTGTTAACAAAACTAAGATCATGACCTTGAAGATCAACAAAATTTGAAAACTGAAGTATCCCAAGAGATGTTTCCTGACCATAATTTGTTTTGAATAATTTTTACCTAGTGAGCACTGAGTAAACTCTATTTCACTCATGACAAAACTGCACTTGGATTTTTGATGAGCGAAACCATAATCAGAAGAAGAAGAGAATCTGATCATATGCATGATTTTTAATGTAAAATTTCACACTCTTCTTGGTTCTGACAATGCTGTGATTTGTAAAGGGCTCTAATTGTGGTCAATTATTATAGTCCTCCAGCGCCACCTAGTGTTTTCCACATATTGCTGTAGCCCAGCTCACCTACTAAACTAAATTAACAATTTCTTTTAAAGGTAGTCGTATATCCTAAGCAAAAGATAATAGGAAATTTTCCTAGCTCTATTTTGATGTCTGGAAGTCTATGTATTTTCCATTCTTTTATTTTAATACTTTTAAATTGCTGAAAGACCATGTCGTTTTTGTTGGACAAAAGTTTTTACATCCTTCGGTTCACTCTCATTTGTAAACACCTAACTGACATTGCTTCCTGGCAAATTAAGTCACTTAACAATTGATTCATTTGGGCATGTCAGAGTACAAGGTCTGCACATCTAAGTGCTAGATGTACAGAATAGCCAAGGAAACGTGGAAGTAAGGAAGACCACTGAATACCCAATTTTTATGAACTAACAAGTAAAATTGGTTGAGTAAACTCTCATGTTCTTGTTAGAAATAATGGTCACAAAAGATGTTTAAGGTGTGTGAAAGCTACTTTCCCACAATCTTACTACTAAATTATAACGAAAGTATATCTCAGACCAAGTTATGCCACACACATAGGCATTTTTTAAGTAAATATTTAATACCAAGAAAATAAAATACTGTTCCTACATTTTAGTCTATAAACTTAAGTCATAGATATCTTCTTTCTAATGCTCAAAGAACCACATTTTATGGAATATTGACTAGTGGCAGATGTAACAAATCCTTTAGGAAGCACTTTGTTATAATATGATCAGCATCAGGCTATCAGAAAATTATCCTAAACCAATGGCTGGACATGGGAACACTTAGAGATGAGGTATTAGGCAAGATCCCTACAGATAAATGACAGGCCTCTAATTTGACTTTATGATAATTACTAAAAGTAATATTGTTGTATGAAGGAAAGATATTGTTTTAAAAAACCCACTCTGTCAAATACATTAAATGTGTAATAGCTTTCACACCAACTTAATACCCACCTGTTCTTCTTGAACACACCTGTGAATGAAGTTTGCCTACAGGAAATATTCTATTATTCTTGATCTGGTTTACTTTTTCAAATCTGTTTATCACAGTAACCCAACAACCTGAAGAAGAGCTTTGTTTCTAGATAAGAGATACTAGGATTGGGTCAAAGACCAAGGTCTAAAGCAACATAAATTCAGTGGATCTTTCAAATGCAGAAATATACCAATGTAACAAACTAGCTTAGTCTGTTCATGGAAAACCTAACAGGACTCTGCCACTGGCATCAAGTAACAAAGAAAGAAGGAGAAAACTCACCATTTAAGTCTGCATGGACTTTTTGGCCCCATATTTCAAGCCAAGTCAATGGATGGAGAAGAATCTAGGTTCCCTGTAAAACTGTTTCGATTTCTTCATTTATCAAATGTGAATGAGAGTAGAAATGCAACAAGGAGAAATGCAATATCACCTTATGCTCAATTTTCAAGTCAGCATTTCAAAAGAAACATTTGGTTATTTTACTTTGGTACCACAGAAAACTTACAGTATTTCATAGCATTAATAAATTTATTTTTTAAAATACATTAGTGTAATCAGAATATTAGGTCTACTGCTTTCCACTTTGCCAAAAGACTGGAAGACAGCAATTGGTAAAAGAAAATGGGTTTATTTATAGTTTGGGCCAGAATTTTTCTCTCCCCAATATCTGCAGGTTGAATAGATGTTATGTATCCCATAGAGATAGAATGCTTTTCCAGTGTAGGTATATATATTGTTGTGAATGCTACATTTATTTTAAAGCGCTGCTGAATTTATGATTGCTTTTATCATTGTTTTCTCAAAAAAGTCTAAAAATACAATGCTATTATGACAATTTTAGAAATTTACAGACCTTAAAAAGTTTTCATCATGTTTAAAAGGTTAGGAAGTATTTAAATAGTTTTCTGAGCACACATGCAGGTTTAGTGGTGTTAGGCAAAGCATGGGCTTGTGAACACATTAAACCAAACGTCATTCAAATAGTTCTTCTTTACCTGGTGTTCAACATTGGATAAAAATGGAGTTTGCTATCCAGCTCCTTTCTGAGATGATCAAGTACCGTCTTCTTTCAATGAGAGATGCTGCAAAAGGCTTTAAAAATTGACAATGGTAGGCCAGGAGTTGTTGCATACACTTATAATACCAGCAACTGGGGAGAGGGAGGCAGGAGGATCACAAGTTTGAGGCCAGAGACAACCTGCATAACTTAGCAAGACACTGTTTCAAATTTTTTTCAAAAAATAGGAAAAGGGAGAGCTAGGGATGTGGGTCAGTGGTAGAGCACTTGTAAAATATGTGCAAGGCTCTGGGTTCAACCCCTAGCATGAAAGAAAGAAAGAAAGAAAGAAAGAAAGAAAGAAAGAAAGAAAGAAAGAAAGAAAGAAAGAAAACAAATAAACTTGACAGTGGTACCCACCTTCAAAGCCAAAATTTTCCTTAAGTCCACAGGATAAATTTGAATGAATGGAAGCACAACCCAAATCCTCCCTCTGTGACCATTCTCTGACACTGATCTCAGACATTTCCCATAGTATCGATCAGGGATATGTGTAGTCAAGAGAAATTGTAGGAAAGCTGAGCTGATTGGGTGGTTTTTTTGGATTCCTCTTCTACCATTTAAATATCTCTGAACCCTGAGTGAATGTGTTAAGGCAGACATTGAACAAGAATAGAAGGCTGATTTTATAAAGAGAAATCAACGTGTTCTTACTTGATTCTGCTGTAAAACTATGAAACCCTACAGCTTGTTTTGTAGGCAGGAGCAGTGAAGCTGGAAATTGCCGGTGCAATATATATGGAAGAAGAGAGGAAACGGAAGGCTACCAAGCAAAGATGCAGACATTTTAATATCCACTCAAAACCATTACAACAAAGACTAAAGGTTAAAGAACATGCATTCCAGAAAGGAAATGTCATTTAACTAATTATAGACTTGAGACCCTGATTAGCTTTAAGAAAGCATATGAAGAAAGGAAATGGGGTTAATTCAAAGTATTTAGTTAGCAGGCATTATTTCTCCTCACCAACTTTGATCTGCCATTGCAATTATTTCTAATTAAACACGGAAGCTATCACACAAATGATGTGTTGCAAACACATTGTCACTCTTTTGGCGTTTTATAGAACTTATTTCTTGACAATTTACACCATACTATACAAATTTATCTTCAAGCCTTTTAATACCTAATATTCTACACATAAGAATTTCCAGAGAATGTGTGGACATGGATAGCTTTAAGGAAGTCTATTTCTAAACCCTTCGCTTCTAAAAATACTCTTTGTTAAAACTAATTTGCTTAACTAGAGTCCAGATCTTGATTTCTAAATGCCATTCTCTAATAAAAAGAACTTTAAGTGCCGTCGAGTTGGTGTCTGACTCATAGTGACCCTTATAGGGTTTTCAATGGCTGACTCTTTCGGGATTGCCTTGGGAGTTGATTGCCAGGCCCTTCTCCCATTTTTGGGGTGCTGGGAATTGAACTCAGGACCTCAGAGACTGCAGCGCAGCGCTCTACCCACTGAGCCAAATCCCAGCCACAATCAAAAGAAAAGAACTATGGCTCCTTGAAGAAATAGCCGAATCTAGGGCTGGAATAGGGAAAACACAAGATGAGCCAGAAACACCTTGTAGTGCCAGAAAATAAGGAAAGAAAGAGAAGAAGGATGGAAGAAAAGAAGGAAGGGAGGGAGGGAGGAAGGAAAGAAAGAAGGAAAAAAATAGCAAATTTTTTTGTATGTGGTACTTGCGGGTTGAACCCAGAGCCTTGAAAATACTTTACAAGTGCTGTACCACTGGGCTGCATCTCTAGCCTTTTTTTTTTTTTTTTTTTTTTTTTTTTTGAGTTAGGGTCTCGCTAAGTTATGCAGGCTACCTCTGGCCTAAAATGTGCCATCCTCCTGCCTTTTCCTCCCCAGTCAATGGGATTATCGGTGTGCGCCACTGTGCTTGGCAAAAGACAAATCTTGATTATTTGATTGCTTGGCTATGAGTAAAGGAGTATTGAGTGAAACAAAAAATCATCATTATAATACCATGGCAATAAGTGTTGCAAATAAGATCCACCTTTACATGTGAAAACTTCCATGAGAAACATGATTATTGAATAGCCTCAAAGAACCTCCTGAAAAAAATTATTAATTACTGTGCTGTTTTTAACTCTTCCCTGCAGGAGATGGAGTTTAATTTCTTTCCCCTTAAATGTGGGCTGGTCTTAGCAATTCTCTTCTATCAAATAAAAGATTAAAAAGAAAAAATAGTAACTTTACAATGAAAGAAAACTGCATGCACCACTTATCTAAGCAGTCAAGGGTAGTATCACCAGTAGTAGAAATGTTGATGTCAGGTAACCCTGACAGGATGTAAAGAGAGCATTTCACCACTGTGACACTGCTTTTCCTAAGAATGCATAACCCCAGTCTAACCATGAGAAAATATCAGGTAGGCTCAAACTGATGTGCATTCTAGGAAATACCTGACAAGTACTCTTCAGAGATGTCAAGATCATGGAAGCCAAGGAAAGACCAAGAAACTGCCACAGACTAAAGTATCTGATAACATGTTACCCTCAAATAGAAAAGACATTAGTAGAAAAAATGGTAAAATCTATACAATCTGTAACGTACCAATGTTAATTAACTAATGGTAATTTCTTAGTTTTGATCAATGTAACATGTCGGCCAGGCATGGTGGTGCACACCTATAATCCCAGTGACTAGGGAGACAGAGACAGGTGGATTGCAGGTTTGAGGCCAGGCAGTTTGTGTAACTTAGCAAGATCCCATCTCAATTTAAAAAATGCAAACAGGAGCTAGAAGTGCACTTTAATGACAAAGCACTTGCAAAGTATGCCCAAGGACCTGGGTTCAGCCCCCTATTACTGCTAAATAAATGAATAAATGAATGAACAAATAAATAAATAAAGTCACATGGTTAAGTGATACATTAACATGAACAAAATCTAGGTGAAGCCAAAGAACACACCTTAGCCTGTGAATTCCAGGAAAGATCTAGGATACTGGCTTGTAAGGAGCTGTTTTCCCTCCTTCCTTGTTCTACCTTCACCAGCACAGTTTCAACCTGGCCAGACAAGCCCTCAAAAGGGTCCACATTCTGTATTTGATAACAAGGTCAAGGACACGGCGATTCCTTCAGCATGCTGATCCTCAAGCACCAGCCATAAGCTGGTTTCCAAAGCCTTTTGAAAAGGTATGGTGATTCTGGATGTTGTTGTTGTTGTTGTTGTTCTTGTTGTTAATTGTGGCAAAATGTACACAACAAAATTTAGCCCCTTAACCATTTTAAGTGTTCAGTTCAGTAGTGGGTGAAAAAGGTGGAAAGGATGAGGAGAAACAAGAGGAATTTAACTAGTAGAACTGAACATGGTAGAGAGAAAAACAGCAAAGGTAGATCAAGCTAATGTAAAGAATATGGCACTCACATGGGCACACATGAAGCAGAAACCAGGCACACTTGCTACCTGCTCAGGCTATTAGTACTTTCAGGAAGCCCTGCCTTCTCTGCTGGGGGAGAGGATGCCAGTGTGCTCTCCTCGACCAGAGTCCCTTATCAAGAGGCTGTGACTGTTTGCTTGTCTGTCTCTCCCTGCATCATATTAACTCTTTAAACACTGGGACCTTGACTATTTTTTGTATCAGTGTCTGATTCAAAATAGATTCTCCCTATAGACATGTTTGTTTAAAGAATAAGTCAGCATTCTTTCCATGAAAGAGGTGTAAAAAATGAACGTAAAAATAAATCTAAAAAATTGCTGGTTTTGTTGTTACATGCCTTTGAGTGGGGTCTGACTCATAGTGATCTGATATAATGAACCACTCCCTAACGCTGTACTATGCCTAGGCTAGCTCAGTGCTTCTCTGCTATTCATAGGGTTTTTAATGGCTGAGTCTTTCAGGAGTGGGGTGCCAAGTCCTTCTCCCATTTTTGTGGTGCTGGGAATAGAACCCATGGACTCAGAGCATTCAGAGCAAGCACTCTACAAACTGACCTAAATTCCAGTCACTAGAAAAGTAAATAAGAGAAGTTATGTTGTTCTTGTTGTTCTTGTTGTTGTTGTTGTTAGTTGCCATCCAGTCATGTCCGACTCCTAGCGACCTTCATAGGATTGTCAATGGCCAATTGTTTTGAGATTGCCTCGGGAGTAGATTGCCATGTCCTTCTCCCTTTGCAGTGCTGGGAATCGGACTCAGGACCTCAGAGACTGCAGAGCAGAGCTCTACCAACTGAGCTAAATCCCAGCCCCAGAAGTTATTATAGCCAACAGTAAAGCTAAATATAATAAAACTATGAAATTTTTATTAAAAATACTGATTCTGTGTTTTCATACCAAGAATTTGATACAAATTTCTTGCTAGCTCTCCAATGCTAGGATCCATCCAGGTTTAGGAAAACACAGCACTTCTAGGAGATTTTCATCAAATATTTTCCTCAAATTTTGAGAAAGCATTATTTTCGGTTTACAATTATATTTCAGAAAAACACTCAATTAAAAATAGGAAAAGAGCTGGGCACAGTAGCACACACCTGTAATCCCAGCGACTCAGGAGACAGAGGCAGGAGGATCACAAGTTTGAGACCAGAGACAGTCTGAATAATTTAGCAAGCCCTAGGTTCAACCCCCAGTACCACCCCATCGAAAAAGGAAAAGAATGAAGAAGGCACAGACATGCAAATATTTCTTCATGAATCCAGTGATTCTGAGTCAATGGTAGGCATGGCAGGAGCCAAATGCACATGCGCTTTTACAAACACTACTACAGCTTCTGATGCAGGTGATCCATGGAGCATACTTTGTGGAAAAGCTGTTGTACATCTATTGAACTGCAGATAGCAAACACTATCCTGACCCTATCCACTGCCTGACCATGATAATTATGTTCAGAGCCATGCAAATGTCACCTATAATTTTCATTCTTGCATGCTGTCCTGAGCATGTTCTCCTAGACATGAGGGGCCAGTAATTATCCTGATAATTTTCATTGCTATGCAGGTCCATGTCAGGAGACAAAAAGGAATACAGGAGTGATCTCAGGTATCACCAAAACAAATTGATGCTGCAATTCAGAAACTGATTATGAGATCACTCCACCATGAAAAGTGTGTTTAATTCCTTGGAGAAAAAATTAATAGTCAACAACAAAGAATAACCAAATATGCTTCATAAGAAACTTTTATTGATTTTCTGGGAAACACTGAGGAGCTGCCCTAAGGAGTGTGGGGTAGAGATATTAAAGAAAAAAGAAGAATAATAAGCAAACTGAAAAATAATAGAGTAAGTCTCACTCAAAAGACAAGAAAATGCTCTGGGTTTGACAAGTTTCACTGATGGATTTTATAAAGGCCTTTGACAGTTGAAGTAAGACTTGGACACAGATTTAAGGAAAATGAAGTTATGAAAACACTTAGAAATAAAAAAGCTTTACTGTTACTACATCCAGAGAGTATTCATTGCTGTGTCTTCTGTGACATTGAATGCAGAGGAGACACTTAGAAGATGCTCCATATATCGGCTAGCAGAGGTGTCTCTCCAAAGACACAAATCACGCAATCCATATGAAAGAACATTTCAGAATTTTAATTACTCTAAGAAAATTATACGAAGTAAGACACCATGAGATGGCAATGGTGCACCTTGGGCTCAATCTGGGAAATCGTGCAATATCTAAACTAGTCTTATGGTCTAAACAACAATATCAAGAGTGAATTTACATGAAAGTTGTTAGGATTGAGAATTTTTTTTTTACATGGATGCTACAGGGAGAAATTCATGGTGCCTATCTTGAGTGAGCCTGCAGCCGTAACCCTGTGGCAATCGATCCCGTCAGATCTCAGAAGCTAAGCAGGGTCAGGCCTGGTTAGTACCTGGATGGGAGATCACCCGGGAACACCAGAAGTTGTAGGCTGGGAGAAGGACCCAGCAACCCCCTCCCAAAAATCAATCTGCCATTGAAAACCCTATGAACAGCAGAGAAACACTGACAATAGTGTTTCCCCTGTTGTGCAGAGGGTCGCTATGAGTTGGATACCGACTCGACGGCACCTAACAACAACAACATCTTGAGTGAGTTCTCTCATCCAGTTCTATGGACCCTCATTTGAGCCCTAAGCTCCTCAGAAAGGTAAGGAAAAATTTTTCCAAGGGATTCTGTGGAATTCATAGACACAGAAGTGTTCTTGTGTCTTGATGTCAAGGTGGGATACAGAGTGGAGTACAGTTCACTCTTTACTTCTATGCAGATCTTGGTATAACTTGATCTCCATGAGATAACCAGCAAACAGCAGAAAGGGAACAGCCTGGGCTCAGCATCATCTCTCCTAACAGGTGCTTGAGCAGGAATAGCAGTAGTGAGCAGGCACCTCAAGTGTCTTCACAGAAATCAACAATGGGCTAGAAGCAAAGGCTGGAGGAGGGTTGTTTATAGGCTTAGGCTTGCTACCTCTGACTTCTGCAACACTTGGAAAACAGGTCCAAGCACTGAAATAGTAGATAGAGTTAAATTTGAATCATTATTATTAATATGATCCACTTTTATTTACATCTGTTGGTGAAGCCAAGGGAATCTCACATTGCAAAAACATAGGAAATAAGATTTCTCCAGAAGATCTTCCCAAACTAACCTAGCCCCTCAAATCAGAATACATGATTATAAAGCAAATAGAGGAGACAGAAAATGTAGCTCAGTGGTAGAGCCCTTGCCTAGATCTGTGAAGGTCTGAGTTCAACCCTTAACACCAAACAACAACAACAAAATGTATACTTTTAAGTTAAATTTCAGAAATCAGTTAAGAAATTTCTAAAGTGAAATATCCTCTCACATGTTGTGTTGTTGTTGTTGTTGTTGTTGTTGTTGTTGTTAGGTGCCGTCAAGTCGGTATCCGACTCATAGCGACCCTCATAGGGTTTTCAATGGCAGACTGTTTCGGGATTGCCTTGGCAGTGGATTGCCAGGTCCTTCTCCCATTTTTGTGGTGCTGGGAATTGAACTCAGGACCTGAGAGACTACAGCCCAGCACTCTACCAACTGAGCTAAATCCCAGCCCCTGTTGTTATGTAGAGATTATAAATTCATATTAGCTCGCATGACAATTCTAACCAAACCAGGACTGCAGGAAATAGGGTTAGTAAGCAAGACATTCCAGATAAGTTAGCTATGTTTGTCTTGAGTGAAATAAGAGGGAATTGCCACATTTACAACATTCTGTTACCATCCTTCATAGACACAATGTTGTTGTTGTTTGTTGTTGAGTGCCATCAAGTTAGTCCAACTCAGAGAGACCCTATATACAACAGAACGAAACACTCCCCAACACTGTGCCAGAAATATGATCTTTTTTATATTTAAGTCCACTGTTACAGCCACTGTGTCAATCTGTCTAGTTGAGGGTCTTCTTCTTTTCATTGACCCACCACTCTCCCAAACATGATGTCCTTTTCCAGGGATTGGTCGCTCCTGACAACATGTCCAAAATACATAAGATGCAGTCTGACCATCCTTGATTCCAAAGAGCACTCTGGTAGACACCACAGCAAAGAAAATAAATACTGGGAGAAAAGAAATAAGGCCACGGTCTCCATACTAACTTTTGTTGCTTATTTTTTACTACCTATAAATTAAGCACAAGCTAAAAGCACCCCAAACTGCTCTATTTTTGTTTTGTTTTATTTGTGGTGCTGGGGATGGAACCTGGGGTCTCACGCCTGCTAGGCAAGTACTCTACCACTGAGCCACTTCCTCAGCCCAAACTATGTTTTTCAATATTTTTTTAAACAAGTTTAGACAGAAAAGTCACAATGAGAGTATAGAAAGCTATCACACACCCTTTACCCAGCTGCCTCTGATGTTAACATCTAATATAACCATAGGGAAATTAGGAAAACCAGAAAATGAAAGGTGATAGTATATTATCAAGCAATCTAAAAGATTGCCAAATATCACCAGTTTTTCCACTAATAGCCTTTTCTGGTCCAGGACTCAGTTCAGGGTCCCATTTTGCATCTAGTTGTCTTGTCTCCCTAGGCTCTACCTAATGTAGGATAGTTTCTGAGTCTTTCATTGTCTTTTTATGACCTTGACACTTTTGAAAGCCAATTATTTTGCAGAATATCCAGATTAGGTATGACATTGTCTAATAATCAGATTGAAGATTATGTATTTGGGACAAGAAAACCAAAGAAGTCATTCTGTCCTCTTCTTGTTTCTTGTATGTATTCTTAAAGGGCTTCAGGAGAAAGCAAAGAAATCAAGAAAGCAAGGGGAACATGCTGAGTTTCACTGAAAGATTTTTTTTTAAAGTTGATGTTTTGAGGAAAGAATAATGAGCTGCTGACAGAAAATATCTTAGGTCAGTGGGAGTGAGGACACAGTGAATTGGAATCACTCAAACATTGATAGACTATTACAAGAGTTTTAAAAAGCAATTTGACACCTTAAAATATTTTATAAGGCCTTTGACCCTAAAACACTACTTCTAAGATTCCATCCCATAAATCAGTAGCCCCCAACCACTAGGCCCTGGACCCACAAACAAGTCAGTATTTGTATTTGTATTTACAAATGTTCCCCATCACTTGCTTTAGTGCCTGAGCTCCACCTCCTGTCAGATCAGGAACCCCACTTCCTAGCCCATGGAAAAATTGTCTTCCATGACACTAGTCCCTGGTGCCAAAAAGTTTGGGGCCCATTGCTATAAATAACTGATAACTTTGTTATCTATCAGAATGTCATTTAAAATAGCAAGAAAACTGAATAAAAATATCTGAATATCTTCATAGTAAACATTAGGGCTTTTTTGGCTACTTGACACCTGAATATCCTTCTGATTAGGAAAAACCCCAAAAGGTGAAGAATTCAGGCCCTCACCTTCCACAAAGAAAGAGAACTGGGATTGGTGGAGGTGACTCAGTGACAGAGCACTTCCTAGAACTCATGGGCCCTGGGTTCCAATCCAGACCAAAAAAAAAAAAAAAAACCCTCAGGCACATGCCTGCAGTGTAAACTAAACTAACCAGATACTTGTACCTAGAATCTTCAACATTGAGAATGTGACGTAGAGCCACAGGATGGCTAGAAATTAAGAATAATTGAGGATGTTTATCTCATAAATTAATGAATCACATTGTTTGAATTTGTATGTGTACTGAATGTCATATGTGAAATTTAGGGCATTAACTGTGAAGTAATTAGTCTCTGAGAATTACTGTACATTGAGAATACTGTGAGCTGAATACTACCGCTCTAAAACTTATATCTTAACACTCTAACCCACAATCTGATGATATTTAGAGATAGGATCTTTGATTAGTTTTACATAGGATCATGAGGGTGAAGCCATTATGATGAGTGTCACAAATAAGAAGAGATGCCAAAGAGCTTGTTTCTTCTCTCCTTTTCTGCCATGTAAGGACACAAAGAGAAGGAACCTATCTGCAAGCCAAAAGAAAGCTCTTGCTGGATGTTGGGATTTGGCTCAGGCCCAGCTGAGGTCAGAGCCTTGCCCCCACATGGAGTGGGTATCGGAGACCCACAGGAATGGGTTAGTGTGGTGGCCAGAGGTACCAAAGAAGGACCTCAGGAGACCTTCTGAGAAAAACAGGAGAGGGAAAGTTTATTGGGTTGCTCCCCAAGTGAGGAGCAACCAGCAAGCAGCCCCTCACAAGTGCTCGCTCAAAGCCAGCAGCATAGAATGCTGCAGGCTCTCTAATGGTATAGCTCTGCTCTTATAGCTGCAGCAACAGATAACAGATATTCCGGTGCACTGGAGGTCTGGTGATCATGACTCTCGCAGCTCACCTTCTCTACCTCCCTCCTTCCCAAGGATGAGCGGAATTGGGAGGCTCTTCATGGATTGCTTGTAGCCTTCAGCACTTCAGGCCCCTGGTCTTGACTTGCTGGCTTGCTAGATGGTCTTCCACAGGATTGGAGAGCACTGGATCAGGGTGATGGGGTCTGGACAGCAATTGGAGAATGGTGAAGGGTGAAGTGGGGTCCAGGAGCCTGTTTATATAGGCTCCTGGAAGGGAGTGTGTACGGGGGAAGCCAATCAGGGTGCATTCCTGGCAGGTATGACAGTTTACCTGGTCATACAGTATGCCAGGTAGGGGCAGTTATTTAAATAGGGTGATTTTGAGGTGTAGTTTTTATTGTTAGGTTAGGTATGTAGCGGTCCAATCAGGCAGGGTGACTTAGGAGCCAATCATGGGGCTAGGGGTAGCCAATCAAAGTGGAGGTGGTTGGGACAGGGTCAGGCGGGTCAGGGGCCATCTTGATGGGAGGGGTAGGAATGAGTGAGTGGAATATGGCCCTGGGGTCATCTAGAGGTCAGTCTGAGAGACCTTATTCATGGGGTGCTTTTAAATATCCCCAACAGCTGGAGAAGTATTCAAGCCACTCCCTTGACCTTGAACTTCTCAGGTTCCAGAACTATGAGAAATACATTCCTCTGGCTCAAGGCACTCAATCTATGGGATTTTTCTAGTACAGCAGATCAAACTGACAAATATACATGGAAAAATTGGGAGAACTCTAAATACTTTAAACCTTTAACTTCCAGCTTCATCTACCCATCCAGAAAAGCCATCTTTACTGTAACTGAAGAACTTCTAGTGATAACCTCATATGAAGAAGGTACTTTGCTAGAGAAAGCCAATTATTTTTATCCTTCACTTCTCTCTACCACTAATCTTATAACCTGTATCAGATCCAAGAATGTCTTTGGGAAATACAATTATAAGGATATCACTTGAAGAGAAGGTGTATACATCTAAAGAGTTTCTAGGCTCTAAAAAATTTATATCAGAAAAAGCCTGGGGAATACATGTGGCCTTGAGAAATGCACTGGTCAGGAGAGTCCTAGCATCTCTGAAAAGTGTTAAGAGGGTCTACCCTTGGTAAAAAGACCAGGAAGCTGTCAGGGGTTACTGATATGTGCTCCCTGACTTCCTTGGGATTGGAGGATCTTGAGATGGCACAGGCTTACGTGCCTGACACAAGATGAGTATAACTATCCCAACAAAAATGAAGGTGAGGGTAAAAATTAGAACAGTTGGTTCAAATGAGCTCTTTGGCAAAGGATAATTACCATGAGAACAATAGCACCAAAAAAAAAAAATGAGACCGCCAAAGCCCTCCTTGATTTCTGTAACTAAGTCTTCCAGCTGGTGAATAGAGGTCTAAGGTAAGCCACAGATGTCGACAGTCATGATATCCCACAGGTGAAGAGTTTCTTAGCTTACAGAAAATCAATGGATCCTTAAGGAGGACTTTGCAACAACACAAGCATTTACTATGAATCTTTGCCCAGCATTCAAAAGACATCTGTGCACTGAGGACCTTTGGTCACTTGCTGAACCTGACTTTAAGCCTTGGCCACTCAGAGTACCTCTGGTGTCCACCTGTTAGAAAGGGGCCTATGTAGGTCTGCTAGTAAGAAATTACAAGTTCTGAAATGAGCATTTCACAGTAGTCTTGGCAGAATCTCAAACATCTAGAGTTTATCTCTCCATTTCATGAGTATGCTGCTGCCAGCTCATCAGCTGGTAGAATTTCCTCTGTGTTCCTTGATTTGTAGGGTGAATAGAGTGGTAAATCTCAGGCCAATCAGACCTAAGACTTCTTCAGACATTTTCCAAAACCTATTTTATTTTCTTTAAAAAAAATTCATAGGTAATATAACAATCTGCACATAGAAGTCTTATTTTTAAAAAATTACTAGAATGGCATGCCAGGCGCGGTGGTGAGTGCCTGTAATCCCAGCAGTTTGGGAGGCAGGGGCAAGAGGATCTCAAGTTCAAGACCAGAGGCAGTCTGTGTAACTTAGCGAGACCCTGTCTCAAAAAGTAAAAAAAAAAAAAAAAAAAAGGAAATGGGCTGAGGGTGCAGCTCAGTGGTCCAGCACTTGCAGAGCATGCAAGCTTGAGGCCCTGGGTTCAACCCCCAGTACCACAAATATATATATATATATATATACATATTAGAATGGCCTAACCATAATATGAAAAAGAAATAATAAGAAATTCACAATAATAGCAAAAGGGAATGCTTGTGCACAATTGCATGAAAAGCCATAAGGGATTGTTGTTGTTGTTGTTGTTGTTGTTAGGTACCGTCGAGTCGGTATGCAACTCATAGAGACCCTCTGTACAACAGAGGAAACACTACTGTCAGTGCTTCTCTGATGTTCATAGGGTTTTCAATGGCAGATTGATTTTTGGGAGGGGGTTGCCAGGTCCTTCTCCCAAGCCTACAGCTTCTGGTGTTCCCAGGTGGTCTCCCATCCAGGTACTAACCAGGCCCGACCCTGCCTCGCTTCGGAGATCTGACAGGATTGGATGCCACAGGGCTACAGCTGCAGGCCATAAGGGATTAGTCAAATGCTTATCCCATTCGTAGAATCACTATGATCAGCTAAGACTGATAAGCATGTGTCAAGCTGGCAACTCAAGTTCAACTCTTGAAACTTCCAAATAGCACATGGCCTTTGCAGGACATTTAAGATCTAAACCATTACACTTAACTATCTTGCCTAAGAATCATACAAAACCTCTAGTTTCATGCCCCAATTTAGTCCAAAAATTTTTTTGAACGTTACTACTTTCTACAAGACCATAAAGGTAATCTCCCTATATGAATCACATCATGATGATATGATGTGAAAATCAAGACAAGTTACCCTAGAAACCTTGGAAAGATACCTGCATATCACAGGATGGCAGATGATTCCCACAAAGCTATAGGATCCAGTCATCTCAAGGAATTTTATAGTTGTCTAATGTCTAAAATATTCTTTCTGAGGTGAAAGGCAAGGTGTTATGCCGCAAGCCACCTATCACAAAAAAAGATACAATGCTTATGGGGCTGTTCATGCATTCCAGGCATTAAAGGATGCCACAATCCAGAATGAGAGCCCCAGGGCCAGAATCCTAAGCATACGGTGACCTTGGTTGCATCTTATCTTGCCTGATCTCATAGACTTCTCATCAGTTCCTTAAGACTCCTGAATATCCTTTCATGACAATATCTTTCTGCTTACTTTAGGCAGAGTTGATTTCTTGTATTTGTATACAAAAACCCTTACTTGTATAATCTTCAAAAATTATAGTTATAATAAATTCACAATTATAAACTAAATGCTTATATAATATTAAGTGAAAATATTGAGATAAATATATACACTTTAGTGCAATAAATGTTAAAACTGCATAGAAAACACTGGAGGGAAATATATCAAAATATTGAGTGTTTTTTTGATAATAGAAAAATGGATGTCTTTTCTTCCTCCTATTTCTATTTCCAATTTTTTATAATGAATACCTAATTCACTTATAATAGAAAATGCTTATCTTGCAAAAAATCAGGTTAGCAGGAAGATAATAAAATTGGAAAAGACTCCATATATTAAAAATTGTTAATGTTTTTGTGTGCTAAGCTAGACTAAAATCCCTTCTAATAAAAAAGTCTGTTAGGATAAATGAAGCAGTACAGAAAAGTTCCTTGAGTTCATTAAAAGTCACAAGTAACATTTCTCTCTGGAGTGGTCTTTATTATTCTGCCTGCTCAACTCATGGAAATCACTAAACACCACTATGAAAAGGGAAACACAAAGTATTCCTTCAAATGAGAGACTGGAGCCTAGAACCCAAGTATATTTGATTTATATTGCTGCTATAACAAATTATCAAAAACTTAGTGCTAAAATCACATAAATTTATTATCTTACACTTCTGAAAATCAGAAGTCTAAAGCAGCGGCTGAGGGTGTAGTTTAATGGTAGAGCACTTCTCTAGCATTCATAAGGCCCTGAATTTGATCCCCAGCACCACAAAAAATAATTTGAAAGTCTAAAGTAGTTGTCAGAGGTGTTGGCAAGATTGTGTTTCTTCTGAAGGCTCTCAGGGATGGCAGACTCTTTGCATTCCCAGTTCCTACAGGGCCCTGGCATTCCTTGGTTCATGACCAGTTCCTCACACTACTCAGTCTTCTGCTTCTATTGTCACATTTTCCTTCCCTGATGCTGACCCTCTTGCCTCCCTCTTAGAGGACCCTTGTGATTACAGGGGGCCAATCCAGATAATCCAAGATCTTGGGCTCATATAAAAGGACTTGAGAGAAAGTGTTAGATACCTTCTGTCCCTTTGCCTTATTAAAACAGAACATCTGCCCCCTCCAGAGGATGCAGCATTAAGATGTGATGCTGGAAGCAGAGAGCAGCCCTCACTGGAGACTGAGCCTGTTGATGTCTTGATCTTGTACTTCCAACCTTCAAAGTGTAAAATCTAAGTTTCTGTTGTTTATACATTAGCCAGCTAAGCCAGGGAAGAAACTCAAGGGTAGAATGCTTGCCTAGCATGCTGAAGTCCCTGTGTTCCATCCTCAGCACAACAAGAAGGAAGGGGTGGAGGAGGAGGAGGAGGAGGAAGAGGAGGAGGAGGAGGAGGAGGGAGAGATAATAATAATAAAAATAAATGACCTAGAGTGGTATTCTAGTATAAGAGTACAAATAGAATAAGACAACATCACAGTCATGTGATGTTAATTGCTTAACAACCAGCAGCACCTTCCCTCAACCCCCCAAAAAGTGATTGGTAGTAATTTGGAATTTCCACATGTAAACATGGAAATACTCTCCCAACTGATTTCAAGCTACCAGTGCATCACTGAACAGAGAGTTATAATGTACACAATCACCTTATCTGAGTAGTTGGGAGTGAGCTCCAAAATCTTATTCTACCTTCATGTTCAAGCTTCCTGTTCAGGAACCAGGATTCAAGAAGGGTTACTTCACAGAGAGGAAAGCAGCCTTTGAAGAAACATCAAGGTACTATGATGAAGCTCAAACCTACTTTCACAGGAGTCACTTCATGTAGTGTTGCTCTACCTAGCTGTTCTTTGTGCATCTTCTAGCTTCACCATGCCTTAACCTCCAACAGGCACCACTTCTACAGAGGTCAGCCCTTGCCCAATGGAACTCTCGGCTTTGCCTTCAAATGGTGCTTAGCCAGTGGCTGATAGAGAGCGGGGCCAGGAGAACCTACTTGCTTGCTCAGATGCTTCCTGGTGGAATCACACTGAAACTCAGCTCCTCTGGGACTCAGTTTGGAACCACATTCCTGGTTGCCCTCTCATTTATGTTTGTCCAGAGGACATTTTTTCAGGAAATCACTTACACATTAGTCCTCATCTTGGGATCTGATTCCGGGATGTCCAATCTAAGACAGATATGGAGATGATACAGCAGCTCTTTCCCTCTAATTTGCCCTTATTTCAACTTCACCCTCTGGGTGCTTTAATAAAATTATTTCTCCAGCAACAAATGTATATGTTCATCTGAAATACCTGGTTAATTGTAAGAACTCAAAGTATTTACATCACAAAATGTATTTAGTGGATCTGGATTGGGAGAATATCAAATTCTAGAAAATGAAGCCAGGATATGCTAAACTACTAAATTAAGCTAAGGGAAATGTGAAGTTTTCTTATGTACACTTTTCTGAAGCTGGTCCCAACGTGAAACATTGTTACTTGATAACACTACTCGCTTCCTAATGACATCCAACCACATGAATCACATTTCAGAAGGTGCACAGTGAGAAAGTCATACCATTATATGGAGGAATTCTGTTAATAATGTAATCTAACTGCTTCTTTTCTGTCTGAAGAAAGATCTCTCTGTTCTCTGTGGAAAAGATTCAATTTGTCTTTGAAGATGCATCCCATAACTAAGTAGAAAGGTCCTTCATGCCATTGTAAAGACAATGCCAAGTGCATGATCCATAGCAGAAAACACCTACAATTTACTTAGAACAAAGCAAAGAACAGACAAAGATGTGAATGCCTTCAGATTCTCTTTAGCTGCACACACAAAAAGAAAAAACCCAGAATGAACATAAGAGCAATTAAAATTCTACTACTAGGAATTTTTTTTAAATTCTTAGCAACCAGAAATGAGAGGACTTCTCAATGTGTAAAGTGTATGCCTGTTAGTATACTTACCTGACTGAAGGAGTACAGATAAACTAATGTCTTTATTTTCTGTATCAATCATAAAACTGAAGTGGGGTGACATGCACTGCATGATTGGAAAATGGAAAGATATAAGCTGAGTGTGCCAGCACACGCCTATAATTCCAGTGACTCTGGAAGCTGAGGCAGGAGGATCACAAGTTCAAGGCCAGAAACAACCAGTGTAACTTAGTGAGACCTTGTCTTAAAATTAAAAAAAAAAAAAACACTTTAATGAGCTGGGGTGCATGTCCAGCACTTGCAAGGTTTGGGCAAGGATCTGGGTTCAACCCCCTCAACCCCAAAGTACTGAAGAAAAAAAAAGGAAAAGGAAAAAGAAAAGATTGAAAGATATCAAAAGACTCCAGATTCTCATTTGTTGGTCTTTGAATGTTCTCTGGGAGAAGAAAGGTTAAATTCTCATTCAGCTTCTAGAAAGCAGATAAATGCAATCAGAAAATAAAACAGATGCTGCCAGGCAAGGATAAAAATATGAACAAACTACAATTATTACAGAACTTTGCAATCTGTGTTCGCATATGAATCATGAGCACAATTGTTGAAAAAAATGCAGCCCAAGTGTAAATTCTTAGGCCATGAACTCTCAAACACCTCGTAAGTTGCTGTCTAAAGAAAGACGATAAGGGGTTAAGTCTTGAAAAATTCTTTTTGAGGTTACCAATGTAATCACCCTATCTAATTATAAAGTTTTCCAGTTTGAGGAAAAGAAATATTCCAAAGGAAAGATTTTTAAAGTGCTACAGATTGGAAATAGGTTAGCAGGTTAAGAAATGTAAATACTTATAAAGTGTTTAATGTTATTCAAGCTCTATGCACAATGGTGATGATAAAAAGAATTGTAGAAGCCTGCCACGTTCATGAAAATTAATTAGAGATTTTATTTACATAAAATATTGCCTATTTCAGCAAAGATATGACAAAGAGATTGTTATGGAGCTATATGCATTATGTTCAAAATCATTCACAGAGAAACTAGTCCAGGGATAAATAACACACATGTCACACTCATGTTGACATTGCATGGCTTCTTTACTGTGAAAGAGACACAGCTTAGCTGAATTCAGTGCTGTTAAAGTAAGTAGTTAAAAACTAAAGATGTCACATTGAAGACAAAGATGCATCTGATCCATGCCATGGTATTTCCAGTCGCATCATACGCTTGTAAAAACTGGATGTTGAATAAGGAAAACAGGAGAACTGGTGCTTTTGGATTATGATCCTGGAGACATGTATTGAATATGCCGTGGGCTGCCCAAAGAACCAACAGATCCATCCTAGAAGAAATGAAACCAGAGTGCTCCTTGGAAGCAAGGGTGGCTAGACTGTGTCTTACTTATTTTAGACATGTTTTTAGGAGGGACCAAACCCTCCTGGAGAAAGACATGTTTGGAAGAGTGGTGGGTCAATGAAAAAAAGGAATACCCTCAACTAGATGGATTGACACAGTGTCTATAACAATAGGCTTAAACATAAAAACAATTGTGTGCCTGGCACAGAATTGGGAAGTGTTTCATTCTGTTGTACACAGTGTCACTATGAGTCAGACTTGACTCGACCTCACCTAACAACAAAGTAAGTAGATTTCTATGACTAATATGGAAAGATAAATGGAGAGAAGATACATTCAAACAGGAGAAAGAGTAATCATATGATAAGACCATTTAGCTTCAGAAGCAATAAGCCAATATCTAAAATAAAATAGACTATTTTTTGTCTTGTACCAAAACTGGAAGGAGATATATGAATGTTTCTTCCATGACCATTGTTTCTTTATCATCTTGCCACAGAGGTGTATTGTTGGCATTTTACTTACAATCATTTTTGCTTCCTATTTGTCCCATTGGTATTTTTGGCCTTGACCTTCAACTTTCAAGTCCTAAAGTTGTTCAAGGTAAAAGCCCATCTCATATTTATCACAGTTCTCACTTTAGGGCCTGTGGATCAGTGATAAGTGGGGAGGAAGGGAGAGGGTAGGGAGATGGAGAAGCCAAACAACAAAGCCTAGTTGAAAATTGCCTCAAAGAGACATAATCTTTGACAGGTGACTGAGTTCCTAGCTTCTCCTAACCCCATCTTCCTTTGTTCTGCACAATGGCTCCCTGAGTATGGCACTGAGGCTACTCCGATGCCAGACAGAGGAAATGTGTGCAGGAAACAATGAGCCAGAGCATTGGTTTTGAACTGCAGGTGACAAGTTGCTGACAGGCTGTAGCTTGACACAAAGCTGGCAAAGGACAAAGCAAGGGAGCTGATAATGAGTCTTTGTTCACACCCATTAATGGGCACCTAGTAAAGAGACATGAAGGAAAGGTCACTGGGCAGGCAGATATGACTGACAGAGCCCAAGGAGGTAAAAGTTGCCGACTCTCGGGAACATCTGTTCATGGCCAGCAGCAGCCATGAGCCTGGGAAAGTGCAGATTCCCTGCACAGCCTGGCTCCCCAAAAGAGGCAGGATGTGATATCCGTACATCATCAATAATAAGTCAGCACCTGGCCAGAGCAGACAACTTGGCCCTCGTAGGTCTTAGGAGTCCTGGTACTTCTCTCTACTGTTACTTAATTTTAATGTTCAAATTACTATTGTGAGAATCTCAGGATTAAAGATTAAGCTATGACTGACGCTTTCTAAAAGGACAGTATAAAACAAAGGAACACAGCGACTTTCAAGACCACCAAGAAGTTTCAGCAAGCAGCCTATTTTCAAAGGACTGAATTAAAGCTAGAGGAAATGCATGAGGAAACCTGAAATGACTCCCTAGGTCTACTTGAGGTTATTCCAACTTAGAGCAGGAAAGAAAGAGAATCTGAGATCTGAGGCCCTCATTGAAGGCAAATATCTGAAAGAGAGATCTGAATGGAAGTGTGCACAGCCCTTTAGGACCCAGCATCAGTCAGGATTCAGACCTAGTGACTGGGTGTCCCCCAGTCCTTGTCACAGTGTCTAACATGCTTTTCCACTTGGCTAAGTCAGTCACTTTACATCTACAAGGGGAGTGCCCTGTCAAACAGGTCTCCCAACCTTCTCTCTCCATGCCTATTCCTGGCAGAGATGAAAGCCAAGATGATTGTCAACAGCCTGACAGCTCTATTAAGACAAAGGAAAACTATCTTAGTGGGTTCAAAGAATTGAAAACAACTCATTGAGAAAACAAAAAGCCTTCCAAAATAAAATAAGGGAAACATATTACAAGACTATTAGATACTGGTGTGTATTAAATATAGGCTGTGTTTTTAAAGCCTGCAGCCATAATCCTGTGGCATCCGATCCCATAAGATCTCAGAAGTTAAGCAGGGTCAGACCTGGTTAGTACTTGAATGGGAGGCCGCCTGGGAACACCAGGTCCTGTAGGCTTAGGAGAAGGATCCGGAAACCCACTCCCAAAAACTGAAAACCCTATGAATAACAGAGAAGCACTGACAATAGTGTTTCACCTGTTGTATGTAGGGTCACTATGAGTCGGATACCAACTCGACAGCACCTGACAATGTTTTTAAAAGCCCTTTACAAGTTATTTTTCTTCTAATACACTCTGAGCCAATTCCATAAAGTTGGCCTGTTAAACTTAATTCTTTCAAATACCATGGTTATAACAAAGGCTTCTGTTGAAAACCTGTGTAGACTCTTAAGAAACCATCACCATAAAAATATCATCTACTAGTCTTAGATATTTTCTAAGGTAGAAGAATAATTAGAAGGTAAGTTGAGTTTGGGTTTAGGTGGACTTCAGTCCAATTAACTTTACAAGTTAACAGCTCTTTGTATTTCAGCATCAGGTGATGTTTAATTCATCATTTTATTGTTTCCAGTCTTAGTTTAGAACTTCACATTCCTTTCTTACCTTTCTCCCCTTTTCTTACAAAATACACTGGGAATGAAATCAGTTCACTAAATGTTAGGATATACAAAAGCAATTGAGACCAAAAGCTCATTAAATACTAGGTTATAAAAGGAATGTTACTGAGTTTTAATTGAGCAGGTAAACATTCATCTAAAAAGTGATTGTGCCCAAACGTCTATCAGAGCACTGTGGTAACATTAAGCTTTCCAGGCCTAACAGAAATATAATGCAACATTCTGTCTCCAGAATTAATTAAATATTAGGTTATAAAAGGAATGAAGACCAACATCACCAAATTCTTTAGTACCAACAGACATCAAAGTGGTTAACCATTGCCTATGATTTTGCTTAAAGATACAGGGGCAGAAGGTGTTATTGGGAGGAAGAGGGAAAGCTATCACTCAATAAAGAATGAAAACACTGAGTGCATGAGAAGAAAAGGAAAGGAAAAGCAAAACAATAAGGGAAAGATTTTACTCCTGGTAGAGAGACACCCACAGTGTCACTCCCCACTCCCACAGGGACAGCTCAGGGACCCCAAGACGCTAATTGTCTATGCAGGATGCAAGCATCACCTAAGAGTAAAAATACATAGGGAGGAGGAAGAAGAGAGAGCCAGGATTTTTTCCTAGGAAGTAACAATGTCATGCCATCACTTGGAACAAGAACAGGTATACCCCACATATTTCATGCAAATCCATCAAGGAAAACTTCTCCCAAAATGTATTCCTCTCTGAAGGTTTGCTGGTTTGAGTGTTCAAGCCCGTCTAAAAGTAATAGACACTAATCACATCATCTTCTCAACCAACCGTTCTAAGTGACAGAAAAAAGCAGTTTCATTATTTCAGCTTATTCCCAATATTTAATAATAGGAGACATTTTGAGGGCACTAACAGGGTTACTTGTCAGGAACTCCTTTTACATAAGGCTAAAAACAAGCCAGGAGTGACACTTGAAATTGATCATCCTTTTAGCCATTCTGTCAGGCTTCTGAAAATTAATGAGTGGGCTGCAGAAGAGAAGTGGCTTACCAGAACATCGCACAAATTTGCTGATCTTGACTTGCTGAAATTCTGCTTACCTAATGCAAAGCTTTAAGCACTTCTCTTCTCCACAGGGTTACATTCTACCCAACTCTCCTGGGCCTCCTTCCCTGGACACTACTCTCTCTTCTGGCAAGTCACAGCAAAATACAAAAGGAAGCAATGGGAGTCATTTCCTCTGCTGAACAACACAGGCTTAAACTACAGAATCACTGTGCTTATATAAAAATCAAGAGTCAGAGTGCAGAATAACCTTTATTCAGCAATGTTAATTGGATGAACATTCTTCAGATCACTACTAGAAATGCAGTAAGAAAGATACCTGGGTAAAGATGTGCCTTAATGAGGAAAGGGGTTTCATGGCAAGGCTGAGCTGCTCTCTGTAGGAATGCCCTCTGCCATTTTTCTAAACATGTGATATAATAACCTCAGTCCCTTGGTACATCATATACTCTGAGTTAAAGGAAAAACATAGACCCAAAAATTTAAGGATAACAAATGACTGCCATTACTAAGGTATTCTTTTGTTGATGACAATTGAATAATAAATATCCTATATATATATTGCTCCCCTACAAAACCTGAGTCCCAGATAAGCAACTTTAGCCATAAGACCATCTCAGACAACACTGCACGTAGTGGCCTTTGGAGAAACTATCCCAACTCACATTTATAAACTCATGTTTTTCTTCCTTCTTGAAACAATTACAAGGGAGGTTAGGCATATGTTGCAATTCCATATCTTCCTTCTTTTAATGCTCACTATTTAATTTTTTAAAATCTTTTTTCCATATAGACTCCCCTGAATTTTCTTCCTCCTTTCTTAACTCTGTTTTTCATTCTTGCTAAACTCACATGTAAAAAATTTTTTCACTTGCTTTCTCTTTCTTTACATCCTTCCTCTGTAGTGATTTTTAAGAGAAAAAACCTGATAAAAAGGCAATCACTGTCTAGACTTCGATAGAAGCATTTTTTCTAAGTTGTCAACGTCTAAAGCACTTAGCAATGTCCCAAAGTTATCCTCTAAATATATTTACTAAAGTTGTCTTCTATGCTGTCCTTCTTCTATTCCTAAGTTTTTTAAAAAATTTTTTAATTAATTATCATTAACATGGAGATTAAAAAATCACAGGAATTTGGAGCTAAACTTCTTGGGCTTGAATTTCAGCTCATTTATTAGCTATATAAACTTGATAAATTACTTAAATGTCCTGGAGCCTCAGTTTCTTCTTCTGTAAAATAAGCATAATGATAGTATTTGCCTTGTAGGACTATTATGAAAGTGAATAGATTAATGCTTTCAAATGATTTAAAACAATGCTTAGTATATATAAAACTCTAATATTTTATTTTATTGTCAATGTTACAATATTATTTTCTGATGCTTTAATTTTAAATATTTGTATTTCATTTATACTTTGAATTAAATAGGCTTTATGGCTTAGTCCCAAAATAAAACTACTACATAACATTGTTTTAATTTGAAAGTATGTTTAGATTTTTTAATACTATTAAGGTTTTAGAAAACATCTTAGTCAGAAATTAATAAAATACATGGTCTCATCAACTTCACAGAAACTAAGAAATAATTGAGTCGGAGAGTGAATAGGATCAAGTTTTAGATGAGGTTAGAAATGAATAACGTCCTGACATATGCTATTAAGGTTGTTGTTAGGATTCAGAATATTGAGAAATGAGGGATTAAAAAGAAGGGTACATTCCAAGCGATGAGATTATTGTTGCTGTTGTTAGGTGCTTCTGGATCTTCTCTGATTCGTAGCGACCCTATGTACCACATAATAAAACATTCCCCAACACTGTGCCGTGCCCAACACTAGCTTAGTGCTTCTCTACTATTCATAGGGTTTTCCATGTCTGATCATTTCAGAAGTGGGCTGCCAGGTCCTCCCATTTTTGCAGTGCTGAGGATCATAGAGAGTGCATAAAGCAAGCACTCTACCAACTGAGCTAAACCCCAGCCAAGTGATGAGAACAGCATGTGCAAAATCTCAGAGGAATAAACAAGTTGGAAGGCTACAATTGAGATAAACCACTGCTTAATGTTGTTTTTGTTGTCATTGTTTATCTTTTAAAAGATACTTTGCCAATTCACTTTCTTTTCATGGCCCTTAGTATGAACTCTTTTTCTTGCACTCTAAAATATAATAATGCTGGCTTTAAACCCAAACTATAATCAAGAGCCGAAAAGGAACATGGAATGTATTGTCAACACTCCTTCTCTATGATGGTATTTAAAGTAGATGGAAACTGAACACATTAAAAGAACCTTGCCCTCCACCTTTCATAATACTCTACCCTGAGCATGAGCTGCTGCAGATCTGAGCAGGAAGATGGGTAGCAACAGACTTATGTATGCATGACTGCAATCAGAATCAGATGCTTCATTTATGGACACATAGCACAAAAAGAACAAATTCAAGCACTTACTGTAGCTGGTGATGATTAGTGACTATTCATTAAAAAGGTATTTGGCTTGTTCCAATGTAACCCCCATGTTCTTCATGAAGAGAGTCCATCATGCCATTTCCCTATAAATTATGCAGCTCTCTGTATATTCTTCTTCAAAAACCCATGCCCTGCTTTATAAAAAGAACTGTTTAAAGGATCTTACAGCCTAGGGATTGTAGCTAAAATACTGGAATCACACTATTAAAGGAAAGGAAAAAAAGCAAATTAAGCCTCTGAAAGAGATACTGCCAAGTTAATACTTCCCTTGTGCCCAAGTGAAACTCATTTTGACAGCGGGGCTAAAATGTGTTCCGGTAATTGCCTCTTTCCTCAGCATTGCTGAGTAATTGCTTTGCAAATTTTCCCTCCCAACACACATACACAGAGTTATCGAGATGTGATCCCAAAATGATACCTAGACCCTAAGAGCAATGCTTTATAAACCTTGCAGTTTAGAAGAACAAGACTAACAAGAGAAGTAGTTCTGTGTTTAGTGTCACAGCAACTTAGGCTCTTATCCAGAAAGAACAATGCATCCAGAATCCAATCAGGGGATTGTATTTTGGCACTATCTTCTCTCTCTAGACAGAGGTCCACACAGCTATATACAGCTCATTCAGGTGCTTTGGCTTCTCAGCATCTACTACCATCACAAGAACAAGAGAGCATATGAAATGTCTTGAGGAGGCAATGAAATGTTTTATTACTTCAGGTCATCCCTGAGAGGACATGTTCATCCTTCCTGGCATCAATTTCAAAAGAGAGAAGGGGACTTTAAGACACCCCTAGATTTCTTTCCCTTAATAAGGCTAGGATGGATGCAATATTGCCACTGCTACTACTGCTGCTGCTTTCTTTCTTTTTTTCTTTCTTTCAACCTTCCTTCCTTCCTTCCTTCCTTCCTTCCTTCCTTTCTTTCTTTCTTTGAGGGGACAGTACTAGGGGATTGAAGCCAGGGCCTCACCCGTTCCTTTGCAAGCACTATATCACTGAGCCACACCTCCAGCCCAATATTTATTTCTATTTTGAGACAGGGTCTCGCTAAGTTGCACAAACTGACTCTAGCCTGGAACTTGTGATCCTTCTGTCTCCACCTCCTGAGTTTCTGGGATTATAGGTGTGCACCACCACACTGGCTCAATGTTGCTTCTTTATTTCCTAAATTCTTCTTGATCCTGTATATACTTTTGGCTGCTATGCAATCCTTAAAGTTTGGAATGTTTGTAAAGCTTCCTGTGATAATATCTGCTTTGTTTACCTTAAAACCGCCTCTTTTTCTGGTGGCTGGTACAGTGGTAAGCACACAAATGTTTAGATAAAATACAACTTGAATTGGCTCAACTGGAAATATGCAGAGTCTGACACCCAGAGATGATATACCACTTAATTGGCTTACCATGACTGAATGCCTTGGATGTTTTCACTTGGGAAGGAAAAACAAGCACACAGCATCTGTGCCGTGAGTATGTGTGTGTGTGTGTGTGTGTGTGTGTTTTAAGTACTGATTTAAAAGAGATCACAAGATTTTCACTGATTACATAGGCTTAGGGGTGTTGTAAGAGCTAGTAACTCCTTTCATTGATAAAGCTGACCAAATTCCTTACACCTTACACCACAGCATAGAAAGTAAATGGTAGATCTTGCTTTGGTCTGCTCTAACCTCACTTTCCTATGGAAAGCAAGTTGATGCTAATCTTTTCTCGGTTTCCTTTATTCTCTGTAGCCATCAAAACCCTCCAAATGTACAGCAGTGCATTATTGAAATATCTTACTGAGAATTCCTCCTCACTTTCTATGGCCACTCATGTAGTATTTAAACTCCAGAAAAAAGATTTGGAATAGGTCATATGTAAGTGTGAAGTTTGGGGAAATTGCTCAAGAGACAAGTCGTAGGATCATATAGGAAAATCACCAGGAATCCCCAACTAAATTATTTCTATTCCCAAGCCATCTGTCACCAACTAAATGTTGAATTTCAAGTACATGAGCCAATATATTGCAAATAGGATTCACACTTTAGTTTGTATGAGATTTATTTGCTGGTTAGACTAATTTTTCCTCAAGTTTAAAGAAACTTGAATTATAATAAGTAGTTCTCACCCTGTGACAATGTCTACAGATCCCTAAGACTGATACTAAGATATACTACTTTCTAAATTATACCTTAGTTAAGAAAGAAAAACCCATTCTGCTTCAAGAATGCATAATAACATTGATTTTCCCCTTCCTGAAATATCCCATCCCATTCAGTGATTGAACAGTAAGATGGTTGATCCTCTTCCCTCAAAAATATGGACCACCTTTGCCAGGAATGTTCATTTTCCTTCTGCTGCTGTCACAGCTTATCTCTCCTATTTGATGGTGGATAGAACTGCTGCTTTGACTTATTTTGTTACATACATGACAAAACCTAATTCACCAAGGTCAGTGTTGGGTATCATCCATCATGCTGCCAATATGTCTGCAGTGATTGATGGGGTGTTGCCCTGCAGGGTCCCTAACTTCTGATATTGTCAAATTTTTGCCTCTCAGTCACACCAGGACTGGAGCTTCCAGGTATTTTAGCATCTCATCTCCTATTGGCTCTCTGATTAGAATGGCCAAAGAAATGGCCTGCTTTCATAAAACAATGTGAGACCCAGGCTAGTGTTCTTGCTGACTTAGAAAGGAAGAGGACCCAAACTGAGTTGTAATACTTCATTTGAGTGTAAACATGGATGATTCTTACCCAAGTCCATAGTCCTAATAAACACACTGCAAACATTAAACCCCAGATGATGTGAACATGTCAATTAAAGTAGCCTTGACATTTTAGTAGAATTAGCAATAGATGGGTAAATTTTATAGTTTAAAAAAATGGAGGAAATAAAGCAAAAATAGTAATCTTCTTGCTATTGTAGATAACATGCACTCTCTGAGACATGATTAAAATCCTAATCCTAGGTCAATAAACACAGTACTCTTGATTTCAAGCTTTTTCTCCTGGCAAACCTGACAACTCCAACACAGATAGAAGCACAGAAGTCGATTATGGGGAAAATGCAGCTAGACCATGTGTACACTTCCTCTCCATTGTCTTCTCCTTTTAATCAATAGTACACTGAATCTCCAACTTCTATTGAATTAGGTTTACAAAGCTTTTTTGTTCTCACCTGTCGCTAAGAAAAATCATTCATGGCATCCTGGATCTGAACTAGCGGTGACTGCATGAATCAAAAAGGTGAAGACACTACCTCCCCAGGGAGGCTGCCAGCTGTCTCACTGATTCAGCTCTGCTCTTGGCTGATTTGGGGGCTACACTGGCACCAGCTCCATAGAGTGCTGTATAATAAGGTACCACAATGCAAACCGTTACCAAGGAGAAACAGAACATCTGGTCTGGAACAAAGCAAAGTTCATTGCTAAGAAGCAGCCTGATCATCATCACCCAAGCATGAATATGCCTGGTCCTGTCACCTGAAAAAGGGGCTCCCTGGAGCCAAATGAGCAAAGATAAAATAGAAATCATAAGGAAAAAGAAACCTGAGAGAGAAATCACATATTATTTTCTCATAATATTTGCCTAAATGTAGGATAATATCCAATGGTCTTTCTAGGCGCTTTATTTTTTTAATACAACCAACAATGATGAAAACTAAATTTTTAAAAAGCAGAGATCAGATGGTTTGTGTCTTTTCATACTATAAGATTTGGGGGCTTTGGGCATGTGAGGGAATTGTTTGGGTTTTTTGTTTGTGTGTTTGTGTGTTTGGATGGCTGAGAGCTTCCTTTGCCATCCTGCTGCTATAAGCAGAGCTAATGATTGGCCTCTGTTTTTATAGAACTATTTTAACTGCCAAGGACCTATTGATTCAGGCAACTAATCTGAGAACAGTGAGGAGAAATGGCATGAATGATGATGCTACCTGCCGTGTCCCTTCTCCCAAATTGTGTGCCTACACTGGGCACTTGAGAATTTGTGGCTGTCCAGGTTGCTTTTTTTAAGTTCATTGTTGTTTTTGTTGCTTTACGTACTAAACACCACCTTCAGAAAAGGAGACTCTGACTTCCAACTGCTTTCAAATGCAGATTTTTAAAAAATGAAAGAAAGAAAGGCTTACCCTGTTGACAAAGCCCCTGTCAAAGTGAGAGTCATTATACTCTACATAAGGTTTGTGTACTTCATTCCTTTCCAAAGCCATCTGTCTGAATTTAATTCACTGATAATTTTATCAGTCTCCCCACGCTTTGCCTGAAACCTCTCCATTGCATTTTTTATTCCTCACAGATGTTAACTCTTAGAATGACAGTCCCAATGCCTTTAGAATTTTGATGAAGATGAGCATTCTTTCTGAAGGATCTCACACATATGCAGCCCTTTTCTGTTGTCCCACTCCACTGGCAGTTGCACTTTCACATAAGACCATGAGCTGCTCTCAGGCAAAGCCAACATAGATGAGAAATTGTACCCAGGACATTGCTGAAGAGGATCCCTGCAAGGGCACCACCCCAGACACAAGAGAAACTTGACATTTAAGATACCTTTTTGGAAACTAGTCATCAGAATACATTTCACAAGGTTAATTCCAATTTTTCTTCCTATCAAAGTGAGCGGGGGTTTAGCTCAGTTGGTAGAGCGCTTGCTCTGTGCACTCTGAGGCCCTGGATTCAATCCCCAGCACTGCAAAAATGGAAAAGGACCTGGCAGCCTACTTGCAAAACAATCTCAAAACAATCAGCCATCAAAAACCCTATGAAGAGGAGAGAAGCATTGACATAGTGCCAGGCATGCCACAGGGTCAGTGAGCGTTTCCTTCTGTTGTACATAAGGTCGCTGAGTCAGACTAGATTTGATGGCCCCCTACAACAATATCTGAAGAAATTTCTTCTTTCTCTTTGCTATAAACCAAGAATTCTTTTTAAAAAGAGATTTGGCTATACTATGTTTCCCAGGCTGGCTTCAAATCCCTAGGATCAAGCAACCTTTAGCCTCCTTACAAGTACGCACTACCATATCCAGGTTAAATTTGTTTTCCTTTGTTTTGTTTGTGTGTTAGACTTTCATCTCTGTGACAAATACCTGAGAGAAACAATTTTTAAAAAGGAAAGATTAATTTTGGCTCAGAGTTTTGGAGGTTCCAGTCCATAGTTAACTGATTCCATCACTTCTGGGCCTGTGTTGAGGCTGAGTATCATGATGGAAGGGTGTGGTAGAGGAAAGCTGCTCACTTCATGGTAGCTAGGAAGCAGAGAGGGGGCAGGGATACCCTTCAAAGGCATACCCTAGTGACCTACATCCTCTAAGCAATCCCCCTTCTAAGTCTCCAATACCTCCCACTTGTTGTTAGGTGCCATTGAATCAGGTCCAATTCATAACAACCTTATGTACAACAGAACAAAACACTACCTGACACTGTGCCATACATGACACTATGTCAGTGCTTCTCTGCTATTCATAGCATTGTCAATGGCAGATTATTTCAGGAGTGGGCTGCCAGGTCCTTCTCCCTAACCTGTAGCACCTGCTATTCCCAGGCAGTCTTTCATCCAAGGACCAACCAGACCAACCCTACTTAGCTGGCAGGACACCTCCCACTAATGCTATCTATTCATAATTCCATCAATGGATTAACCAATTGATAAGGTGTGGGTCCTCATGATTGAATGACTTCCAAAAAGCCCCACTAGGGGGCAACCAACCTTTAACACAAGAGCCTTTGGGGGATGTTTCAGATTCAAACTATAATACTTTGATGTTTTGGCTTTGGTTTTGGCTTTTAGTTCTTGGGATTGAAACTGAGGCCTTACATATGCTAAACCCTCTCTCTACCACTGAGCCACACTTTTAGACCTTTACTTTTTTAAAAGTAACCATTTAAATACACTTTTAGTTTGTGCATAAGATGATTTATCTTAAGTACATCATCAAATCATTTTCAAGATCATCTGTTATTAGTTTCCAGATTGATTCAGGGCAAAGGGCTTTGTACATATGCTGTTACATCTTACTTTTCATTTTTCCTCTTAAGTATTTCTAAGCATCTGCATTGAACACAGTATGTTGTGGGCACTGCAGAAGATGGATAGGAAAGCTCACAAGATTCAGAAACTTGTGATCTAGTAGGAAAGATGTTACACAAAGCAAACTGTAATTGGTACATAGTACTACACAAACAAAAAGAAGGTATTTATTTAGCCAGAAATATGGCACAGACTTCCCAGAAGAGATACATTATTAACCAAGCCCTGAAAACTGAGTAGGACTTGAAAAGTAGAGACGAGAATGAGAAAGTATCCACTTGTAGGAAACAACAGTCATAAGAATGTGGATATGGTACAGCATGCACTAAGTTCTGGTAACACAAACAGTGCCAATTTGGGGGAATAAGAGAAGATATGTTGGAAGAAACCAGAGATAAAGTTAAAGACATAGGATAGAGCTATGATTTGGAGATGGAAAGGTAGCTTTGGAAATCTCTGGGTAAGAATAAGCCATGAGGATAGACCTACAGCCAACATTATACTAAATGAAGAAAAATTGAAACCATTTCCTCTAAGATCTGAAACAAGACAAGGAGGTCCACTCTCTCCTATTCTATTTAACATTGTGATTGAAGTTCTTGCCAGGGCAATCAGACTAGAGAAAGAAATCAAAGGGATACAGATAGGCAATGAAGAGGTCAAATTATCCTTATTTGTGGATGACATGATACTTTACCTAAAGGACCCCAAAACTTCATCTAGAAGCCTTTTAGACCTGATTAACTCCTTTAGCAAATTGGCAGGATGTAAAATTAGCACCCGAAAATCAGTAGCCTTCCTTTACACCAACTATAAGCAGGAAGAGAAGGAAATTACAGATACAATCCCTTCACAATAGCCCACCAGAAAATTAAATACCTTGGAATCAATCTAACCAAAGACCCCGCATACCTCTAACAAAGAAAAGTTCAAAACATTAAAGAAAGAAATCACAGAGGATACTAAAAAGTGGAATGATCTTCCCTACTCCTCAATCAGGAAAATCAATGTAGTAAAAATGGCTACCCTACCAAAAGCAATCTATAGATTTAATGCAGTTTCCATTAAAATCCCAATGACAGAATTTACAAAAATAGAAAAATTGATCCAAAAATTCATATGGAAACACAAAAGACCACATATAGCCAAAATACTCTTAAGCTGCAAAACTAGTGCAGGTGGAATCACAATTCCTGACTTTAATATATATTACAGGGCTGAAGTAGCAAAAATAGCTTGGTATTGGCACAAAAATAGGCCTGAAGACCAATAGAACAGACTAGAAGATCCGGAGATACATCAACACATCTATAGCCACCTGATATTCAACAAAGGAGCAAAGCAACTAAATTGGAAAAAGGATAGACTTTTCAATAAATGGTGCTGGGAAACATGGGTATCCACTTGCAGAAAAATGAAAACTGACCAGCATCTTTCAATATGCAGCAACCATCAGGATAGAATTCACAATATCTGGCATTTAATCAAATATTACCAGACATGCATAGGAGTCAGGATATACAACCCATGTTGTTTTTAAGTGCCATTAAGTGGAGTCCAACTCATAGCGACCCTATGAGTCGTTTCAATGGATGATTGTTTTGGGATTGTTTTTTGGGAGTGGGCTGCCATGTCCTTCTCCGATTTTTTCCATGTTGGGGATCAAATTCAGGGCCTCAGAGAGCACAAAGTGGCAATTTACCAACTGAGCTAAACTGGAATCCCATACAGCCCATAACGAAGGGGAAAACCAATCAACTGAAACCAACAGAGAACTAAGACCAATGTTAGAATTAAAAGACAGTAAAAAGACAGTAAAATTATTGTCTCTGTTAGGTGCCATTGAGTCCAGTCCAATTCATAGCTACCCTATGTAAAACAGAACAAAATACCATCCAATTTTGTGCCATGTCCAACAATATGTCAGTGCTTCTCTCCTCTTCATTGGGTTTTCAATGGCTTATTGTTTTTTGGGAATGTCTCAGGAGTGGGCTGTCAGGTCCTTCTCCCACTTTTTGTGATACTGGGGTTCAAACCCAGGGCCTTGGAGTGTACAGAGCAAGCAATCTACCAACCAAGATAAACCACAGATCATACCGAATATAGTCACAATAATTATTTTACAGGGCCAAAGTTTCAGTTGGTAGAGTGCTTGCTCTGAGTGCTCTGAGGTCCTGGATTCGCTCCCTACCACCACAAAAATGGGAGAAGGACCTGGTAGCCCACTCCCAAAACAATCCCAAAAAAACAGCCACTGAAAATCCTATGAAGAGCAAAGAAGCACTGACATAGTGCCGGACATGGCACAGTGTCTGGGAGAGTTTAATTCTGCTGTACGTAGGGTGGCTATGAGTTAGAGCTGACTCGACAGCACTAACAACAACAATAACATATTCTGCATGTTCAAAATGTTAAGTAAAGATAAGAAATACAAAATGAGAGGAAGACTCTGAAGCCAGGAGCCTGGGACAATCAAACTTCAAGATATAAAACCTACATATGATGACTGAAATAAAAGGTACACTAGATGAGAATAATGACATAGTATACATTGAAAAAGAAAAATTTAGTAAACTTGAAGAAATAGAAATAGAAACATACATAAATTGCCAGGCACAGTGGGAGCACATTTGTAATCTCGGCAAATTAGGAAGCAGAAGCAGGAAGATCACAAGTTCAAGGCCAGAAGCAGTCAGCATAACTTAATCCTGTCTCCAGATAAAAAATAAAAAAGGAGCTGGAATGCAGCTCAGTGGTGGAGCACCTGCAAAGTATTCAAGAGGCCTTGGCTTCAGCCCCTCAGGAAAGGAAAGGAAAGGAAAGGAAAGGAAAGGAAAGGGAAGGGAAGGGAAGGGAAGGGAGGAAAAGGAAAGGAAAGGAAGGAAAGGAAGGGAAGAGAGGGGAGGGGAGAGGAGAGGAGAGGAGAGGATCACAAAGAAGACGAATATATAAAACGAGACTATCCATGATCTGTGAGCCAACTTCAAGTGACCTAATATTCATATATTTGGAATCACTGAAGGAGAAGAAAAAAGGGAGAAACCCAAAAACAGTGGCCAAAATCTTTTTAAATTGGTGAAAATTATAGACCCACAAATCAAAGAAACTCAACAAACCCAAAGGAAAAAGAAATGAATGAAACTACCAAAATACAGTGAGATCAAATTGGGCAAAGCAGTGATGAAAAGAAAAAGTTAAAAGTTTCTGGTGGCAGGACAGGGATGGGGAGGAGGCATGCTGAAAATAGAAAAAGAAACAGAGGTAAGAAGGAAAACAGATTTTTCCTCTGAAACAAAAGAAGAAGAAAACAATGGAACAAATTCTTTAAAATATTACAAGAAAAGAAAAAGACTCTGTCAGCCTAGAATTCTATATTCAGCAAAAACATGTTGCAAAAAAATGAAAGCAAAATAAAGACTTCCAGACATAAAAAGCTGGAAGTATTTATCACCAGCAGATCAGCATTATAAGAAATGTTAAAAAGAAATCACTGAGGCAGAATGAAAAAGATATCATCTAGAAATATGGATCCAAGTAAGGAATGTAGAGCACCAGAAATGGTAGCTACATGGAAAATATATATAAGATTTTAGCCTTATTTAAATCTCTTTAAAAGAAAATTTACTATCTTGAAAAACAGATAGCAATTAGTATGGGGCTTATAACATATATAAACAAAATGTATGATTACAAAACAGCCAAAAGGCTGGAAAGAGAGAAATAGAAGTACACTATTATAGGATTACACATTGTATAGAATTTGTGTTATATTGGTTAAATGTATTTAATAATACTAATTTCATTAAGTTGTGATAATAAATGAGAGTTTAGGTTCTTTGAAAGAAGAGACCATATCTTTATTAATTTTTGTATTCCTGTGACAGAATATTCAATTGTCTCTCTTCTGATTTGCTAAATAATGGTAATAGTGTCTACCTTCAAAGATTTCTTGAAGTTTAGCTTAGATGGCACTTGTGACAGATTCCAGCACACAGACCAGTAAATGTTTCACATCTTCTTTCCTCCCCTAGTCACATGCATTTAAAATAAAAGTGTCCTACCCAAAAAGAATGGTCTGATAATTAGGTGCTATCATTTGATGTGTGGATAGTATTGGACTGCTCAGGCCCTACTTTTGTCTCCAAATATGTAAGGACTTTGTGTCCTGGTGTCTCCTTTAGGCTCATTAACCTACCACCAGGTAGCAGAAGATATGTGACGAATCAGATGCATAAGGGCATCCTGATTGGAAAGAAGACATGCACTCCATTGAAGAAAGTAAACAGATGGTATGGACGCTTCCATGAATGGGATCCAAGACATTATACGTTTCCTACTGCTCATGAGAGGGCTAGGATTTAGCTCAGTTGGTAGAGTGCTGCGCTGCAGTCTCTGAGGTCCCGAGTTCAATTCCCTGCACTGCAAGAATGGGAGAAGGGCCTGGCAATCCACTCCCAAGGCAATCCTGAAATGGTCAGTCATTAAAAACCCTATGAGGGTCTCTATGAGTTGGATACCGACTCAATGGCACCTAACAACAACACTGCCCATGAGAAGATAATGCTTCAAATCTTCCTAATGGCCATTGTCTGTATGACCCAGGAGAGCTCTGGTCCAGGCTAGATTGACAATCACATACATTCCAGATGACTACAGTAGGATTGTGATGGGATTCTAGGGATTAGGATTTTCCCAGGAAATTCTATGCTGGGATGGGTCACCAGCAGGAGCCCTGTGGCCAGAGGAAAGCCTACCTCCATATATATGTCTTGGCTTTTGTTTCATGTTTTCTATAAGTTGTGACCCTAATTTGAGTGGGCAGTTTGAGTAGGCAGAGACAAACTGAAGGTTCTCCTCAGTTTTGTCCAAAACTGCAAATAAATTCATTTTTCTAGTTCTGTATATATTATGTCATTTTCTTTTATGTGGACAAGTGCTTGGACCCAGAGCCAGGCTTTATGGCTGGGGCCTCCAATAGTAGGACTAAATTAGTATGGATCTAAATTAAACTGAAGTGAAGAAAGACAGAAGTAGATTATGGCACAAGGAATTTTTTCAAACCATGAGTCGATACATATACAATATATATGTGTGTGTACAATAGTATATATTGTGCAATAATGATAAAATAAATGATATTTTATATGAGGTAGATAAATTAAAAATGGTATTTTCTATGGCATATGCACTTCTTTACAAAGGTATCCTAAATAAAGAATGCAGAAGTGATTATAAAACTACAAATTCATCATTTGCAACCACCATAGTAATAAATGACTGAGAAAGCAATTAACAATAAACTGTAAAACCATGGGTGAAAGATTGTTGAAGAACAGGATTATCACATAGCCTGAAATTATCACTCCCCTGATTACTTATGCATTTTAAAAGGAGAAAGGATGATTCCTAGTGGGAAAATCTGAAGGCTTGAACCTATAAAAATTTCAAATTTAACATTAGAAATAAGAAGACAAATCAGCTTAATATATGTCCTAACTCACTATCCTGAGTAGGATGTTAACATATACATCACCACCATAAAATAATGTAAAAATATTAATGTAAAAAATATTAAACTGCCAGGTGCAGTAGCACACCCCTCTAATCCCACCAACTCGGGAGGCAGAGGCAGGAGAATCACAAGTTCAAGATCAGAGGCAGTCTGCATAATTTAGCAAGACCCTTTCTCAAAAAGTAAAAAATTGGGCTAGGAGTGCAGCTCAGTGGTACAGCACTTGCAAAGCATGCAAGTGTGAGGTCCTGGGTTCAACCTCCAGTACCACAAAAGGAAAAATATTAAACTTCAGTCATAAGAAAATCATTACACAAATCCAAATTGAAGGACAATCTGCAAAATGACTAACCTTGAATCTCTAAAGGCAAAAATCTGTCCTAAAGGATGTGAATGAAACATAAAACGTAAATGTAACTCATGATCTTTGATGAGTTCCTAGGTTTGTAATTCTTTTGTAAATTTTGCTTTACCATCTATAAATGACATTGTGGAGACAACTGTAAAATTTTGAACATGAGCAGCATATTAGATAATGGTTTTGTACTAATGTTGATGTCGTGAATATGACGGTACTGTTTGATTATGTCAAAGACTGTCCACTTCTTAGAAGACAAAGACTAAGAAGGGAGTGTCAAAACACCTTCACCTAACTTTCAGATGGACAGAGGAAAAAAAAATCTATTTGATTCTACCATGTATCTGAAGGTAAAACTTAAAATCTCTTCTGACTCTTAAAAGTCATACTTTATATGTTCAATGAGAGCTGTTCTTACGTTGAATGGCTACAGAAAGAGAGCATACAAGCTCAAAAGTGACAAAAATGTTAATAAGTGAATCTAGGTAATGTGCTTATGGGCATTTATTGTACCATTGTTGGATATCCCTTTTCTAGGAAGTTGAGGTTTATTTGGGGCTATATATTTCTAATTTATTTTGGGAAATCTTGTTTGAGACGTCAGGCCAGTTCTAACAAGAATCTGCCTTCATAAAGGAGGAGAGAGGGAGGAAATATTTATTGAAGTTTAAATTAATCAATGAGTGAAATAAATAACTCAGTCCATATATTAGCATAGGAGATGGTCTAAGTCAGCTAATTCTCAGAGTTATGAGACAAATGTTTCTGCTTCTCTCTCTGCTCTTCTGATTACACAGCACATTTTCTCATAAATTTCCTTGCTGTTGTTGTTGTTAGGTGCCACCGAGTAAGGTCCAATTCATAACGACCCTATGTACAACAGAACAAAACACCTGCGACACTGTGCCATGCACACAATCTACTTTATGTTTAAGCCCATTGTCATGGACACTGTATCGATCCATCTAGTAGAGGGTTTTCCTTTTTTTCATTGACCCATCACACTCCCAAACAAACATGTCCTTCTCCAGGGATTGGTCCCTCCTGACAACATGTCCAAAATACATAAGATGCAATCTAGCCAACCTTGCTTCCAAGGAGCATTCTGGTTGCACTTCTTGGACAGTTCTATTGGTTCTTTTAGCAGTCCATGGTATATTCAACATTTGTCTACAGCATTATAATTCAAAAGCAACAATTCTTCTCCTGTCTCCCTTATTTACTGTCCAGCTTTCACAAGCATATGATGCAACTGGAAATACCACAAAGACCCTAGATTTAAAAAAAAGAGCTCAGGCCAGAAGGAGGAGCCATTGCTTCTCACAAAGTAAAGTCTGCAGTGTACAGTCTAGGTCTTTATTCTCCAGAATTGCCTTTCCAGTGGGAACCACAGAAAAGACTATCCAGTGCATCTATAAACCTGACTTCTCTGCACTCAGGCAGCATGCCCATATGTAAGGCCACATGTGGGCTCCAAGAGATAGCAGCACATATAATTATTCAAATTTATTCTCCTCCTGGAATGGAAGTGGGTCATCACATCTACATCTGAGAAAGGTCAGACTTCAGGGCTGCTCTCAACACCCCAGTTTTCTCCTTCATGCCAGCATATTTTCCAGGGCTCACAGAAATTTGGCATGATGTCTGTTATCCATTAAAATATATTTTCTAAAGGGCACATTTCTTTAGAAAATAAGAGGTCTAATGCCCTCCCATTTCTTATGTCTGTTATGATTGATCTTTAGCCATGTTCAACCTGGAAACCACCTAGGAATTTGTCAGATGTTCTAAGAAATGATATGCCCAGGAATTCATTCTGACTTAGTCCTGCCTGGTCTGGACTATCATTAGGTTCTTCCTTCTTCCTGTGTAGTTGTTCAGCACTATTCCTTTTGATATATATATGTATATATGTATATATGTATATGTGTATATATATATATATACATATATATATGTGTGTGTGTGTGTATATGTATATATATGTATATGTGTGTATATATATATATACTATATATATATATAGTTGTTGCTGTTGTTAGGTACCGTCGAGTCAGTATCCGGCTCATAGTGACCGGCATAGGGTTTTCAATGGCTGTTTCGGGATTGCCTTGGGAGTGGATTGCCAGGTCCTTCTCCCATTTTTGCAGTGCTGGGAATTGAACTTGGGACCTCAGAGACTGCAGCACAGCACTCTACCAACTGAGCTAAATCCCAGCCCACTATATGTGTGTGTGTGTGTGTGTGTGTTTATGTATATATATGTGTGTGTATATATATGAATATATGTGTGTATGTATGTATACACACACACACACACACACACACTATTAACTGGAATCCAGAAAAAAAAAAAAGAACTTCAAATGTTTTGGATTGTCTTAGGCATATGCAAAATATTTGCGTGTCAGTTGCCTCACTTTAAAAATATCAGTGTCTCATTGAGTTTCATGGGAATTAATTGAGAATGCGAACTTCCTGCTTGAACTCCTAAAGAGTAGGGACTTCTTCATTCATCTTTGTGTCACTGCACCAAAGACTTTAAATACCTATTTGATTGAATATCATACTTAAAAAGCAATCCCCTGCTCCCATATAGTCTAAGGAAGAACTCTTTGACTAATACATGCTATCACACTTGATGTGAGAAGCTCCATTTCTTATGTCTACTGGTGTTGCTCTTAACCTAGATGGCAACAATTGTCAGATACAGGAAGAGTTAAAATAACTGTTACTGGACACCAGCAGGGGTATCTCTGTGGGCTCTTAGTCTTGTTAATAAAGGTTTTTATAAGTTGATCAAAAAAGAACTTCAAAGTAAGTTTATTAGTCAGGAAAGAATATAGCAGGCTATAAGTGCTGAGGCAAGTAGGCTAGGATACATACTGGCATGGGGAAGTGGGAAGATGGAAAAGACAGAAAGTTATACTTTCTGACTTCGAAATCAAAAGGCAAGCAGGTCCAGCAGTGAAGATCCATGGAACAGCTACATTTATACTCCTGACATAGAGGATAAAAGTGTTCAGGTCCAGCAAGGAGGCTGTGTGCAGCTCCAAACATTTGCATAGAACTGAGGATATGTGTGGGCAACTGCAAACTTATGCAGTGGATATTCCTGAGAACTGTAAACATTGCTGAGAATTGTACTGTGATTCAGGTGTGATTTGGAGTGTGATTCTGTTCCATTTATTGAACAACAGTCAAGAGTTTTTATACTTTCTTTTTTAGCTAACAATTATGCTTTACAGTTACAAGAGTAGAATGTGCTAAGAGTCACACAGATGAATGATTATGATAAAACAGCAGTTTCCTTAGAAAGGTCAGCGTGAACTTTTGATTGTCCTGGGTTAATTGCCCAGGTGTTTTATTTTAAGCAAGAGCTAGACAATCTAAGAATTTAAAACCTAAGAACTATAATTTTAAGTGGGCAACATTTTTTATATCTATTGATACCCCATAGAATGGCTTTATTTTCCTCCTTGGACTTAATGCACCATGGTGTCCCTGATCTTGCTAAGCATTCCATGAACATCAAACTGTTGTATGGAACATGTACTCCATCCTTATTCACCATCCTGATACCATCTTCACTATATGCCCCAGTGTATGGTAGGGGAGGATCAGGTACTCTTTGCATACCTTGGCCCCTAGGTGGATACCATAATCTTTCTCTAATCAGATAAGCAACATAAGGAGGCCCTTGTACCATGGGAACAGGCCTATGTATTCTTTTGGATTGCTGTACTAATTTCTTTAGCTAATACAGGCAGGGGCACTTCAGTCCAGGTGGGGGCTAGTAACTCAGCTTATAGTAATTGAAGCATAAATTGCTTAAGACTTGAGTTTTCAGGTGGAAATTGCTGACCAGCTTTAACTAGAATATTCTCCACACAACCCTTACAACTGGTGGTCATTACCTCTGATTCATTTACAAATTCTCCCAGTCGTGCCATTCTTTCAGCATCTGTTTCATTAGAATTTAATGCAATATTAGTTATGAGCATTAATCCTAAACATGAAGTAATTATGTACATAATAAGAAGAAGCAGTAATCCTATTCCCAGAAGGCAAAAAGCACATATTCCTTTTCCCCATTCCCATCCATTTCTTGGAAGATGAGTTCCTTCAACCCCTCTTCCCCACATCCAGACCTTGTCAGACAACATGGTTAGAAATGGCCGTTGGCAGTATCTCAACTACTCAATGTGATTACTGTAATGGGAAAGTAGCCACAGACAATACAGAATGATGAGTATGGCTGTGTTTCCACAAAGCTTTATTTATGGACACTGAAATGTGAATTGTAAATTATTTTCATGTGACTCAAAATATTTTTCTTTGATTTTTGTTTCAGACATATAAAAATGTAAAAGTTTTTCTTAGTTCACAGACCACATGAGAATAGTAAGTTTGGAGTTAGGATGTGTGACTTACATTAGATTATTGCATGACTTCATCAACTATTTTTATATAACCTAAAATTCAATTTCTGAATGCATGCATTAGATAGATATTGAATTGAAATTCATATTTTAAAAAGGAAGATCTAAGGCAATCATTAAGTACTTCTTTAAAAGATAATCCTTTATCAGAAATTTACTGATTTATTTTAAATTCTTTTTTAATAATAATAGAAATTTCTAAATCTGTCAGTGAATAGGGAATTATTTACTATTTTCACTGTGTGTTGGTGATGTAAGGTGATTAAATTAGGCATGCTTTAAAAGGTCTTACTTGCTTAAAGCCACCACTTAAGAGTACATTTAACCATTCATTTTACAAAATGATCCTCCTGTCTTATAGAAATTTAGAGTTACTATACATTTTTTTGCTGGGATTTAGCTCAGTTGGTAGAGCGCTGTGCTGCAGACTCTGAGGTCCCGAGTTCAATTCCCAGCACCACAAAAATGGGAGAAGGACCTGGCAATCCACTCCCAAGGCAATCCTGAAACAGTCAGCCATTGAAAACCCTATGAGGGTCACTATGAGTCTGATACCGACTCGATGGCACCTAACAACAACAACAACATACATTTTTTGGAAAGAAATATGTATTTTCGCCTTGACATGTAATCATCCCAATTAGGTGGGTTAAGGATATTTCAACAGAAGAGAGAACTCTGTTTCCCTGTACTGGAAATTAAAATGCATAAAAGACTCTCATAAAGAAAAAAGGATCATTCTAAATCATTGTTCACCTTTCTCTAATTGATTGGCCCAAACCTTCAAAGCTCTGTGCTTGAAAACCTGTGTCAGTATTTTTTACATGGTGTTTCAAGGAGCAGGGAGGATGGGGAATTTTCATGTGACAAATATTTACTGAATTCCTTTTACATGCCAAGGACGGCTCAGGCAATGGTAGGGGTGAGCCAGTCAAGCAAGTTCTCTGTTGTCTTAGACCTCATATTCTAGTGAGGGAGATAATATAAAGAAGAAAAATGTTAGCTAATGGTAGGTGCAATGGAAAATTTATTAGGCTAATGTGACAGAAGAAAAAATACAAGGAAGTCTAGTTAAACCAAGTGATCAGAACAAAGGTCTTTTGGAAGAAGTGACATTGACGTTGAGATTTAATAGACAAGAAGCACTGGTTACACTGAGAGCAAGGGAGGTACTTTCCAGACAGAGAGAACAACTAGCAGAAAGACTGAAGGTGAAAATGAGTTGGTCTATTTGAGAAACAAAAAGGATATCTGTATATAGCATTTTGTAAGCCAGAGTAAGAAGTTTGGATTTTATTCTAAGTGTAATGGGGCAAGAACTTAAGGAGGGAGATCAGTAAAGAAGGTGTGAAATTAAACATTCCCAAAGAAACTATTATGACAGAATTCTTCAAGCAAGCACCAGATGGTCCACTTCTTCCTTCCCAAGAAGATAAAATGCAGGCAGGTGGGCTCATATGATAAAACACAGAGAAGCTTATAAGATAATGTGTCTTTAGAAAACAAGTTATTGCTTCTGATCTTTTGTTTGTAACTTAATATTCTCATGACAATTAGATAAAATAGAAGACCCCTGACTTGATCAATCTTCTTACTAAGAATGCAGTAAAATACCATCTCAGTCCAGTGGTCACAATTTCCCCAGTTTATCTTGTCAGACATATGCATGTCCCCACCATAGATTTGGTGCATGTCACCAAATGTATTGATTTATGATTATCTTATTCTCTACCAATAAAGGTCATTGCAACTAATTTTTCTTCAAAACACTCAGGGCAACTGGAATCCATGTTCTAGGGCCTAGGTCACTCATATTTGGCTTAGAATAAACTACCTTATCATTTTCCTTTAAAGCAGAGTTGTTATTTTACATTAACCAAGGTATTATAGTAATGTAGGCCAGAGACATGGCTGTGAGCAGGTGAGTAACAAAAGAGTTGAAGAGAAAAGAAGGTACAAAAAGTGGATGTGTTTTGAAGACAAAAGCAACAGCTTGTAAAAGGTCATATGTGGGAGGCAAGGAAAAAAAGAATCAAGAATGACATCTCAAAATTTGATTTTAGCTACTAAATGGATAAAGTTTCCAACTGCTGAGAAAGCAAGACTGGAAGGAAATGGGTTTTAGTAGCAACTGGTCAAGAGTTCTATTTTGGTCATATCTATGCCCCTTGATATCCATGGGACTTTGCTTACAGGACCCCCTTGTGGGTACCAAAATCTAGATGTCTTATACCAGACCCAAATCCATCTGCTCTCCAATCAAAAGCCAATTCTTGGGAGATGAGTTGTGGGGAAGAAAATTGAGTTTAGTAAAAGGCCAGCAGTCTGAGAAGATGTAGAGGGAAATATTGTCTCCTGAAGGTATTCATCATACAGGGGATGTGCATTTTTTTTCTTTGGCCAGAACATCATAATTGACCTCACCCTCCTGGGGACTAATTCCCACAATTCTTTAGACAAACACATTATTTTTCTACAAGTTAAACATCATCCTATACATTCTGACATAATTTGAAGTTTCACAGATATTCTGAGTTCTGTAAATATAAAGAAAGATTATTTAACAGTTCATGTCTTAATCATTTAAGTATGGCTTTTCTTTAGAATTTAGAAAGTCAAAAGGAAAAGTAACTCTGCAAAAGACAGCTCACATAAAAGAGTGACCACTGTTACACAGATGCTCAAGTCCCTTATATGAAATGACGTAATATTTGTATATGGTCTACGTACATCCTCCTATATGTTTTTTAACATCTCTGTTGTTAGGTGCCATCAAGTCATGTCTGACTCATAGCGACGCTCCCAGGGTTTTCAATGGCTAATTGTTTCGGGATTGCCTTGGGAGTGGGTTGCCATGTCCTTCTCCCATTTCTGCGGCACTGGAAATCGAACCCAGGACCTCAGAAAGTACCAACCAGCACTCTACCAACTTAGCTAAATCCCAGCCCCAAAACATCTCTAGATCACTTAAAATACAAAGTAAAAAATTAACTGTGATGTAAGTAGTTGCTATACTGTATTGTTTAGGAAATAATGACAAGAAAAAATATCAGTACATGTCCAATACAGATCCAATTTTTTTCCAAATTTTTTTATCTTACAACCACAGAACCCATAGCTATGAAGACCAACGGTATTAAATTTGAAATATTTTATTAATTTCCTAGGGCTGTTGTAACAAATTACGCCAACTAAGTGGTTTAAAACAGTAGGACTTTATTCTCTCACAGTACTGGAGGCCAAAAGTTCAAAATCAAAGTGTGGACATGGTAATGGATTCTAAATGATTCATTCTACCCCTACATCCACTGAAAACTGAAATGAGCTCTTCAATAAAAAGAAAGAACTACATAATGATTAATAGCAGAAAATTTTTGCAGGCAGAGAGCGGAGGTAACAGAATCTCCCACCCTCAAAATATACCTCTTTTGATTAAGGATTCTTTTGAGTTGATTATTTCGAGAAACTGAAGACACAGGAGAAGCTCTGAAAACAGTAGAAGTTATCCTTCCCTAAGGAAAATTCATATCTATAAATGAACTCTTCATTCATAAGATCTCCCTCTGCATGCCAGGAAGAGAAACCTAACTAAATCACAAGAGACTCTTATCAATGGAGAAGGGATAGGATTTCAAAACTTGCTCTTGATAACATACTTTTCCTGGTCACCTTCTCATAACTGGCTTCACCCACAACTTTATCTCCTGTTTTCAGCTGAAGATGGCATCGAAAATTGAACTCTAAGGTACCCCAGAGAGTTATTCTTTTCTTAAATTTCCTCACATAAATACATGAAGTAGACATATTAATAAACTTTTGTTCATTTTTCTCTTGTTATCTGTCTTTTGTTGCACAGATCCTAGTCAAGAACTTAAAAAGATTGTCAACCAAAAATAAACTCAACCAGCTTAAGAACAACAACAAAATTACACTTATTAGGGGTTCATTAGAATTGTGATATAAGAAAACACAGATTCAAACAACCTAAAAATATGCTCTCAGATTTTACAAAAGTAACAATTATATTTATAGCTTTAAACTGCAAGGAGTGAGGTGGAAATTACATCACACGTGAATCAGATATTTTGATTGGTGCTAGCAAAAACTGAGCTTTCCTGTAAGAAAGAGATTGGGTGTAGTCTCAGTCTCTGGATAGTTTGGGAGAAGGGATCTACTGTATAGGTCAACAGAGGTTAACAAATAATGTTTCAGGAATCTATAACTTGGCCAAGTCCAAAGGTCAGCTCACATTGGGTGGGGGGATGTCTTATACACCAGCATAAAGGTTCAGCTGCAGACATGTCTAAGATCTGACTAACCATGACCCTGTACCAAAATTATTCTACTTTTTAAATTCTTTCCTTGACCAGATAAAGGGAAATATATTTTTCCTCCTTTGCAATATCCTAGTTTAATCCCTGATGCTGCCACTTACTAGCTGAGAAACTTAGGGCAAATTGTTTGACCACTTCATGTCTCAGTTGTTTCTCTATCTGTAAATCAGGTCTGCTATAGCAATCCAACACTAAATACTTGGAATTAGGGAAACTTCACAGGTTAAGGGCTTAACCCTCCACAAGGTTGCCCTTACTTCAAACACCAGCCACATGACCAAATGGCTATAAATTTAGAGATTCCCACAACCTCCCCAGGTTTCATAATTTGCCAAAATAACCCATAGAACTCAAGAAAACACTATATTATTACAGTTTTATTATAGCAAAAGGATACAAATAAGAATCAGCTAAAAGAAAAGACACAGATTCAGGATCTGGAAAAGTCTCAAATGTATAGCTAGCTTCCATGACATCTACCTATGAGGTCAGGACCCACTAGTCTCACCCAAGCTTCCATGTACAGAGATGTCACTGGGGTTTCATTACACGGGCATGATTGGCAGAATGCTTCACCACATGCCTGAACTCAATCTGTAGCCATACTTCTCTTCCCAAGAGGCTAGGCTGCTAATGCTTGAATCAAAGCCCCAATTCTAATCACATGGTTGGTCTTTCCAGAATAGTTGGCCCACATCCTGAAACTATCTCGGGACCACCTCAAGTCATCTCATTAGCAAAATCAGAGCCATCGTGAGTAGCAAAGACATTGCTATTCCTGAAGAATGTCAAGGATTTAGTTTCCCTCAATGAACCAAGGAGAAAGGCAAACCAAATACTTTATTATATACCAGGAACTAATGACAAACCTACCATAAGGCGTTATTATGAATATTCAGAGAATTAATTGTTGTATTTAAAATACTGCCTAGTACTCTAGAAATATCTGCCATTATTATTCACTATTATGCATATTATAGGAGAAGGACATGGCAATCCACTCCCAAAGCAATCCCAAAACAATTAGCCATTGAAAACCCTATGAGGGTCGCTGAGTGGGACCCGACTTAACAGCACCTAACAACAACAACATTATGCATATTAGGCATATGTTCAGTAGGTACTATTAAATCTTATACTCATGCAATATTTTCCTCCCTAACAGATAATCTACCTTGATTGTTCTAAATGGAATAAACTGTCTAGGAAATTCTGAAAAAGTTTGAGTACCTGTTTTTTTCCAAGATGTAGGCTGTTCCCAATATATCTCATCATTGTATGGTAAACAGAATACAGTTCTTACATAAAGCCTGAAAAATGTTGATTGAAAGAATTTCTAGAAATCAGTGATCCAAATTAAACTTTCCAGATAGAATGAAACATAACCAATGTATATATTTCATTTTTATTCATTGTTTTGAAAAATGTTTATTTAGTGCCAGGTGCTATTCTAGGTGTTATGACTACTGCAGTGAACCAAAACTATTGCCTTCATTGATCTTGTATTGTAGTGCGAAATTCTATAATAACTTCTTGTTGTTAGGTGCCGTGTAGTTGGATCTGACTCCTAGAGACCTTCATAGGGTTTTCAAAGGCTGAGTTTTAGAATTGCTTCAGGAGTGGATTGACACATCCTTCTCCCATTCATGCAGTGCTGGGGATCCAACCCAGGCCCTCAGAGAGTGAGGAGCAGCCCTCTACCAACTGAGCTAAACCCCAGCCCCCTATAACAACTATATCTTTAAAATACATATTTTAATATATTTAATATATGAGGGAGAGAGAAAAAGACAGACAGTGAAAAATAAAACTGAATAAGGGGATGGAGAATGAATTGAGGAGTCAGAGATGTTTTCTTCAAAGAGGGAGCATTTAAAGTGAATCTGGAATACAGTGGCTTGTGTGTCTCCTGACCTGTTTTCTCTGTGTGCACCAGTATTTCTGCCCCTTGGATATCACATAGTCTTTTTTCTTGCCTTGTCTCTAGATTAAACCAGTTGACTTGTTTATAGTTGCCCATTTCTTCTATATGTCAAGGTGAGTCTGAAATTCAATGATGTTCTACACTCAGTCATTTTCAATCAACATGAAATTTAATACAAGTATAGTGCTGATATTAATGTTTTAGTCAGAGCAATGGTTAGAGGATGATTTTGTGGGAAGAATACAGGAGCCAGCTTGAGCAAGGCAGCTAATCTTTTCCTTGAGAAAGTAGAGTTTGGAGTTTTGGGTTTTGGTTTTTTTTTTATTCTACAACTGCAGATTTCAGTTAATATTAAATTACTTAGCAGAGATAGTCTGAAATATGCTTTTCTTTATATTCCATTTAACTTAACATTATTTCTCTGTGCTGAATTCTCTTTGCTGTGAAAGCTCTTTTTATACATAATTGAGTCTGAGAATGAAATCTAGGCATTTGAAGGAAATATCACTGATTTTCTTCCCAGAGTGATATAATCCTGGCCTCCTTCCTGGAACCAGCAAAGTATGAGGCAAATGACAGCCCTTGATTTCTATCAAAGATCCAACACTGTTCCCTGACGGTTAGGGGGCAAATTGCCAAGCTGCCTCATCTACTCCATGGACCACTGAAGTCATTAACAATGAGAAAATGCATTGATAACTTATCTTCTCTTCACAAAAATTCAGCAGAAATATTAATCAAGCCCACTGTGAAAGAATGATACATAGATCAAAGAAAGAAGGAAAGAAAAGAAGGAATGGAAACGAGGGAACAAAAACGGAAAGAGAGACAGAATCATCAGCAAAAAAAAAATGATATTCTCTTTTACTCTCAGAAAATACCACAAGGAACAGATAAACTGCTTAGTTAAAATCACAGAAGGGGTTATGTTGAGCTTTATTACTGGATAGCAGGGTTGTACATTACAAACCATTACGAATAGCATCATATGAAGAAAGCAGCAGATATATACAATCAAGCCGTCTATTGAGGCATGGAACCACGGAGCAGCTGCAATCATCATAGAAAGGAAGGCAGTGACAATACAATTTTAAATCCATTTGATAGGCAAACTATATCAGTTGAAATTTCTCAGGGTGAATGACTTTAAAACTCGTTATCTGTGGAACAGCCTATCCCATGATACCACTTTATTTATTCAGATGGAAATTGGAGAATATGGGTAAACATTACAGCTCCAGGCTCAACATGCTTTATAGATAAATCCAGTGTGGTATTTGTTCTCTGAGTCTTTGCATTAGATTCTTCTCCACTGTAGAAGAAAGGGGAGGGCTAGGAGAATGGACAGAGGGGATATCTTTAAAGACACCACTCACAGAACTGTGAAATGACAAGATGTGTTTACCATACAGGCCATAACAATACTGGAAGTCATTCTGTCACTTAATGTTCCCACTTTACAGTTTTAAAGAGCTCAGAAAGCTTCTAACCTCTTCAAGCAGCCTACCAAATAGTAAAATTCATTGTGTCTAAAAGCACCAGTTAGCCAAAACATACAGCAAGGTAACTTCACAAAATGCAGGTCATAAAAACATATTTGTTTTATGGTTGAATGTTCACATTTTCTCTCTTCTCCCATTGGGATCCCTCGTTAGTTTCAACTTAATGAGGTAAAGTAACTAAAATGGAACTAAGGGACAAAATGTTTCTGTGAAAGTACAATAAAAATAATTCTTGAAAGAATTGTTATTGGAGAAATTTGGAAACATTTTATATGCAGATGAGAAATGAAATATAAAACTTAAGAATTCAGTGTAAAAATTTCACCACAACTCTATTGAGCAGTCTGCAGATACTGGTTACACTTATCGAAAGGCACAACTGAATTTGGACAAGACAAAGCACAATAATGTGTCTTGAGAAATGTCCTAACTCTTCTGATGAAGGTTTAACTATGTTATCAGTCCATTTCTTTATTTACTCATGAAAATTTTGCTATTTTAGGTAGGAAGGTGAATATAGTGATCATATAGGTCTCTCTTTTACCCGCACAAAGAAAAAGATGTTGCATAGCTGATTCAGGGATGAAATACTGCATTTGAATTTCTTGTAGTGAACAGCATCTTTGTTGACTGTGCCACAGGTACTGTGTGTTATGGAGTCTCAGTCAGGTGTGGGATTTGGATAATGTCACTTAATCACTACCTATTTTTGCTTTCATCTATAAAATGAGGAGTTGATATTAGGTAACCCAACTCCCTTCCAATGTGCTAGGATCTCAATCTTTATTGTTGTTGTTGTTGTTGTTAGGTGCCGTCGAGTCGGTATCTGACTCCTTGAGACCCACATAGGGTTTTCAATGGTGACTGTTTCAGGATTGCCTTGGGAGTGGATTGACAGGCCCTTCTCCCATTTTTGCAGTGCTGGGAATTGAACTCGAGACCTCAGAGACTGCAGTGCAGCTCTCTACCAACTGAGCTAAATCCCAGCCAGAATCTTTATTAAGGACTACAAAATGGTATACATATGTTTTAGGGTGAGAGATCTCAACCTAGATGAACTATTATTTATCAAACACTTGCATTATCACTTTTAATCCTTACAACAACCCTGTAAATTACTATCATTTTAAATTGTTTCTTAAGTAGAATAATAATCAAGCCTGACAAGATTAAATAAAATTCTCAAGATTTCACAATTATAAAGTAACAGAAGTCTGTCAAACCCAGGTCTATTTGATCACAAGGATCAGTTTTTAACCATCAGGCATATTACCACCCTTGAAGAATGTAATCAACCCCTTGGCCTCATTTTATATTTTCAGCTGATAACTAAACAAGATCCACTAACTTTCACAAGGTCACAGAGCTAAAAGTATCAAAACCAACACCCTACCCAGGCTTGTTTTCCTACAAGTTGGTATGTATTACCTTACACCATATGGCCTATTTTCTGAAACCACAATGCAACACATAAGCTAATCAGGAGATTAGTATTCCCTATGATTCTAATTATCAGACTTCATAAATATAAATTCAAATAATTATAGAGATCCTAACTGAAGTCCAAAATCGGTAAATCTTCCAAAAGAACAAAAGAAAGTTAAACAGATAAGTGAAGATTGAGTTAATAGGTCTTTAATGCCATCTGATTCTTTTGTCATCAATTTGCATTGAAAACAGTATGTAAATCCCCATTATTTCCTGTTCCTGAAATTAATCTAGATCAAGAACCTTGGAGAGCCTCTCTAGTTTGTACTAACCATGCTGCAAAGTATAAACCATAGAGTAGCCATTCAAATAGACCACCCCAGTTTCCTGCAGAGGTCCCATCCTCCATAGCCATGATACTTTTATAATGGTGAAGGACTCATGCTTAAAACTCCAGTCAATTTTAAGCTGTCATAAGAAGCAATTCCTTTGCACAGGGAGAGTGTATACATATATTTTGTCCCATCAAAGATGACTTGAAGAGTTCTCTAATTTGCTTGAAGAAAAATAGCCTTTAAGGTGAGATTAAGAAATGGGAAACTTCCAATAAAAGGGAATATTTTTCAAAAACTTGCAAGTGACTGCAAAGTCAGTTAACACAGAAAACCTTGTCACCTTAAGTATGCCATTTGTTATCACACGTACCAGAATACATCTATTCATCTTCTTTTAATTGCTTAGCTGTGCTAGAAATACAAAGCAGCTCACTGATGCAGAGACTATGAAAAGAATATTTTGTCATGGAAACTTTGAAAACATTTCAAAGCAAGAGCTCTTCCCAGATAAAATGAAATTTTCCAGCTGTTTGTTGAGGCTTGTATTTGGCTGATAAAGAATCTAGAATAAGAGGCCTTCTCTCTCAGTGGCTTTATATCTTATTTTGCTTGCAGATCACTAAGAAAAGTCCTGCAATTATCCAAGCAAAGTTTAGGAGAGGGGTAAGCTGTTCTTTTCTCTTAAAAATAAAATAAAGTGAGCTAATCCTTAACACAGCAGGTAAATACCTAGTTATTACTCTGAGTGTATCTGAGACCAATCTTGGAACATTTTTTGAGCTCACTCAAGAATTTTGCTAAAAGTTGTTTGGAAATTAATTTGGAGGCCTTTAGGCAGAGAGCTCAGCACCTTCAGCTCTGACTTTTAAGCAAACTGAAACCCAACTCAGAGTGAATAGTCATCCTCTGGGGAGACAAAATAATCTTCCCTAACCGGAAATTGCCAGCTAACCCCATCCTAAACTTTGCCAGACAGAAGTATCCAACTAACTTCTACCAAGAGACTTTCCACTTTAAACAATCAAATTTGATTTCTTTGTCTTTCTTCTCAGAACATCTTGTAGAATTTTCCCCTTACATACCCTCAGTGGAACCCTGACCCTTCTATGGCCTGGCATTGCCAGATCCATGAACCATTTATTGCTCAAATAAACTCCATAAAATTTTAATGTGCCTTAGTTTATCTTTTAACAAAGTAAATACTGAACATGTATACACATTTTTAAAAATATTGGTTTTTATTATTAATAAATGTTAGTGGGGTACAGAGTAGTAAAGCTTTTGCTATTTCTATTATGCACCTACTACATTGCTTTTGGTTACTCTTACCCCAACTTACAAAATTGATGAAATCCTTTGATTAATATGTGGAAAAACTCATATGCAAGTATGAGTTATATTCCCAATTTTCCCATGTATTCGTGGAGTTGCATCATGTATCTTGAGATTGTCCTCTTCCCCTTTTTATCCCTCTATATTATTTCCCCTTCCCATCCTCTCTTCCATATTCTTTGTTCCCCCTGCTAGACCTCTCCCCTTTCTTTCTACTTTACTTATATTTTCCCTTCTTAGATAAGCATGATTGTTCTTTTTTAAAATATATATTGTTTATTAAGCATCTACCATGTGTTTTATGATCCAAATGCTTTATATTATCTCATTGAATCTTTACAGCAGGCAACTCTACATCTATAACTATTTATAGATTATCTCTATCTCATTAATGACTAAATAGAAAGTTTAATTGCTAATGAGTAACAAAACCAGTCTGCCAAAATGCCACATGCTTCAACCACACCACACTGACTGGCCTGGCTCCTAATCAGACAGACCACTGCACCTAGAAAGTGATGGAGAGGCCAAGCATCATGGCACATTCCTATAATCCCACTAATTTGGGAGCCTGAAGCAGGAAGATCACAAGTTTGAGGCCAGAGGCAGCATGTGCAACCTAGCAAGACCCTGGTTCAAAATAAAAAATAAAAAGGGGCTGAAGATGCAGCTCAGTGGTAGAGCATTTGCCTAGCATGTGTGAGTCCCTGGATTAAAACCCATAGTACCACAAAAGAGAGGTGGGGGAAGAGAGAGAGAGAGAGTAATGATGGAGAGATTGAAAGTAGTTTCTTCCTACTTGTTTTTTACTTAACTCTAGTTATTATCATCAAAGGATGCTGAATTTTATCAAATGCTTTTTGTGCATCCATTTAGGTGAACATATAATTTTTATGCAGTAATCTGTTTATGTGTTGTATTCTATTTATTGATTTGCATATGTTAGGCCATCCTGCATCCCAGGAATGAAACTACTTAATCACGGTGTATGATCTTTTTGATAAGCTGCTGAATCTGACTTGTTTGTATTTTTTTGGAGACTTTTGCATTTATATTTATCAAGGATATTGGTCTATAGTTTTCTTTTTTTGTTATGAACTCCTCAGGTTTTGATAACAGAGTAATGCTGGCCTTATAGAAAAAGTTTGGAAGAATTCCTTCCCTTTCGATTTTATGGAATAGTTTCAGAAATGCTGTTAGTTTATTTTTTGTTTGTTTTGTTTTGTTTCACTTTGCAGTGCTGAGGATTGAACCTAGGGCTTGTGCATTCTAAGCAAATGCTTTGCCACTGATCGGAACTCTGATCACCTTTTTCATTTTTTATTTTGAGACAAGGTCTCGCTAAATTGCTTAGGCTACCTCTGGACTCAAACTTGGATCCTCTTTCCTCAGCCTCCTGAGTAGCTGGATTATAGGTGTGTACCACAACACCCAGCAAGTTTTGTTTTGTTTTGTTTCTTTTCTTTTTAAGTTTGGTAAAATTTGTTAGTGAAGCCATCCAGTCCTGGGTTTTTCTTTGTTGGGAGATTTTTTATTACTAATTCAATCTCATTACTTGTTCTTGGTCTATTCAGGTTTTTTATACCCACTTGGTTCAGTTTAGGTAAGTCATGTGGGTCTGGAAATTTCTCCATTTCATCTAGATCTTCCAATTTGTTAGTATATAGTTTTTTAAAATAACCCCTAATGATCTTTTGAGTTTCTGTGGAATCAATTTTAATGTCTCCATTTTCAGCTTCAATTTTATTTATTTGAGTGGGTTCCCCCCAAAATTAATCTAGCTAAAGATGTGTCAATTTTGTGTATCTTTTCAAAGAGCCAACTTTTTGTTTCATTGATGCTTTGTATTATCCTTTTAGACTCTATTTCATTTATTTCTGCTCTGATCTTTATTATTTCCTTCACATTGAGTATGGTTTATTCTTGTTTTTCTAAGACCTTGAGATGCATCACTAGGTTGTTTATTTTAAATCTATGTATATCTTTCTATTTATAGCATTTTTTGCTATACATTTTTTAGTACTACTTTTGATGTATTTCACAGGATTTGGAATGTGTATTTCCATTTTCATTTATTTTGGGGTATTTTAAATTTTCTTTCAATTACCCTCTATTTGTTCAAAAGTATGTTCCTCAGTTTCCATTTATTTGTATAATTTCTAAAATTTCTTTTGCTGTTGATTTCAAGTTTTATTCTATTGTAATTCAAAAAGATACAGAGAGAAACACCACATGTTCTCACTCATAT